>JBBPDA010000001.1:18401347-18418550 GCA_037974385.1 Arnoldichthys spilopterus | reverse complement strand
CACGCCAAGATCCTAAACTACCAAAGAGAGGAAATTCCATATGCCAAGTTCGTATACTACTAAAGAGAGAACTACAGCAGTAGATACATGTGCCAAGTGCTTGTACGAACTGCTGCAGTACAACAATACTTACAAAAATCTATTTACTCCAGCCAGAACATTAGCAGCACTGACTGGTGAAGTGGATAACTAGAGGATAACTAACTACTTATTTCACTGCAGTGGCACATGTCGTGGGGGTGGGATCTACTAGGCAGCGGGTGAACAGTCAGTTTTTGAAGTCAATGTGCTGGAAGCAGGAGCGTAAGGATCTGAGGCACTTGACGAGCGATCTTCTAGAGTGAGAGCGTCTCCAGAACATCAGGTCTGGTGGAATGTTCCAGGTGTGCAGTAGTTAGTACCTGCATGATGCCTTACAAAAGCAACGTGCCGACAACGCACTGCCCTGCCTCGCCTCATTTATACAGCACCACTACTACAAGCAGGAAACGTGCAACATCATCTGTTCTTGTGGAAACCTGTGAACTAGAGCAGTGCACCGCATTAAACTAGCAAAACACTTTGCGTCGCATTTTGCTGGTGAAGAATAGAGCGTTTGTGGTGAAATAATGGGTGCACTTATCCAGACAGCACATCACTCCAAACAGCAG
The DNA here is from genome assembly GCA_037974385.1 of Arnoldichthys spilopterus. NCBI lineage: Eukaryota > Metazoa > Chordata > Actinopteri > Characiformes > Lepidarchidae > Arnoldichthys > Arnoldichthys spilopterus. The sequence goes on along the minus strand of JBBPDA010000001.1, from coordinate 18,417,900 downwards.
CAGTGCTTACAAACTGATCTAATACACCCCGATCAGCCATAACATTAAGACTACCTGTCTAACGTTGAGTGTGTCCCACCTGCTGCTGTACTCTGGTGCACTGTGGTTTCGACGGCGCCCAGTTTCGTGCTCAGTGAAGTGTTTTCCTTTGTGTGAAGAGCAGGTGTTAAATGATGATTAGACTCGTTTCCTTTCAAATTACTGTTAAAAACACAGAGTAAACCCTTTTCAGCCCAAAGGAGGATTAAACACCTGGGAGGTTTGAGCTGGCTTTGCTGTTGTAACACTGAAATAATTTTTAATATATTATTATAATAATAATCATTTTTAAAAAGTTTAATTTTTCTCTAAATAAACATAGTTTTTACAACAAAGCTCATTTAGCCAAAACTTTTAATGAGTAGGTTTGTTTTTGTGGATACAACCACACACACACACACACACACACACACACACACACACACACACACACACACACTGTGTTTAACTGCTGTGGCACAGATGGCCTGAAAGTGGGTGGCTGCCCAGCTCTACTAACCCCAACCCATCTCTCTCTCTCTCTCTCTCTCTCTCTCTCTCTCTTTCTCTTTTTTCTCTGTTTCTCTCTCTCTCTCACACACACACACACACTGTAATAACTAGACCAATGTGTAGTAGATGGAGACTGCTACAACACACACACTCTCTCTCTCTCGTTCTCTCTCGTTCTTTCTCTCTCTCTCTTTCACTCCCTCTCTCTTACTCCCCCCCCTCTCTCTTTCTCTCTCACTTGTTTCCTTTTTTTTTGCAGACCCTGACCTTCTACCGTCTGTCCACCCCCTGCCTTTTTGTCTCCCTTATTCTCTCTCTCTCTCTCTCTCTCTCTCTCTCTCTCTCTCTTTTTTTTCTTTCAATCCACTTCTCTTTCTCTCTGTCTCTCTCTCTCTCATTCACTCTTTCTCTCTCTCTCTCTCTAATTCGCCTTTCCCTTCCTGCCACCTAAATCCATACACCCCTTCTCTGCCTCTCTCTCCCTCCCTCTTTCCCCATCCTCTATCTCATCTCTCTCTCTCATCCTCTTCTCTCTCCTTCTGCCCCCTTTCTTCTTTTTCTCCTGCTCCTCTCTCACTCTCATTCCTCATTCCTCTCTGTTTCTCCCTCTTTCTCTCTCCCACCTCCCCTTGCCTACTGGCCATGCAAGATTGCAGCGCATTCATCATTGTAATCACGTCAATTAATTATTCAGAGCTCCGCTTCGTTTGCCTGCCAGACCTTGATTAGGAATGCCAAGCGTGGAGGAGGTCGGCCCAGTGCTCTCAGAGCAACGTCAGGGCCTAATGAAAAAGTGTCTCGAGCTCAGGTTCGGTCAGAGCGACGACTCCTGTTAGCGTTCGTCGCTAATTACACATTGCATGCTAATTGCACACTGTAATTAGTGCCAGCGTAATACCTGGCCACTGGAGCCCCATCAGCAAAGCCATCACTTCTTTTAGACTGAGGTGGGAATAAAGAACAGCTCAGAAAGGGAGAAGAGGTGGAAAGGCCACTTTTTCATTCCCCATCTTTCATTCCCTCCCTTTACTTTTCCAGATTTGCTAATTACCCCTGACCTGCGCCCGGGTGAGGAGGTTTTACTAGGACCCCTGCAGGGGCAGGCCGACCAGCCGCCTGCTGCTCTGGGGCTCATCAGCCCAGATTAGCAGAGTGCGAGTTCCAGCTGGGTAGATGGGGCAGCAGATGGCGGATGACTGGCAGCCCTAACCCCTCCTCCTGTGGGCTGATTTGGGACAGTGTGTCCACGTCACACGCAACAAGGCACATGGCACTTTGTTTTAGGGTGTGGGACAAAGCACATGCAGGGCAGCAGCCCTTTAAAGAAAAAAATGATCGTAACACGTCGTTCAGCCTAGATCTGTTCGGCGCCTTAATTTTGCAGCACAGGCACAATTAATAGAATGTGCAGTCGAGCATGTTTCAGCCAACGCAAACCACATCTACCCAACATGTACACACACTGCAGACTGAACAATGGAAGAGCTGGGGGCTGTGGGCTGAAAAAAGCCAAAACTGAGAAGAAATCTATGGTGAGTTTCTAAACATACGTGACAATGCACTTCATATGCATATGATCTGTTGCTCCAAGCTGTTCCACATAGACGATTAAACGCTGATGTTTTTCTGCGCGTTAGAGCGAATCTGACCATCCACACAGGCTTTCGGGGCTCGCGTTTGGTCGGCCACACGTTCGGACGGCGTCAAAAAACGTTGCATGCTGCTTTTTCTTGGCATAAGTTTCTGCCGAAATCCGGATCAACGCAAAGAAAATGTCTTCACTGCGTTTACATGCCATTAGTTTAGCTCTGGAAGACTACAGCCTTCCCATGATCCTTCAGTCAGAGTGTGATCCCATTTTTAACACAACAACGGAGGTTCAGGTCTAAATAAAGACACTGATCCATATTCACTACTACAGTGAAGGATGAAGCTCAGACCCCACAGCTTAAACACACTGATTACTGCCCCCAGAGGTCACATACAGTACTACAGACTGTGCTGATTACTGCCCCCAGAGGTCACATACAGTACTACAGTCTGGACTGTCTGATTTCTTTTTTACATTTAATCATTTGATTACTGCCCCCCACAGGTGAACACACAGTATTACAGTCTGGACTGTCTGATTACTGCCCCACAGGTGAACACAGAATTACAGTCTGGGCTGACTCGGACCCTGATTCTGTAAGGTTGCATTGTTGTCCCGGGCGCTGTTGGTAGCTGCCCGATGCTCCATGTGTGCACGTGTGATGGGTTAAATGCAGAGGTCACATTTCGTTGTGGTGTCAGTGTGTTCACAATGACAAAGAGTAACTTCACTTCACTTAAAAAAGCTCTATACAAATAAAACTGACTTGATCTGACATGAAATCAAAGTTGTGCTAGATATAAATCAGCCCCATTTTAACCAGTTCTTATGTGATGCTGTTGCCTGTACAAGTGTAAAATACATTGATTCATTTGCAAAAGTAAAATAACTCTACAAGACTCTTAAGACAGAAGAGCAAGCAACACCTGACAAGGTAGGAGACTAGGGAACCAAGGTACAGGTGTGCAAGATGGAGACACAGGCGGGGCTAGGACATAACACGAGACAAAGAAGCCATGGAAAACAGAAACAAAAACACAGACGGGACACGTGGCATGAACAGACGTGACAATTATTTTGGCTATTTTGGCTTATCCCTATTAAGCCATTCACACCAGATGACCCTGGTTATAATGCACTGACAAATTCTGTATCATAAGAAATGCCTTATCCCCCACCCTGACATTCAGAGTCGTGACTGGAAGCTCTAGGTACAGTACAAACCTCCACGTCTCATCACGTCACGATGAGCTGTGTGGTGTTAAGCCAGGATTCTCCCACATAACCATTTGGCACAAAGCCTGACTGCAGTCATGCCCTGCGCTGGGATTTCTTAGCATCACTCCTACGCTGCTTGCACACACACAGATGGGTAGCAGGCGTGGGTTTGACTCACTGTTTTGACTAGTTGATCTATGGTAACTTGTTGAATCGAATATGTAGATGCACAATTGTCTCTGTGAACATCAAAACAACGTCGACAAGCTCTGGTCCTATTGCTATTGTCAAGTTCTGTCATATTCAGCTCACACACACTTGCACTCCCACACACACACACACACACAACTGCTTTGTTTAACGCATGAATAGAACAATAGACCTGTAAAAAACAGCTTTAAAATCTCTTCCTCCATCCAAAACGTGAAGACGCATGACTAAGCGTTCAATTTCCATCTTCTCCTCCAGCTTGGCATCCATCGTTCAACCCCTGCCACTCATTACAGGCTATGCTGCTCGTTCTGCTTAAATGAAATCTGCTTTCTTTTTATAGAATAATTGCGAGTGCATCAAGACTGGCATCAGCAAGCCTCCTTTTCTTCCTTTAGCCAGACAAAGGGGCTTTTTCATTTCAGAAATTCAATTACCCCCATTCAGATCGAGCCCTGGTGCTTGATTAGGCCCTCGGCCTGCTCTCGAGGTCTTTCTGCCAGAGGGGAACGTCCTGCCAGTGTTTAAACGAGGTGACACATGTTGGACAAGTTCGACAGAACCTGGCGTGTGACAATCTGGAGAAGGATAACTGGATAATGAGGAAACTGTGAGTAAAATACAAGCAGAAATCCATTCACCAATCAGGGCGTCTCCAGCACTAAACCACATACTCTGCTGATCCCTAAGGGCAGACGTACATGAACCTGTTATTTGATTATTACCACAGTAATAATATCACAGATTAGGAATGTCCTGCTCTGATGTGGAAGATCAGCAGCAGAACAGAAGAAGGCTTGTTGTAATGGCCCAGTGCAAGTGTTATTACTAATATTTAATTACAGGAACCATCATGTCCACTGCAACAACAATAGTAATTTTACATTACATACTGCAGGGTCTTAAACAGAATTAGCTTTGCTGTCCCAGTGTATGAATGATGGTTTTGAGGTGCAGACCTTCCACGTGAAATCTTAATTACCAAGTAGATGGATGGAAATCTCAGAGTGTTGTAGCATAGTAAATTTTTGTGCTAATTTAGCAGATTCAGATTTAGATTAGTGTGAAAAACCATTAAATGGTATAACAGAACAATTACCTAAATCTCGCACTGAAAAAATGAATGTTTAAATAGAAAAAAATGAGTCAGAGATGATGGAAAAATAAAGCACATGCTAATTGCTGACACGCACAGAGATGTCTATGAACAAAGAGAACCAATGCATGCACCCATTTAGAAGTCTTACTGGGTGTTCAGGAACTCTTATTGATCATCCATGACTTCATGTTTCACTGGGGTATAAACATGAGGTGACACAAAGGCCAAATTCCCAGTGTCATGACTTTGGAAACAAAATAATAGTTTTTTGACCTTCATAAAATAAGAACTAGTTATTAAAACAGCTTTACACCTGAAAATGCCCAAATCTCAAATCCGTTGCTCAGAAGTTTAAAGCAATCAGAGCTGTAGTGAGCTTATCTGGAAGAGGATGTGTTTATTTGGCACTCATGCACAGTGAGAAAGGTTAGGGAAGGTGGCAGCTTTCTGGAGTCACCAAGGCTCCAAAAATTTGACTTCACCTTCATGTCGACAAACTATTTGAACAGTATGTCAGAAGACCATCTAACCACTAGATGCTACTGGAGCTTTGACTGGAACTGGGTGTGAAAAATAGAGCTTTATGGCCGAAAACACTCACATGATCGATTTGGCAATAAAAATATAAACCCCATTAAAGATCTTATCTGTTTTGGGGCTGTTTTTCCTCCAAAGGCCCCGGGAACCTTATCAAGATGCCTTCACCTTATCGTTTCATGGCTGACCTCTTCAAGTTTTAAGGGCTAACCTCACGGAAAACCTGTAGGATGAGCTGAATATGATGTGTTTGAATGGAAAAGAACAGCAGGAGGATCTGAAGAGATTCTGTACCAAGGCGCGATCTCAGATCTCGTGCTCTGTATTGGGTTTTGTGTGAAGACTCATCACTCATTGCTGCTACATTGGCAAATAGAAAATGCACGTAGTAAAAAATAAAAGGGTGTCAATAATTGTGACACATCATTTGGTTTAAAATAAATTCTGAGAGGTTTTTTCTTCATTGAGACATTTTTAGACCTCTGGACGACTTCGTGGACCTTTTTTCATCTTTACCCAGGGTGCCATTAATTATAGAGCAGACTGTAGATTAATAAACTCTGCATTCTAAGTGATCTCATCCCAAAGTGTGCTCATCCAAATTACGCATGCATACATTTTTAATTTTGACCTCACCCAGAAGATCTGTTCCGTGTTCACTGTAAATCAACACAAAAATTATTACATAAAATAACAAAATCTATAAAAATGAGTAAATTTGAAGTTTTGAGAAGGTGACATGTATGTGCCAGGCTAGGAAAAGCTAGGCTAATCCATATTTAAGGATCTTGGTCTAAAAGTCTTGTGTAACAACATAAATTCATTGTTTGTCTTTCATTTTGTAACAAACTACAAGGTGAACGTTAACGCGAATATGTGAACAGCAGTGAACAGCAGTCGAACAGCAGCTCAGTTAAACAATCAATCAAATTTCTTCATCCCACAGATGAGAAAGAAGTGAAACATTAACGACTTCCTCACTTATTTAGTACCACATGTAGCTCCATGAAGCAGAGATTTACATGTTTTCTCCCCACTCTCTCTTTCTCCCCCCCCCTCCATCTCTCTCTCTCTCTCTCTCTCTCTCTCTCCCTATTTCTCTCTCTTAGTGTGGCCATGCGATGGTGTGACTCATTAAAGTTCGTCATGTTTGAAGTGGGCATGGTATCTTGCCTGCTGTTCCTGGTTGCATGCAGGAAGTTGTCTGCCCTTTATATCTCTCCCACCACTTTCCCTAAAAAGCCGAACAGCTTCTCGTCTCCAGCATCGTTCCACACAAAACACCTCCAAACAACTTTCAAACCTCTCTGCGTGCTGCAGAGTTTTGTTTTCTCCCATCAAATTCTACTGGATTGGTCCATAAATAATAAAATAACGTAACGCTGAATGTATAGACACACGTGGACCCTCTGCCAGTCATGGCTCACTATCTTTCACAGCAGCTCCTTCTTGGCAAAGCCCACAGGGAGGATCTCACAACATGCACCCTATTAAAACCAGACGACCACTAAATCTCCCTATAGGCCAAAATTAGGTGAGCCAAACGCGGCTAAAGGACTGTCAGAGTTGCGACTGCATTCGTATCATTTTTAGAGCACAACAAGCACGATGCAGCATATAAAATATTGATTATCAAGCCAAATAAACATCTTATCAGTGGATGAAAGGGAATCGCTGAACACAGGCTGACAACCATAACAGACAGAAAGCCATTCTGACAACTGGAGATGAGTTGGCGTTGTGGCATTTCCAACTTCAGAAATATGACGAGAACAAAGGTTCCCCACTGTTTTCACCAGAGGGCCATGTTCCCTACGTGCTCTGGGAAAGAAGTTCAGTCCAATTACGGCAACTCAAATGCATTTTCTCCTACAGCGCTGAAGACTAAAGAACAGACTGAAGAACAGACCAACTAGCTCTCCTTGGCACTTGCTGACCTTACTGTCATGCCAGTGGTTGAACACAAGGGGCTCTATTCTGCACCAGCAGAAAGTGCGACGCAAAGTGTTTTTCTGCCTGTTATACCCACAACACACTGAGTGCATCTGCAATATTCGTGCTTCTTGCTCATGGCTGTACTGAAGCGTCGCCAGCGCTTGTGCTTGCTTAGTGGTAAAATTGTCCATGAGACTGTGGGTTTAGATTAGCCCAACTCTGGCGAAGGGTCAACACCACTAAGTGAGATTAGCCCTCTGTGTTTATGGAAGCTCTCCACATATGACAGGAGCCTCAGGGGCTTTTACTTCACTCTTCACTCTGGTTTTACCTTGTCTTGGAGAGAGAGGGTGTAATCCTGCACCTACAGTATAATCCCGCTGACAGCGCATGCAGTGGGCCCTCTTCAGCTGAGTCCTGCTGAGGCTTCTCACATCACCCAACATATGTACATTGTCACTTCTTCGTACAGGGCAGAGCTCTGTGCTGACAGCAGGTCAGGAACCACTGGAATGGATTAAAAACAGGAGATTCACCTCAAACGGGATGCGCTGCTGTTATGAGCAAGGACGGTCAAAGAAAGGTTCATACGTATTTGATTCACCACAAAATGTGGAATTGTCTTAAAGCCCATTATGAAATTAATTAATATTGATTTAAAAAGGTAATTTTCATTATTTTGTAAAGATGTGGAGTAAACAATATTTTATTATTATTGCTATTATTATTATTATTATTATTATTATTATTATTATTAATAATAATAATATTTTAATAATATCAATATATTAATAATAATAATAATATTTTAATAACAATATACTACTAGTAATAATAATAATAATATTAATAATAATAATAATAATACCATGATAACAGTTCTGATTCTTATTTACCGCTGACATTTTTATTTAGACAGGCTTTGAAGAGAGTGGAGTAATAGCTGTGTTACTTTTCTTAATCTCTTTCTTCTTATATATATTTTCTTATTTTAATGTAATAGTATTTTATGATTGTAACTTTATGTATTTTACTGTTGTACAGCACTTTGTGACCCGTGTCAGGCATCAGTTATTGCCCAGCTCCTCACATCAGCAGAGGACCAGAGAAAAGACCACAGCCTTCAACATTCTGTTCTTGATTCGACACATTATTGCATCTGAAGATGTGTTCGAGCTGGTTTATCCTTGTTCTGCCATGTGCAGACCTGTGGCAGATTCACTGACTGCTGTATTCTTTGTTGTTAAAAACTGATCCAACCACCTGCAGCACCAGGGGCAAAGTTGGCTGCTCATACAGCTGTCCCAACATTCAGGTCCTCATATCACTTCCTTATGTGACTTTCCTCATTCATGGGCAGTGGAGGCCTAGTGGTAAGGACCTTCCCCTGGTCCAAGTCCCGACCCAGCTACCACTGATAGCTGCTCCATGTGTGCACTTGTGATGGGTTTAACGCAGAGGTCACATTTCACTGTGGTGCTTAAGTGTGTTCACAGTGACACACAGTGACTTTCACCAGTAAAGGCTGTCAGTCTGTCCTGATTCTCACTGTGGTAAGCAACAGATTTCCACATGCATGTCAATCGTTCATCAGAACAAGCAGATGCTACCCAAAACCAAACTTAGGGGTCGTGACTCACAAGATGGTTATTCTTATATATGGATGAGAACAGCTGGTCCCTGCCAGTCACACCGTCTCCTCGTTATCAGCTGAAGCTAATTCGTCCAAAAATGCTGGAAGCCGAGATAGCGTAACCACGTAAAGAGATGTCATACCCTGCTAGCTTTCATTTAGCATTAGCCACATTTTCATTTTGCCTCATGTGTCCCTCGGGCAGAGAAGCAGGCCCAACAGTGGTGGCGCCACATCTCCCTTTATGTTCCCTCCATTCTCTTCTACTCTTTGCATAAGCGTCATAAATCAGCGTCCCCCTGTCGCCGTACGTGGGGCTTGGCTCCTTTTACGCAGCCAGATCGCTAATCCTGCCTTGGAATTGCGGCCTGGTCTTTGCAGGTTATTGCAGATTAGGGGATTGCATGAGGCTGTATTTTTTTTTGTTGGGGGGTGGGGGTGGGGTGGGGTGGGGGTGAATTGCAGTTTTTAAAGCATTTTTATTCCTCGGTTTTCGTACCTCATGTTGTTAAACAAGCAGGTGTGTCGCAGGGACTTCGTGAGATGGATTTTGTTTTTCGGTGCCTCGTTAGTCTGATGAAAGAGCTAAACGCCCATCCCATAATTTCCCTTAATCCGGGTGATAAGTATACGGCGCTTTAGCTCTTCTGAATAATAAATCTACATTTCATAAGCGCCCTCCCCCTCCCCCCTGCCGTGCCCCTGCTGCTGGGTTAGCTCCAGTGTCTCTCGAACAGACGGCCTCCCCCAGCATCTCCTGCCTCCGTGTTTGTTCCTGCCTTTCTGCCTCTACTCCGACGCTCTGTTTCTTTCGCTTTTTTGGCACGTTTTGAAGTCACAGCCGTGTTTTCCCCACGAGACTTTTCTCTCACTCCTAAAAGACGCAGTGACAGGTTATGCTACTCCTCATTACCTCCTCATTTTGCCCCTCCCCCCCCTCTCTCTGGTTGGTTGTGGGCTTGATGTTTCCCCTCGGGTTCTGCTGAGCATGTGATGCATTTTAATTCCGGCGAAGGGCGCAATCGTAGAACAGGCTTGATCTCTCTGCACACAGGACCAAGCCGCACCAAAGATGGAGGGAGCAGTGCTGTTTGCTGTCTGCGTACCCCTGAGTTCAGTCTTCTGACCCCCTGCCCACCGCACATACTACAGGAACAGTGGCTGTTGTGTCTAACTGTAGCTTGAAACCATGGACACCAATTCCAAACGGCTTCATACACAGATCAGCCAGAACATTAACACCACTGGCAGGTGAAGTAAGTAACACTGACTCTCTAGTTTATTCACTACAGGGGCAGTGGCCTAGTGGTTAGGACCCGAGGCTCACTGCTGCGTGTGGGGAGTAAAGGCTAGTGCGTCTGGTCTGATCCCACGGAAGAGCTACTGTAGCGTAGAAAGTGATGCTGACTCTGATAGAAAGGGGTCAGAACACACAGTGCAGCACAGTCAGAGTTGTTCTAGCAGCAGGAGGGACACACTCAGTATGGGGCAGGTGGTCTTAAAGTTATGGGTGATTGGCGCCTATTACACATAGTGACATAGAAAAGACATTTAGGACAAGGCGTGGCCACTTTTCACTGTGGTGAGCTGCTCTGAGAGCATGGAGTGTTTGGGAGTTTAAGCAACAGAGTCGAGATGGAGGACGGATTGATGTCTCAGAAGCAGGCGGAGATGAGAAACCGAGCGAGGAAGCGAGGGAGGAGGGGGATGAGCGAGTGCACAGAGCAGGGAGGTGAATACAACATCCATTTTATGGATCCCAGGAGAGGACAAACATACGAGTGGTGAAAGCTGGATAATACCCTCGTTTGTCAGCGCGTGGCTATTTTACCCCTAAGGTCCGGTTTAATAAAACAGCCTGTACAAACGAGCTCGGCCAGATCCACACACCGAGTTGGACACTGGAGGTCCATACACATTCAATTAGTCAAGCTCCAATCACAGCTAAACGCATGTGCATGGCCTGAGGTCATACATCAGCCATGCGCTTGTTAAAAAAACCTCCCTAATCAGATCACAACGCCATCACGCTTCATCTTTACCAACATCCCCCCTCACTGCCGCATGTACACACTACAGTCACAGGCACTGGCAATCTGACATTGCGTACATCCAAATTAAATTCTTCTAATAGATAGATGGATGGATGGATAGATGAATGGATGGATGGATGGATAGATAGATAGAAAGATCGTATCTTTTCAGAAATAAAGAAGTAAATACAATTTAATAAAATACTAATATGTGCTTCACGGTCAAGACAAACATCAAGACAATTTGGCTCCTAAAAGAGAGAGAACCTCACTGTCTTCAAACAACTGGAGACCCACCTCTTCACAGAGAACTTAGAACAAGACGTTCATGTCTCAAACTAACAGAACATACTTTCTCACAGCTAACACAGTATGAATAAAACCCTGTGTTTTCCCTGCATGAGGATGCTCTGGGAGGATCTTGGTTGACTAGCAGCTCCTAACTGGAGTCTAGGATTACTGGTGTGAAGAGCAGGTTCTCTCTGTAGACTAGCACCGTGTAAGTTGCTCTGGATAAACATGTGACATTACGTGTGATCACTACAGAGTCGTTGACTGCCTGGATATCTAGCCTGATAAACATCTGGGCCAGGCACAGGCGAGCTACAGCCAATGAGAGCGCAGGACACGAATGGACGGAAAGATGTGAGGGACGTTTCCCCCCATGATGGAGAGAGAGCAGGGCTGTCTGACGACGACTCAGCTCCAACCACCACCTCTCTCTGTAGAAAAGACCGTCCATACTGCACACGTGTGGCTGCTCCATTCCTTCACCCTCATCCCTCTCTCTCTCCTTTCACTCGCTACTACACTAACAGCGCTCATTTATGCTGAACGTCCATGTTTAAACCCGTATGGGGTAAGGGCAGCATTACTTCTGATGTGACTGTTGGTGACAGAGCATTGTTGCGTAGAGCAGACGGACCAGTGGTGCTGAAAGATGGTGTAGGTGGTGGCGCCCTGTTCACGCTACTGTCTGACTGTGATCAGGGTCTCGAGGTCGTGCAGTGTGAACTGAACAGAGGTCAGACTATTTTTAGTCGGTAGGAGTATGAACGAGGCATCAGCGACACATATTTAGAGTGCACTTTACATCACTATGGAAACGAGTAATGTTGATTTTTTTCATCAGATGCAACAGTAAAAGCCAGTGAAGTGTGGCAAAGTGTGCAGCTGCGCGATCAAAATGGCCGTTTGCGTTCTCGATACATGGCAATTGGTGCAGCGGCAGTACGGATGGGCTTAATGGAGGAGGGTAATGTCTGTGTGTTATGTGCTGGCTAAAAGGGGTGGGGGGTGGGGGGGTTCCCCCGCCTCTGTCCCAACACACACTCTCGTCTTTGTTCACACCCCCTTCAATTTCAGGCCTAATTAGCGTCCCACCGCATCACGACAGGCGTGATGACACACGTGCCTTTTTCATCAGCGTCTCCTTTATCTTGCCTAGTCATCCTCCTCCTCCGTCTGTCTCTCTCTCTCTCTCTCTTTCTCTTTCTCTGTGCCTCTCTTCTCCTCCTCCCCCTCTCTCTTTCCCCTTAAACACTTATGCATACATTTAACCCCCCGCCACCACGGCCACCCAGCGCCCCCCACCATCACCAACACTCTTCGGCAGCATCACTTGGCCACAGAGGCCGGTTGCCGTAGCAACACCTCCCACCGGAGATGGCTACCTTCCCTGTTACCGTGGCAACCAGCTCCCTGCAGGATTTCAAATGAGCCATATCTCTCTCTCTCTTTCTCTTTCTTTCACCCCCCCTTCAGTTTCCCCTCCCCCCGAACTATAAGACAACATCCCTTCCTTTGTGTTGTACGTCGCGATAGGTCAGCGACGTGCTCCATTGAGTGGCTAGTTGAGTTTGTAAACCTACTGACGCTGCTCATTTGAATATTAAATCATCGGATGAACAGGGGGAGTGTGAGCAGCAGTACAGAAGCCATGACTCATGCTGTGAGTGTTTATACCAGCAGTCGCACAAAAAAAAGCCTTTATGTAAGAGTTGTACAACGACTAGCAATAACATTAAGACCATTATGACTGCGTTGTCACTGTGTGTTCTGACCCCATTCTATCGGAGTCAGCATCACTTTCTACACCACAGTAGCTCTTCTGTGGGATCACATGCAGCAGTGGGATCACATGCAGCAGTGAGCCTCAGGTGTTCATGTTCCAGTTGGATCACTGTTGGTAGGTACTAACTACTGCACACATGGAACACTCCAGACTCAAAATTTACACTCCTGCTTCCAGCACATCAACATCAAGAACTGACTGACACCTGCTGCCTAATATGTCTCACCCCCCTGACACATGCCATTCTATGACCTTACGTGACAATGGTGGAACCTGTCCTGGTGCTATATAGAACCATTTTTAGATGAACAGAACAGTGAAAAACAAATTCCAAATCTAGATTGAAAATACACAAATGTGTCAGTGAAACTGAGATGTTAAGCTTAATATCCACTTGTGGAGACAATGCGTTGGGGAAGGATGCCCTGAAAGTTGGTTTTCCATTATGTGGAGCTTCAGGAATCAACAGCAGTGTGGTGTAAACTAAAATTGCCTCTGATTTTAAACTCATAGAGTCATTAACCGGCGCTGTGAATCCTGCTGCTGCCTTCGCTCGGCTGCTCCGCCATTTCTGAAAACTGTCGAACAGTGATGAAGTAAAATTCCGTCACAGTTCCACAAAACCGTACAACTTAATTCTTACACACAATTTCGGCCTTTTTCCAGATAAACGTGAACCTAATATCATGGTGATTCCATCAGACTCATTGTGTGTGAAGAGCCTGTTTTAAGTGTTTCCTCTTCTTCATTGTTATTACAACACGTGGGCAAAAGTAAGTGATCCTAAAATTCCCTGAGCAGGAAAAACCCTTAACTTTCTCAACACTTTGACTCGCGAGCAAAGCTACATGCAGCAGGAAAACAGCTAAACATCACAAAAACACACGGCGCCAACGCTCCTCCACCGAGTCGCCACAAAACCGCCTCGTGTGCCTCTGTTTAAAGACACAGGCTGGAACTCTGACAGCTTCGTGCCTCTGTGAAAATTCGGAAATAAATAATGTAAGAAGAAATGCTCTGCAACTTTGAACATCACTGTATCGCGCAAGAATAAACAGCAGCTCCCAGTGCAACGTGTGTACTCCTCAGCTAGTCCCAAAACAAGCAAAAAAACAAAACACACTCAGCCCGAGCGCAACACAAACCCACACTAAACCACCACGGGACATAAAGAAACAGCTCAGCGGAAAATCAGATTTACACAAATTTACGCTAATTTACACTTTTTCCACATGTTCATCAGTCAAGACATCACATTTTTTATCTTTTAGCCACTTCCTGACCCACACGTCAATGTCCACGGTTCTCTGGGAAGTTGTAAGTATCACTGTCAGTCCCAACTGCCTTTAATTCATGCAGGTAATCAGTGTTTTACTCCAAGTTCTGCGTTCACTCCCTCGCCTCCGCCTGCTTATCTTGTTAATTGTTTATTTTTTATTATTTTATTAAAATTAACAGAATTCTTCAGGTTAAAGAGATATCAGAGTCATAACCAATATTTTTAGTCCTAAATCTTCAAATTCAACATTATTTAAACCTCTGTTCATTGTCTGGTGCCAAGGACCGTTTGCTCGTTCTGGGCAGCACAGTGTAGCCTCCTGAATATGTGGCATTTAGTGAGAAATGAAGATCAGAATGATCGGCTCATCACAAGTCCAGAGTCCAGTGTGTTCTGGGGCAGAGAGTCCTGCTGTGATCTGATGGAGTAGAAGGTGATTAATCATTCACAACAGCAGATTAATGATCAGCCTGTTTGTTTGTTCCTTTGCGTGCGTAAGCGGGACACTAGAACTGCTGTTCGGGGTCTTTTGAACGTGCAATTGCATTTTCTTGCCTATTGGGTTTGACATTTCCTAACAGGGTGAAATTTGCATCAGAATGAGCTGCAGATAGAGAAGCATGGAGAGAGAGAGAGAGAAAGAGAGAGAGAGAGAGACAGACAGATAGAGAGGGAGAGCAATAAACAAACAAATGAATAAATGCAAGGAAACATGAAAAACTGTCTGAACTGGAACATTCACATGGGAACAAAGCCCAGTGCAGAAGATGAGAAAAATGCCCAGAAAAGTGTAGAGGTTCAGCAGAATCTTCTCAAACTGTCCCCAGTAAACACTGAAATCCCCTAAATTCAAGTCTAAGGATTAAAGGATTAAATGATTGATAAATGATGATGATTAAACTTAGCCTTAGGCTACATTTCTGTACCAATAGTGTTTCACCACTGTTTTTAGTCTAGAATTAGGCCTAAGGAAATCGGTTCCAGGAAATCGGCCCTAAACACAATGATCACTTTCTTTTGTCAGAAGCTGGTTCTCCGTTCATGGGTTCTGATACTGGTTAGATTTTTCCTTTTTTAATCCTTAACAAGAGAGTTAAGCTCATTTACATTTTTCTACAATAAGCATGAAGAATTGTTGCAGACATTGAGGTTTTCTACTGGGGCATCTATAAACCAACTGCCTGTACCTTTAGGGCAGTGGAGGCCTAGTGGTGAGGATGTCGCCCTTATGAACTAAAGGTCACAGGTTCGAGTCCCGGCCTGGGCACCACTTAGGTTCCCTTGAGTAAGGTACCGTCCCGCTATACTGCTCCCTGAGTGCTGTTGATAGCTTCCCACTGAGGTCCTGTAAATGCAGAGGTCATGTTTCACTGTGGTGCTCAAGTGTGTTCACAATGACAAATAGTCACTTTCACACCACAAATCAATAAAAAATATAAATTTTGTTAAAAACTTTCTCAAAACTATGGTAAAACTATGTCTCAGCCATTACGTGTCTCTATGAGGAAGCATTAAACACTTCAGACTTCTGGTTCCATTTACCACCACTGTGAACAGTTCTGGCTCTGCAAGTTCCTCTAGATAGAAGCGTTTCCCACCAACCCCATACTGAATGCTTCTGTTTATACATTATTTGGCCAAAAGTATGTTGATACCTGACCATCACCTCTATATGAGCTTGCCCCCACCTGTGCAGCCACTCTTGTAGGAAAGCTTTCACGGCAGGCATCTGTGGAACCCGTGCCCATTTAGTCAAAGATGCATTCATGAGGTGAGTCACTGATGTTGGACTCGGCCACTGAGGCCGGACTCACAATCGACATTCCAGTTCATTACACATGTGTTTAATTGGGTTCATCCCTCCAAAGAACAGGTTTTCACTGCTCCAGAGTCCAGTGACAGTGTACTTTACACCACTCCAGCCAAGGTTCGGCCTTGTCCATAGTGACCTCAGGCTTGAGTGCAGCTGCTCGGCCTTGGAGACCCATTTGAAAAGGCACCTGAAACACAGTTCTCGTACCAATGTTGCTTCCAGAGGCAGGTGGGAAGTCTGTAGTGAGTGATTTGCCAGAATCGGTGATCTTTAAGCACCACAGGCTTCACTCCTTCTGAGACTCAGGGTTTTCTCCTTCTGTTGTTCTTATTTACAATAATGGCACTTGGCCGGGGCAGGTCTAGCAGGGCAGAACTGTCTTGTGGCAATAGTGGCATCCTATGAATGTGCCATGTTTGAAGTCACTGTGCTGGATTTATAAACCTGCTAGCAGTGGGTGTGGCTTAAACTATGGGTGTGGCTCATTAGGCAGTGGTGGCCTAGTGGTTAGGACACTGCCTTAGGGACCTGAAGGTTGCAGGTTCGAGTCCTGGCCCGGGCACTACTGAGGTACCCTTGAGCAAGGTACCGTCCCACTAC
>JBBPDA010000001.1:18376365-18392837 GCA_037974385.1 Arnoldichthys spilopterus | reverse complement strand
CTGCTACAATAACTACAGATGGCAATTGCTGCAACAGCTAGAGACAGCAACTACTAAAATAACTACAGATGGCAACTAGTACAATAACTGCAGGCGGCAACTGGCACAATAACGACAGACGGCAACTGCTACAACAGGTAGAGACAGCAACTACTAAAATAACTACAGACTGCAACTGCTACAATAACTACAGATAGCAACTTCTACAACAACTACAGACGGCAACTGCTACAACAGCTAGAGACGGCAACTGCTACAATAACTAGGGTTTGCATGTTTACTGTGCACCTGTATCTATTCTTTAAAGAGCAGAACAGTGAGGTATTGGTTCCTAAGTCCATCATTAGTCCATACAGTGATCAGAGAACAGGACTGTGCAGGTGTGAGTAACATTTTTACATATGAGTCCAACTACAGACGACAACTGCTATAACAGCTAGAGATGACAACTGCTACAATAGCTAGAGACGACAACTGCTACAACATCTACAGACGGCAACTGCTGCAACAACTACAGACGGCAACTGCTGCAACAACTACAGATGGCAACTTCTAAAACAGCTAGAGACGGCAACTACTAAAATAACTACAGACGGCAACTTAAAAAACAGCTAGAGATGGCAACTGCTACAACAGCTAGAGATGGCAGGTGCTACAGCAACTACAGCATCTGTAAATAATACTGTCGATAATAAAAGTTGTGAACATTATAGATGTAGTTTTTGGCCATTATTTTATGGTATATAGTACATAGTAGTGTCCACATACTTTTTACTTTTGCCATGTATTGTATGTAAATGTTTTGGTTTTTTATGACCTCACGAAAATGAGGCTCAGCTTGCGACGTCTACATGTATATTTATATCCGCGTTTTCCTGATCATGGGCTCCTCTAATCTTATATAGGTTGCTGTGCTCCGAAATAGGCTCTTAATGATGCAAAAGCTCTGAAATGAGGGCTGTTCTTGTTTCTTAAGTGACAATTTCCTGGAGGATGATAAATATTCCAGTCAGTGTGAGTTATGTCGCCTCCTGGAGAAGCAATTGAGCTTCATTTCAGGATTAAACGGCAAGCCTTCCATCTAAATAAATAAAGAAAATGACTTAAAATGTGACAGAAGCATATGACACAATCACCCAGCGCTTGTGAAGCGGTGGTACGAGTGTGTGTGTGTGTGTGTGTGCACTCTGCTTGATTCTTTATGAGCTGTGACATTGCCCTGGGTGACAGCTGAGACAGGACTGACAAAGATGAGATGAGCTGTTTGAAAACGTGTCAAAGTTAATTTAATGTAAGACACAGTTTCTGCATTAGAGCATCGTTCCACCATTAGAAAAAAAAAATCCCAAACCCTCGTACGCGCCGCAGCGCTGTGCTGAACATCAGTGCGACTAGAGCAGGCCTTGGCCATCATTGTTCAGCTCTGAATGAGTTTTGATTACGGTCACAATGGGCAGAATTTTCCCATTAACAGCAAGAAAAAGGATTAATAGCTGTGGGATGTTACAGGGTGGTGAGAAATAACTGCTGTTAACTGTGATTTCTGAGGCTTTTTTCTCTCTTAAGAAAGTCAGGAGAAAGTCGTTCAAGGTTATGCAGTGATGTGGAGCGTGTGAACAACCAGTCGGACAAAAATATGAGGATGTGCTCTTTTTGAACCTACACCTTTAGCTCCACAGCTGCTGTAACTGTAGACGGGTGTATTTAACAACGTGAAAAGATGTTTAATCACACGAGACGTCATTTAGTGTAGTTCTATATGCTCAGTAGAACACGAACAGGAAAACATGCTATGGGGTGCTGCCTTGCCTTCAGTGCACAGGCTTTTGGAATAGGTTTGGATGCTGCTGCAAACTCCTCAGGCAAACTAAAATGAAGCCAAATGCTCGCTAAAGAAGAAGCGAAAATTCAAGCCTCATTTACGAACTCCGCTGGAGCAGGGAAGCGGCAATGAGGAAAACCACAACATATGCGGAGAAACTGCGTTAGAGCTGATGTGTTGTATGACAACCAGCTGTACAGAGGGCCATAATAGAGTCTGAATGAGCTTTGATGATCATGAAAGAAAGTTTGGTCTGATTTTTCTTGCAGAACGAGTTGCTCATCTTCACCATTGACCACCTGTACCTTTCCAGTGCTTCCAGTCTATAAATATTTACAGTGTGTGTCTGCATCTAGTGCCAGCTTTTGAATTTTGGAACACATTTGGCTGAAACAACTGGGTTAAAATAAGTCAAATTGCCAACAGAAAATTTCCCAACTGGAATTTTACCTCCTAGGTATCAAGGCAGGTACAGCTAAGTACGCTCTTCCATTGGATAGGTCTAAAGGAGCTGGAATGAAGGCCTTACATATTATATGAACTATTATCATAATTAATCAACCAATCACATTTCACTTTAGCGCATATGGAAGTTTTAAATAAGGAGTGTCCAGTATTTCCGTCAAGGACTTGCCTGACCTCAGGTTTCCTCACACCAAAAATTACTCCCAAAGCAAGGGATGTAAAGTTTGTCCTGACTCTCTTAATTGTACCGAGTTGTGTTTTGGGTGTAACAGGCAATAAACCAATCAGAGTGGCCCATCACCTCCCCTATAAAAGGCGGGGGCGGAGCTAAGGTCGAGCTTTTATAATGGTGTGTTTAAACCATAAGGGTGTTCGGTGAGGAAGTGGAACCTGCTGCTCGTGCACAAGGTGAAAATGTGTGAGAGCATCATTTACAGGAGCAGCTCTGTTCCGCCGGAGCCTTTCAGTGTCATTAGTGCACTTCCAGCGTTCCAAAGGCAAGAGGGGGCAGGACCAATGCAGTTGGGTGAGGGGCGGGAACTAGTGAATCACTGGCTACTAAACAGATGATGTACGTGTTGAGGTAACGCCCCTATTGGCATCAGCGTCAACCCACGAGTTTTCTCTCGTAGCAATGGCAGCAAACCAAAAGAGCAGCTCAGTTTAATGTGTTAATGTGTCCGTTCCTTATTTTTGAGTGGTCATGTGCTTTAGAAGTCCACAGATTATGCCGCCATTGCTACGAGAGTGGGGCATTCACAGTGTGAGTCATACATCCACTGAGTCACTTGCCCTTACCAGGATCATGGGAGTGCTCTCACAGAGAAACACCCTGGACAGAATTCCAGCCTATCACAGGGGAGATACCTCAGACATACACTGACATGGAATTAGGGAGAACATGCAAACTCACTAAGGAGGAATTGACCCCAGGACCTCCTCACCGTGAGGTGACAGCCCGACCCAAAGGAAGTACCTAGTGGAATAAGGTTTTTTCATTCTCAATGTGCAACTGAAATGTGAAAGTTCGCCTCCTCCTTGTCACCATGAGGAGACCCGCCTCACAGGGTACAGGCACGTCCACAGGGTTCGTGGTATGTAGACGTTTGGTTGGACCTGCATAGCGACGAGTACAGAAGTGCTGACAGACCTGAGCTTCATTTAGTCCAGCTCCCTCTGTCAGCTAAGTAAAAATATGAATGTGGCTCCAGCTCCAGCTCAGCGCCAGCGTGGCCTGCAGCCATCTCTCAGTTACTAAACGCTGACTGAGGGGTTGTGTCCATCTCGGGCTTACAGCTCTGTGTGATGGAGGGAGAGAGGAGGAGCAAAAGAAGAGACCAAGAAAAGGGGATGAACGGGAAAGAGACAATGAGAGCAAAACCGAAAGATCGAAACAACATGGATGAGAGAGAAAAAGAGAAGGAATGGAAGGAAGAGGGGAGGAAGGAGTGAGACTGTGTGTGACTGATGGAGAAGAGGGAGTGGGAAGAGTGAGAGAGGGAAAGATGTGCATAAATAGATTAGAAAACACTTTAAAAATGAACATTTGTATGTACGTGTTTAATTTTCCTTTCACTTTTTATTATTATTTTTTCCATTTTATTTTACTTTTATCACTTCATTAATGTTATCTAGGGCAGCACGGTGGTGCAGTGGTTAGCACTTTTGTTAGTCAAGGGTGCCTCCCTGTGCGGAGTGTGAGCTCTCCCCGTGTTGGTGTGTTTCCTCCGGGTTCTCTGTGTTACTTCCACTGTTGGTTCAGGTTGACTGGAGACTCTACATTGCCTGTGTGTGTCTCTGTGTTGCCCTGTGATGGGTTGAGTCTCCTGTCCTGGGTGAGCCTGCCTTGGGCCCATAGTCAGCTGGGATTGGATCCAGCTTATGGATGGATGGATGAAATGGATAGATGGATAGAATGGCTGGACAGATGGAAGGGTGGAATGGGTGGGTGGATGGACGGACGGATGGAATGGATGAATGGATGGATAAATGGATGGACAGATTTAATGGATGGACGGATGGATGGGTGGATGGATGGAGGTGCTGTGTGTAATTCTGACGAGGCTAAGAGTCCAGGAAAGTCATTGCTGGTAATGATGTTTCACTGTTACCTGTACATGACAATAGTCTTAAACTTGAACTGCATAGAGAAATTGATTGTGCGAGACAGAGACAGAGAGAGAGAGAGAGAGAGAGAGAGAGAGACAGAGAGAGAAAGAGAGAGAGAGAGAGAGAGTGTGTCACCCAGCCCCCACCATAGTGTGTGGAGAGAGACGTGACTTGCCAGCCCAGTGTGAGTGCGAGATGTTGGGGAGGCCATAGAAACTCATCCGTCTTTATTAAAACGCGCGCTGCCGCTGTGGGGGTTGGGGAATCAGCAGACGCAGCCTTTAATTTATATATTCATCAACTGCGCTACTCCAGTATTGTTTATCTCTGGCCCCGCGTGACCCCCGTTCAGCGGGGCGTGGTGACTCGACTCGGCTTCATTTTATTTGAAATGGTTTTATTTAAATATAAATATGTGTACAAAGTTACAAGCAACAATATCTCGTTTTCAGCAAGTAAAACCTTAATACATCGTCTTAAAAAAGAAAAGAAAAGGACAATTCATTGTGTCTCGAACAAACCAGAACACGTCCTCTCACTTCCTCAAAAACGATAAAGAAACCTCAGGCCTAAGGGCAAATGGACCGTGGACGAAATAAAATTCAGACTCCGATATATATTTATATGCATTTATAATATAAATGTACTTTACAGTAAAGCAGCTTACACGCTGTACATTAAGGCTTATAGAAAGTATAAAAATAAAGACAAGCAATGTTGTGTTCTTCACTTTGTGAATTATTTTTTTTTTTACTTTTTTTTCTCCTATTTTCCCCAATAGAGCCAACCACTCAGGCCTGAAGAAAAAATGGCAGTAAGGGAAAAAAACCCAGACGTGTGGATGGCCACGACCCCACCCGGACCATGTAGGGTGCAGAAAAGCGATGTCTTACACAGGGAATGGACACAAAAAGAAATGCTCAAGTACGTTCACATAGACACATCATCTGCATGCAACAGACAGGAGGAAGAGGGGAAACCCCAGATTTTTACACTCGTTTATCTGTATCTTTGTTGTTGCTTCTCTCTTTTTTTTTTTTTACTGTAAACATCTTGGAGATACTTGATTGTGTCGTCAAAGTCTTAAGCCCATGCTTTCTTCATTAAAAAACACAGTAGTTGCAAAACTGTCTGAAGGCTTGAGTTTGTGTCACACTCTTAAAAGTAACAGTGCCAGACTGGGTTCTGTGGAGTGACGCCATAGAACTACCAATATTGGTTCCCTCCCTGGATGTTGCAGTTACTCCAAAATTGACTTCTGAGTCTGGAGAACCTTTTAACAATGATATAGAACCTTAATATGTGAAGGCCCTTTATGGAGGAGGATTCTTCCATGGCGTCCTCCATAGACCCCTTGTGGCACCTCCTTCTTTTGTGACGGTTGCAGATTTTCACCAACCAACTTGATTCAGCAGAGGCACCTTAGAAGTCAACATTTTCGCACTGTGCTGGAACCGAACGTGCCCATAAAACAGTGAAATATGCTGAAAATTTTGTTCCAATACATTCTATTTACATCTTGGAATGTATTGCCAACATATTGCATTTTCTCTATGGGCAGCGACCCCATGGCATTATGGGCCACGGCTACAAAATGATGCCCCTTTCCTAGTCAGGGCTGCATCTTCTTTTGAGGTTAATCTCTCTTTGTTCTGTCGAAGTGACAGGAATGCACCTGGAGTGTTGCTCGCTTAGCCTTCTTTAACTGCATCTGAATTCCTGCTTCTCCTACTGATCCTCTTGTTCTTCAGAAACACCCCCTCAAGAGCATGAACAAACATGACACAAACAGCAGACAGACGGCTCCTGGAAAAAAGACCCAGAAGTTCCACTAGCACCTTCTCCTCTGGTCTGTTTCTCCTTCGGTTCCATTGTTTTGGGGGGGTAGTCCTCACGTTCACGGACACACAAATGTGCTTACAGTTCCCACAGCATGCCACCAAGTAAGACATTTTTGTCCTTTTTTGGATTTTTAACATTTCAAATCGCTCATAAGGTCAGTTTTTCCCTTTTCGTGATTGTGGTCCAGCGTGATGTCACAGCATTCTCATTTTTACAAAGGTTAGTTTCACGTTCTCACTTGTGAGCAGTTCAGTTCATTAGTCCCGTCAGCCATTTCTAAGATCCAGGACGTCCAGGATCACTTGTAGCATCTTCCTAGGAAAACGCAAGTCCAGTGGAATAAAGGATGTAATTCTTTCACTGGAAGGGAGTTCAGCTAGTAGACAAGGCTAAACACAGTAAGATTAGTGTTTACAGTCGAGAGGTGACAGACCACCACAGCAGAGCTCACAGAGCCGTCCTTTCTTACAAAGTTTCCTTCAGGTTCCACATTCAGGTAAGAAGTAACAAGAACCCAGAGATGACCTCTGACCTTGTCGTCATCCAGGTCCCAACCCAAATCAACCCAACCATTTTTCCTTCCTAAAAGGTGTGGGGAATTCCAAGCCAATTCCAATTCTGATTCCAGTTCCTTCACTGGTTGAACGCGCCAAAGCTGGGGAGTCTTTTTTTCCATTTGGCCAATCACACGTGAGTCTGCATGCGCTGCTGGGATGGACGTCCGTAGTCGGACTGCTGTGAGGACACCTGTGAAGATGCGTAAGAGAAGCGGGACGAGCTGGAGACTTTGCTGGCCTGGTCAGAGTGCTCATAGCCATCTACCTTCTCGTAGGAGGCCGGTTTAACATAGCTGGTGAAGGCGCGACCGTACGTGGAGGGGAGGTACCCGGAGCCTGGATACATGGGCTCTTGGGGGTAGAGGGTAGATGTGGCCTGCTGCGGTTGTGTTTGTTGTTGTGGTTGCTGCTCGTAGGTGCTGCGCGTGCTTGGGGTGGTAGCATAGCGGTTGGAAAAGTCATAGATGCGGGTCTGCTGATTGGCCTGCTGGCCGTACAGCGGGCTGGGAGAGGGAAGCTGGGACGGTGTGTACACTGGGCGAGAGTTGGGGACGTATTCGGAGAAGCCTGTGCGGGTGATGGGGCGGTCCTCATGGCCTCGGACGTTGTAGTAGCCATTGGTGGGGTCCTGGGGGGGGGGTAGGTGTGAGAGCATTAGATATACAGAGTTGCCAGTTTACAAGGTGTAATTTACCCTGTCCCTACATTTACTGACCATGCATCATCCACTCACTGATTATTGCCAAGCCATGAATACACAGTGGCTGAGGTTGTGCATTACAAGCGATGGACACCTACACTGACCAGCCATAACATTAGCACCACCTACCTAATAATGTGTCCCCCCTGCTGCTGGAACAGCTCTGACTATGCTGCACTGTGTGTTCTGACCCCTTTCTATCAGAGTCAGCATTACTTTTTATTCAACCTTCAGTGCAACAAAGAGCCTCGGGTGCCCATGACCCCCAGTTGTTCTTCTTTGGATCACGTCTGGTAGGAATTAACTACTACACACCTGGAACCCTCCACAAGACCTGCCGTTCTGGAGATACTCTGACTCAGTCGTCTAGAACATCCCTTGGCAAAGTGGCTCAGATGTTCCTGCTTTCAGCACATAGACTTTAAAAACTGCCTGTTCACCTGCTGCCAAACGTATCCCACCCCCCAACGCGTGCCATTGTAATGAAATAACTCAAGTCAGTCTTACTGTCTGTGGTGTTAATGTTATGGCTGACTGGTGTAAAGCTAAATCAAACTTGACTTCATATTCTGTTCACTTGTCGACAACACTTTTGATGAACGATGGCTCCTGCGAAATGCATTACCTTGATATCTGATCTCTCATCATCCTCCTCCTCCAGGAGATCGCTGTGCTCGGTGCGGGACGTCCCCGGAGACTCGCTGCTGTTGGGAGCCTAAGACAGAGAGTGAATCACACACGCCTGGGTTAAGTACTGCTGCGCCTGCAACTTTCTCACTGCAAACCAGCTGGGCTCCGGATACATCAGGATGTTCTTGCACCGTGCGTGATCAAGCGAGAAAAAGCTTAAAAAGCTCAAACGCTGGATAATGTCTTTATGTTGGCAAATGTTATGATGATCCTCATACGACTGCGAGGATCATTTCTTCGCAGCACAGACAGAAAATGTATTTAGTTCAGCAAAAAAAAAGTCACATTTGCACAACTTTCTCCCTCATCCCAGCCGCAGTTGACCAGCTGAGACGCGCAAGGTGCTTGTGCTGCTTCGGTTTTACACTGGAAAAAGAGCATCAGTCTAATTAGCTAGCACATGTTTCAGAGATGCCCACCATCGGCTCCTTCACGTCCTCCTCGTCGTCGTTTCCGCGGGCCGCGTTGTGGTCGCTGTGCACGATTTGCACACGGATGTCGCTCTTGGACAGGCGAGTCCCCTTCTTACCTGCGGGCAGAGCGGTGGAGAGAGTGGACAGAGATTAATGAGGAGAACTTCACAAAGCCCTCCACTGGGGTGCAGAGGTCAACGCTTCGCCAGGAAAGTTAGCTGCCCTTACAATTAACCTCGCACTAGTTGGACAGTTTGATTGCCATACGTTCGTGTTCTGAATGCACATGTAATAATGAGCTCACACCCCAAAACCCCTGACCTTTCGACCTCACCTTTGGCAGTGTGGCGGCAGCAGATGGACACCAGGGTGATGACGCAAACGATGAAGACGCAGCCACCCCCAACAGAGGCGCCGATGATGATCAGCATGGGGAGAGCCTCTGCAATGGGGAGAGAGAGTTGCAGCACTTAACACACTGTCAGTCAGAAACGCAGGCAAGTGGAAGAGTGTGTGTGAGTGTGTGACGGCTGTTGGTGTGTGTGAAGCATCAACTTGCGCACAGTGCACCGCGTGACACACTGGTCTCTACACAAATCTACTGAACTCCACACAATTCGAGGCACGTGTGTGAGTGTTTAGGCGTTTTCCCCAAAACTAACCGTCATATTTTCCAATCGGCCATAACATTAAGACCCAGGGGTGTAAATCATGGCTCATCACGATTCAATTATCTGATTATCTTAGCCAAGGGTTCGATACACTTTCAATAAAAAAGTTAAAACTTAAAATCTGCAGTGATAATCGATTATAAGAGGGGATGGTGGTTATTACATGTTATTACATGTGTTATTACTGGTAATTAAGTAATTTATAGTTATATACACAGCTACATTAATCCTGTCTATATAAGGGTAGTCTCATAAAGTGGCACTGATTACTGCTACATTAGCCTCACAGTTAGAGTCTAAAGCAAAAAAATTTATCTTAACCTGCCCATATATATCTAAAAAAGGGGTAAAACTATTTCAGTGGATTTTGTTTTGCTTAGTCTGAATTATTTCTCAAACCCCATCATGCCGCTAATTCTTAACGGTGAGCTCATGGGAAAAAAACGCAAGGATGGTCTTGTTTCATTACGGCTGCGTGGGCGCGATTTCTAGCGAGGCCTGCCGTATTCTCTGGAGGATCCGAAGCGGACGGCCAAGTGCACTTCAAAACCATCCGCCTCGACCGCATCTCCAGACGTGGCTTCACGTACGGAGATTCATCCAGTGTGGCGTCCCAGGGCCCAGCGATTGGCTCTAATCTCCCCTGGAAGAGGGGTAACCAGGCCTGACGTGCAGCGAGGCAGCTGACACTAATCTAATTAGAGATTGCAGGAGATAGCGCTGCCTCTCCTGAGACGGGCCTCTTCTGCCTTGATGCAAATTGCTGGCTAGGACCTCATTTTTGGTGTCTCCCACTACAAAGGCCCACTACCATGCGCTCAGCCTTATTTAAGCAAATTCAGGCTCCGGTGCCTCTGCGCGTGCCCAGCCAAGCGATACGGCGGGACACCCATCGGCCCTTGAATTAATCGATTCAGGCTCAAAATCTATATGTGCGTTATGGGGCAGATGTATTCATTAAGTACACCATCTCCTGATTAAATGATATTGATTTGCTGGTGTATAATTAAGATAAGCGCACTATTGAAGGGGTTTTCTTTCAGGGGTCCGCTTCAGCCACTTTCCTGTGCCGCTGACTCTGAAGAAGGACCTGTCACGATTCATCGCAGATTAAAAAAAAAAAACTGAGCTCTTCACTTCACAGGCTCTAACCCACTAAATGAAACTCTTACATTATCCCCAAACACTTAGAACTGGCGCATCTCATCACAAAACCCCTGGCACCCTCTTCACTTGCACGTCTTTGCTTTTTCTTCTTCCTCTTTGGAGTTGCTTTCCTTCGCAACCCCCCATGCCACAAATGACCAAAGCCAGGCCTGAATTAAAAAGCCTGCCGCGCCGTTTCATCCCCTCCCATCCTTTCTTACTCTCCCCTCAGCGCAAGAGAACGTGAAATATTGATCACAGCCTTAACGTCTCAAATCTGTCCATGTAACTTTCATGAGTTAGTCCAGCTGTTGGCTGTAGCAGGTGCAGTCCCACCTTCGCATGCTCTGGCCACAGTCACGTATTTTAGCCTTCATTTTAGAGCATTTTACCACTTAAACCTGTCGTAACCTCCTCATAGAACCACTAAAGAACCCTGGGCTTGTCATCTTGACAATCTGAAAATTCTGTGGTAAAACATCACATATGGCACTTTCACAATGCACGGTAACAACCTGACTTGACCGTACTTGCTTTTCGGTTCTTGTTGATTTTACACTGCAGTTTCTATCAAAAAAACACCATGTTCTGCCATCTTACATCATGTTTTGGGACCTACTCAGCTTGGTAGGAACCATGATGGAGCACATATGAAAAACAGAACCAAGGACCAGGTGGTAGACTACTTTAAAACTGTTGTGTGTAATTTGAACATGAGGAAATTGATGATGGAGCATCATCAGAGTAACATTTATCTGCTATAACATCTTCTCCACCCAGGTGTTTTTTCTGTAGCACTGTTACTGTCCCTACACATTGCACAAGCGCAGGAGTTTGTCGCTGCTTTTTTTTTCATGTCAGTCAGATGCCCCCTTCCTGTCAAAGAAGGCGATTCTTGGCCAGGGAAGCCCTACAAAACAGACACCCAAAGGTCTGGCTCGACAGTTTACAACGCTTGAGGATCCGTTACCTTGCTCTTTGAGGGTGACCAGCGCAGTGCCCGTTCCAAAGCGGTTCCAGGCCGTGCAGTTGTATCGCAGCTGGAAATCTTGTGCCAGCGTCTCGGACAGGATGAGTGAGGTGAGGACGCCTCGGTCGCTGTTGACCGTCTGAACAGAGAAACGTCCGGAGGAGCCGGATGACAAACTCATGTCCCCGAACGTCCACATCTGAGGATGGACCAAACAGAAGGTTAGTCTTCAGAAGGAGCTCTGCAGATTCACAGCTACAGTGTCAAAATTCAGCAGGGAAAGGGGTGATGATGATGGTGGTGGTGATGGTGTTGATGAAGATGATGGAGATAGGGGTAGTGATGATGATGGTGGGGGGGGGGGGTTGATGGTGGGGGTTGTGGTGGTAATGGTGGTGGTGGTGTTGATGGTGGTGGTGATGGTGTTGATAAAGGTGATGGTTGTGGTGGTGATGGTGATGGTGGTAATGTTGATGATGGTGGTAATGATGGTGATTGTGATAATGGTGGTGTTTGTGATGGTGGTGTTTGTGATGGTGGTGGTGTTCCCTGTGACCTCCATCAGCAACCAACGATATTAACCAATAATATTACAACCTGCACCAACTACAGCACTCATGCCTCTCTCTTTCTTTCTCTCTCTCTCTCTCTCTCCTTTCTCTCTCTTCCCCTTCTGTTCTTTCTCTCGTTCTCTCTCTTTATATGATGTTTTGTGTTGTAAATGATAATTTAAACTCTTTTACCTCCACTTTTTATTTTAATCTCTCTCTCTCTCTCTCTCTCTCTCTCTCTCTCTCTCTCTCTCTCTTTCTCTCTCTCTGTCACTGTTGTTGTCTTTCTCCATCATTCGTTCTCTTTC
Source organism: Arnoldichthys spilopterus (assembly GCA_037974385.1). NCBI lineage: Eukaryota > Metazoa > Chordata > Actinopteri > Characiformes > Lepidarchidae > Arnoldichthys > Arnoldichthys spilopterus. Next base: position 18,380,593 of record JBBPDA010000001.1, on the reverse strand, counting down.
ACCTTCTGTTTCTTTTCTGTCTCTCTCTCTCTCTCTTCACCTTAGACCCTAATTATCTAGAGAAGGCCTTGCCTGTGCAGCTGGGGTCACAGGGGTCAGAGAGCTGGTCGCTAATTGTGAAAAGGAGAGAGAGAGAGAGAAAGAGAGAGAGAGAGGAAGGGAGGTGTGTATAGTGTCTACACACAGTGGGGGCAGGAATAGGTGATGTACAGGAGCAAACTCCTGTGTGTGTGTGTGTGAAAGACAGAAAGAGACAACGAGGGAGAAGCAAACACAAACAGAAAAGAAGTTTGCTTCTGATCTCAGTGAGGGGTGTGTTGGGGGTGTGGGGGGAGGTTAAGCCTCAGGGGCATTACATACATATAAACACACACACACAGAGATACAGATAAAGCGCAAAAAAATCTAATAGAGGGTGAAGAGTGCTTGAGAAAAAGTTTATCAAAACTGGAGCTGAGTGTAAGATACATAACAAGCATGCAAACACACACACACACACATGCGCACTGAGTACTGATGATGGACACTTACGATCTTGTCCGGCGGAGGACTACTCCCCACCAAACACTCAAGCTTTCCCTTCGAATGTTTCACAGCCTGCTGAGTGGCTTCAGCCGTGATGATCGGGGGACCTGAGGGAGAGAGAGAGAGAGAGAGAGAGATAAAGATTTGTTATTAGAGAAGCATGGTATTATTAAAATAAAATGTGTGTGTAACAGAGGGAGAGTGAGAGCAAGAAGGCCAGAAAAGTATATGTGATGGAGGTGTGTTTGTGTGTGTGTGTGTGTGTGGACACACATGAAGCAGGGGTGTGAGTGCTGCATTATTAGCATTAACACTGTACTGAACGCGTCAGAATTCCAGAAATAGATGCTTCACAAATGGTGTGAAGAGTGAAGTGTGTGTGTGTGTGTACTTGCGTGTGTGTGTGTACGTGCGTGTGTGTGTGTGTGTGTGTGTGTGGGCACATGGGCGTGTGCGTGTGTGTTCCTTTACCATTGACAGTGAGGGTGACGTCTCTCTCCGCGACACCGATCCTGGGCACGATGGCCTTGCAGGTGTACGTCCCAGCATCTTCTTGAGTAACGGCCTTTAGCTGGAGTGTGTTGCTGTTGCTGAGCACCTGCCATTCACACACATACACACACACAGCATCAGTAACACTGCCGCACTAACGCCGGGAACACACTGTGCATGTTTGGCCCGTCCCAGATGAAAGATGACCAAGGTGATGGAAACCTGGGGATGTCTTTGGTCTGGAGTGAACACAGACAGTAGGCGACGTGAAGAGAACACACAGCTCCTGGAGCTGGAGCGGAGAATCACTGACACATGTGTTAAAGGCTTTAGGGCTTATGTGCCTCACTGAAAACTAATAATATGCTAACTAGGCAGTGGAGGCCAACTGGTTAGAGACTCCACCCACGTGAGCGGAGGGTCATAGGTTCCACTGAGGTTCCCTTGAGTAAGGCCCGCAACACTGCTCCCTGGGTGCTGTTGATCGCTGCTCATTGCTGAGGTATTGCATCAATTACCGATGTTCCAGTTCAACAACAGGCCTGACCAATGAAGAACAACGTCATTTAAATACCGTAACTGTCTTGATTTAAACTTCTCATTACGTTTTAACATTTAAACATTAATATTTTACAGTAATTTCAAACTTAATTACAAAACTGAAAATGACAAACTGCATTTATTTATTGTCAACAACCTCCAGCATCACCTGCAGTATCCTCACAGCCCAACAGGGGTCGTGGCCCACACTTTGGGAAACACTGTGCTACCCTATTACAGTTTGACAGCATACAATGTCAAGTAGACCAATAGAAATGGTCCAAAATGACGTAATGAATTACTGCATAATAAAAAGTTTCTGTTTCAGAGATATAAGGTTTTTTATCTCTGCAGGTGAAACATTAGCATAAGTATTGGACTATTAGACAGGTTATTATTAAAACAGAAGTGCTTGAGCTGGAACTGTGTCCAGAAAACTACAGTGCACATGCTGAGCTATTGACTTACACTGTTACACTGTCTCCTGCATACAAACATTGCTCCATATGGACGCTCACTGCATGAATATCATTATCATGTTGTCAATACTTCCACTGCATGTGCACAGGACGGGCCTAAAAACCAATAGTGTGCTGTTTATTTCACTCCGTACTGTTCCTGCAGCTCCTGGGAGACAGCCATAACCATTAGCACCAGTCATCCATTACATTACTGGAGCCCTGTGCTGAGAGGGGGCACTGCCACCCACACCAGCGGGACACTTCTGGCTTTTCCAAAACTTCTTCCAGTTTTCTATGTTCACTAAGAAGTGGTTTCAGTGTGAAGTGTGTGCTTCTGAAATGCAGCTCCCACAGACTTTTATAGAGCATAGAACAAAAGAAAGCTTCCTTTAGAAACCAATCAGCCATAACATTAACACCAGCCACAGGTGAAGTGAGGAACATTGACTCTATAGCTATTTAATTACTACGGCACTTGTGAGAATACATTAGGCAGCGTGTGAACAGTCAGTTCTTGAAGTGGATGTGCTGGAAGCAGGAGCGTAAGGATCTGAGCCACTTTGACAAGTAATGTTCTAGACACGGAGTTAGAGCATTTTCAGAACGGCAGGTCTTGTGGGAACCAGAAATGGTTTCTCTAGAATGCAATCGCTCCAGAGAACACTTTCCTGTGGAAGCATTTGTGAGTTTTCACCTCTGCTGTGCTAGTAACACACGCGGCAGTGGCTCGTTAGGCCCCATTGATCATTAGGCACCCCTCCTCTCTGAACCCCACCAAACTCTGATTAATCCGTTTAGCACTCCCCTCCATTTTTCATTCGCAGACACTCATCGAATTAGCCAATTAATCCATTTCTCGTGGTGATGAAGTAAACGCGCTGCTCGAGGATTAGATCAACCCTGCTCTTAGACAGGGCAGGGGGGTGGTGGAGTTGGGGGGGGGGGTGCTGTAGCATCAATATTAGGCTATTGCTGTAGCACAGCCCCCCTGGCTTTTAAAACTCACTCTCTTTCTCTCTCTCCCTCTCTATCTTTTCTTCCTCTCTCTCTTTCTCTCTCTCTCCCTCTCTTTCTTTCATTCCTCTCTCTTTCTCTCCTTTTTCTCTCTCTCTCTCGCTCTCCTTCCTCTCTCTCTCCCTCTTTCTTTTCTTCCTCTCTCTCTCTCTCTTTCACCCTCTCTCTCCTTCCTCTCACTCTCTATCTCTCTTTCTCTACTCTCTCTCTCCCTCTCTCTCTCCTTTCTCTCTCGGCCCTTGTTTGCTTTCTCAGGCTCTTTGTGAAATCCGATTAGACAGCATGAGAGTTGTTCCCAGGAGATATTTGGCTGCTGCGTGATGCAGAGGGTCTGCACCAGCCTGCAATCTACCGGTGCTGGCTGATGATCAGCTCACTCTCTGAGTGAGGGGATAATGCCCGAGACGGCAGCGATTCGCCACACGCCCTCTGATCAAACCTATCTGCGGCGGCGTCGTGAGCAGATCAGCCGTGATTAGGCTTAGTGTTTTCCTTCCTAAGCTTCGCATCACGAATCGATACAGATTGTCATTAATACCCAGCATCAGTGTTTAGCAGGTTCTGCTTCTAGAGAGATCTCCTTCCATGCGCGTCTCCGCATACTTCTCACTCACACAAGTCCATATTAAAGCCACGAAGGGCTCGTTAATTAGCTGACGAGTCAAGTCGGTAATCAGAGCAAACAGCTGAATATTCAGCGTAGGCAACGGCGCTTTATTGTTTGGGTGATCACATCGGCCAATTAATTATGGAATAATGAACTTTGGGATGTAAGACACCTGTGAAATTAGGGGTTAATGTCGTATAGGAAAACCACATTCAGAACCGAACAACCAAGCACTGGTTATGGAACGTTAGGGTAAATATCAAGGGGAATCGATGCTGCTCTCTCTCTTGTCTAAGGTTGACATGGTGGGTAGTGTCCTCAAAATGGAGAGTTTTGAATGTGTTGCCCATGTGCTGTTATTTAAATTAGGTCAAATCCAGAGCAGAGGTTAAGGCACAATACAAAAAGTAGAAAATAAATGTACAATGAGAAAAAATGAAAGGCATTAGCCCTTTAATATTGTTTACCAACATTTCTGCACATGACGGAGATGCAGCTGGTGACGTCTGGTTCCTATCCCACCACTGTCAGTCAGTCAGTACAAGCACGACTCTCTATCCGACCACTATGAATGAGTGGTCGGATAGAG
>JBBPDA010000001.1:18341839-18374755 GCA_037974385.1 Arnoldichthys spilopterus | reverse complement strand
AGTAGCTCTTCTGTGGGATCAGACCAGACGCACTAGCCTTCACTCCCCACATGCAGCAGTGAGCCTCGGGTGCCCATAACCCACCAGTTTGATTACTTTTGGTAGGTACTAACTACTATGCTCTGACTCCGTGTCTAGAACATCACTTGTCAAAGTGGCTCAGATCTTTACGCTCCTGCTACTAGCACATCGACTTCAAGAACTGACTGTTCACTTGCTCCCTTATATATCCCACCCCCCTGACACGTGCCATTGTACAGAAATAACTAGAGTCGATGTTACTCACTTCACCTGTCAGTGGTGTTAATGTTTTAACTGATGGGTGTATCTCGGTAATGTTCTCAGTTATTGTGATATTTAGCTAAAGAGAGGAAGAATAGCGTGACATACCACACTAGAGCCTTGTTTAGTCCAGGCCAGAGTTAGAGGCGGATTGCCGGTCCAGGCGCAGGTAAAGGCCGCATCCATACCCGTGTCCACCGTGAGGGGTTTGGGCTCTGATAGCAGCCTGGGGCCAACTGGAGTATGGAAAGAGAACAAGGAGGTTGTGTGAAACCACCAGTGTTCACAAAGCATTTCGTTAGTGTTGCGTGATGAGCGTCTCTAATGTGAATGTCTCAAGAGCATAGGCTTTTGATGTGATCTGTAAATACACATGCATGTATGTATGCGATGGTGCTTGTGATGTGCGTCATCAGATCTGAAGTCTATTGTGTCATATGTGATTACAGCCTTGAGGAATGAAAGGTCTGTCAGTGCTCCAATGTCTGGAAAACGCAACTTTCAGATCAAGAACACTCGAGAGAATTGGAAAGCACTTCAATAAACATGGCAGGCTATTTAAACAGGATCGCACGCATGGGCTGTTAAGTCGTTCTGAAGTGTTATTCTTAAAAGCCAATAGACGATAAAGCACAAAAAGCACATGGAAAATTAGCAAAACGGCCATGAATGAAATGCCATTCCAATGTAACAAAACAGCATTTTGCACATGCATCATACAGAAAATCCCTCTCCGCAGTAAGAAGCGGTTCTTCGAAACCGTAGGAAAGGGAAAAAAATCCAAAAACATTAGCGTCTTTTTAACCTTTCGGTTCCAAAGCCTTGAGAAGTTTGCTCTTCTATGTTTCCACTGCTCTCGACACACTGTGAAGAGCAGCTGGTGTTTTTAAAAGGCCCTGAGATTTTCCTGTGACAGCGATACGTCCTTATAGGGGAAGCTCTTGTTGCACTTACACTGAACGTCCACCAGGGTGCTCACATTGGTGCTGCCCACAGAGTTGGACACCTCGCAGGACACGGGGTCAGTGAAGTAAGAGTGATCCACCGTCACCTCCAGGCTGTCCCCGTTAGCCTCGGAGATGGGAATGCCGCCTTTGGACCACCTATCGGGACAAGGCCACAAGTTTATAGCAGTTCTAACATGATGCCAGCACTCAACAACGTTGCAGGGTCTTGGTAAAGCTGGACACACAGTCAAAATGAATATACAAAGATGATTCCAGGACACTATGATTTTACAACTCCTTCCTCTCCCCCAAAAACCTCAAAATATTCAAATGTTTTTCAGCACAGAACTGGACAAAAACCTTGTATCTCCAAGATAGTATGTTGACTTAAGTACAGAAGTACATTAAGTACATTTATTTCCAAGAGTTTTGGGCTCACTTTTCACTCCATCGGTTACAAAATGTTGTCAAAATGTAGCAAATTATGCAAAAAAGACAAAAATAATCAAAACAGACATACAAGGTTTTGTCCTGAAAGTGTAGAATGTCTGGTATGCCTACAGTTTGCACTAAATGTAGTGACGTATCATTAGGCTGATTGTAGACTAAATTTGTTTTTTAGACATTTTCCCTCAAATTCGACCCAAAGCTCACCGTGTACTAAGTCAAGTTTGGCAGAGGAGGGAAAACGGTCTTGGTTGAGGAACCCTAACACTACAGCATGGCATTGGCTAAGAAACCTGGTAAAATCTGCCTCGTCATACGGCTGCAATGTGCAGAACCGCAGACATACTGATACTAATCCAAATCCCCTTCGAGACGTTACCTGTGTTCTGCTCTGACACTCTGCTAATCTGGGATTATGTGGCGATTGTGTGGTTTTGTTGTACCTGTAGCCGGTGATCTCCGGGTTCGCAGAGGCCGAGCAGATGAACAACACCTTGGCTCCCTCCATCACCGTCTGGGGCTGGACGGACAGCGTCACAGAGGGTGGATCTAAAACACAATGGCTCCAGGTCACAAAAAGCATTCTCGGTTCCAGTTCTAGATTTGAATGTTGTCCTGTTCTAGTACTGCAGTACATTTACACAGTCTCCCTCAGTCATAGCTAAGACATGTGTGGGCTTTGCTGTCAGTCGGACTGAGTTTATTGTAATTCAGTTTTATTATATTAGCTTAGTTTTTTAATTATCTTACATAATTTATTACATTTATTTATTTATTTATTTATTTTTCTTTATTATTATTATTATTATTATTATTATTATTATTATTATTATTATTATTATGTAGTGCTTTTACATCTGATCTCATTGCTGAGCAGCTCTAAAGAATCCGGGTCCGAGTCCCTAGTGAGCAAGCCAGTCGTGGCAGAGGCGGAAAAAGCTCCCTTGAGCTGGAGGAAGAAACCTTGAGGGGAGCCAAAACTCAAAAAGTGAACCCATCCTCCTCTGGTCGAGAGTGAACGGTGATGACTAGCGAAATTAGTTCTCCAGAGTGACTGAATGCATAAATCACTACAGACTCACCTAAAAAAATGTGCTGGCTGCTAGTAATCTCTAATAGACTAGTTTATGTGGTTTCTGACACTGTACGACTCACTGTCTCTTATAAAAAAGAGATAAACAAGCATCGCCCAGAAGAATGTTGATCAAATCTACATCCATTCTTGAATCCTTTTTAGCCAAATGGTTGCTTCAGCTGAGGAGCTGAATGCCTTTCAGAGCAGGAGAGTGTACAACAACACACACAATGCGAGTAATTGGCACTATGGTCCATGGTGCTGCAGCACATTCTTGACCTTGGATACCACTGAGTGCTTGTGTAAAACTATTATCTGGAGCCAGAAAAGCTTAAAGAGGCTCACAGCACAGGAATCGATTACTCCATTGAATAGATCCATTGTAAAAAGACAGGGCTGAACCAGTGATTGTGGTGTAGTTAGAAGTGTATGGTCACTCACGTTGGACATTGATGGTGACTGAGGTCTGGCGTCCTCCTGGTGCGGCCGGGTTGAGGACTCTGCAGGTGTAGGTTCGTCCCGAGTCGCGGTCGTCAGGCACCATTGATAACAAACTGACCGCCGTCTCTCTCTTCCCATCCTCCATCAGGGACTGAGGACACAAAAACCATCCGGGCATTAACGAAATGCAAACACAATGGGTTCTACCACCCGGTCATACACTCACTCACCCATAGTGTAGTGGGTTCTCAGTTCCTCCACACAGCAGCCTGCCTGGAGGATTTCACCACTCTACACTGTTTCCCCTCAGCTGTACACTGAACACACTCAGCACCATCCATACATCTATCATCTCCATACACCAATCAGCCAGAACATTAACACCACTGACAGTAAGGAACACTGACACTCTGGTTATTTCATTACAATGGCAGCAGGTGAACAATCAGTTCTTGAAGCCGATGTGCTGGAAGCAGGAGTGTAAGGATCTGACAAGTGATGTTCTAGACATTGAGTCAGAGCATCTCCAGAATGGCAGCTCTTATGGAGTGTTCCAGGTGTGCAGTAGTTAATACCTAGTACACACAGTGCAGCACAGTCAGAGCTGTTCCAGCAGCAGGAGCGACACACTCAGTGTTAGGCAGGTGGTCCTAATGTTATGGCTGATTGGAGTCAATGTGGGTAAAGTCCATATTTAATGCACATATAGATGGGAATAGCTACAGAAGGCAGGCAGATCTTCCATGGCTTCTACAGGCGGCGCATTGCTCGCTACACATTCGCCCTGTAGCTCCAGCAGCAGATCCCGGACAGTTGGGTTCTGCTATGAGTGCAGAATTAATTTTTTGAATGTTTGCCATCCTGATCTATCCGCAACGTCACCGTACATCCTGATATATCGAATCGTGACACATGTATCATGGCGTGAGCCAGTTGGCAGCAGCGAGCTCTAATCCTGTCTAAATGAATGTGGATGCGTCCCGAGCAGTGTGAGTGCTCAGCAGGATTAGAGCTCCGTTTGCCCGAGCGTGGCAGGTGAGCGCGTGTGTTTTATGATGCTGTTTTTGCTGCGAGCACATTTCTTCTTCTTTTCCCGAGAGCCCTCCATCAGCCCTTCCTGCTCCTCATCATCTTTTAGATCTGTTTATTGTGGGCGTGCGGATCGATATGGCTAAGTGGGGCTGTGCTCTCGTCCAGGCGTCCTGCACCATCGCCGCCCTGACGGAGCAAGTGAATCTTAATTGAATTCTAATCTGTATTTTTCCCCGACTTTTCTTTAAACTCCCGTTCGGCCTCTGGCTTTTCCTTTATCGATGGTTAGTTCTGTTTTTCAGCACATCGCTTTTAACCAGGTGTTGTTTTATTGCAGGATGGAATCACCATGGATAGTGTAAGGCATGTTTTAATCACTCTGTGCTCTCTTTTCAGGGCACAGTAAGTGTGTGTTTGTGTTTTCAGGCTCTGACTGAACCATAATCTGCATTAGAGAGAGAGAGAGAGAGATAAATAGATAGAGAGAGATAATTTTTTATATCCTCAATGTTATAGGCCTAAAGTTGCTTTCTCCCATCCTTGGGCCATCACCAGCTGATACCAACCTGTTTCCTCTTGGGCTGAACCCCACTTTTAGGTCAAATCGTCCTGGATAAACCAAAATTATCTCAATATTAAGCTGTTATAGTGGCATAAATAGGGATCGAATTTAGAAGAAAGCATCAGGGAAGGTAGGAAAACCAAATGTAGTTACGTGCAACCACAATTTTCCAATTTATTATGCACAACCTCCCCAAAAAATGTGAAAAAATACTCTTTATATAACAAATTCCTGTTAAAATGAAGATTTACTGTATATCAGTTTATAACAAATAGCACTTTTATTCAGGTTTAGTCCCAGAACACATTCCTGTGCTGTAAAGAATGCTTCCTATAGCGCAAGGTCACTATACATCATACTGGAGAATGTGCAAACCGTGGCCTTTCAAATGCACTAATATGAACACAGCATGGAAGATTCTCCAGACTCAGGCTGTTTCATGGATTATGCTGCTACTAATTTCCTACAGCACATTGCTTTATGTATCAGTGTGTTGAGCTTGACCATTCCCAGGGACCCTAGTGGACGCCCAGTGTTACTGCAGCTCCCACTGCTTTGGGCTCAATCAGTCCTTCGTTAGATAGAACCAGGTGCTGATGGAGCTTCACACAGGTCCATGCAGTGACTGGAGACATGGAGGAGAAACCTGGAGCTGAACCTGTGTCTTCTAACAGCTCACACACCATCAACTACTGTTCACTCATTCTCTTCACTGCTGCACTGTTTCACTGCACTGATTCTATTGTTCACGTGTGTTTCTGCTGCAGAGAGAAACTTACACAGTGCTGTATGTTGTCTTTTAAGTGCACCACAGCGATGTTCCTGACCATCCTGTGCTTTTTTGGCTGGAGGTGTGATGGCAGGATGGTGTGGGGGTCAATCAATGACTGAGTCGCAGCCTCACCTCCGACACGCCTCCGAGCACTTTTAAGCTAGATTGAATCGCATCACTCTCTGTCAACAACCTTCTGCGCCATCCCTCTCTCTCTCTCTCTCTCTCTAACTCCCCCTCTTTCTTTTCCTTCCCTCTCTTCTCAGCGGCTTGTCCTCCCTCACCTGCGCTTCCACTCTGCACCAGTCACTTTCCCGTCCCTTCTTTGTTCTTGTCCACCCACCTGTTTCGCAGCCTCTCCCTCACTGGCCTTGTCTCTTTATCTCTCCTCCTAACACGTGCCTTATTCTTTCAGCGCCTCTCTCGCTCTCTCTCTCTCCCTCCCTCTCCTCCTCCTTTCGTTTCTTTGCCAGCCTGCGTCTGCCTACCTGCATCCCTCTCTCCCTCCCTCTTTACCATCCGCCTTTGTTTTCTCTCCTGCATTCCCTCGTCCCTCTCGCTCACACAATCGTCTTATTCCCTCTTTTTTCTTTACATCTTGTCCCGGGCATGCGTTTCTTCCTTTCGTCCCCCTTTGCCCCCCATGACCACCAGCCCCCGCCCTCTTAAACGTGGAGTTTAGTGTGGGTTAGCATGGTCAGAGAGCATGACAAATGTGACACTTTCATGGCTGCTGCCGGTTCACGCTCTGCTGCATTCTCCCATTGTGTTTCGGCATTGTTGTGGCTAAACCCCCCCACCCCCACCCCCACCCACACACACACACTTTCCCTGTGCCTCTTCCGCACACCCACCCCCCGTGCAGAAACTCCACTGTATCAATCGCTTATGCCTGTCTGCGCTTCGGCATGCTCCAGTTCTGCTGGAGTGCTACAGCTTTAGAGAGAGAGAGAGAGAGAGAGAGAGAAAGGTGGAGTAAGACGTGGAAGGGTGTTTGTGATGGGGTGAGGAGAGAGAGAGAGGGAGTGAGTGGAGAAAGATGGAAAACCTAAAAGAGCAACACCTCTGTGACAGGCATGAGAGATGCAGAGAGAAGAGGGAGAGCGAGAGGGTCGGGCGGGCGGGGGGTGGATTTTTGATGTTACGACATTTTTTAGGTGCAGAGCAAGCTGTGGAGGTGCGGACAGCAGAGAGAGAGAGAGAGAAAGAGAGATGTGAATCCACCTGAGCTCTGACCTACTGCTGACACCACGCGTATCCTGTGGGAGGCTTAGCGGATGCTACTAACCATTATTTCTTACTACACTTGCTCTACTGTGCGACCGGATTGGCTGATGAACTATGCTGTGTATCAATGAGCCTAGGGTGCCCATGACCCAGTCGTCCTTACTTGGATCACTGTTGGTAGGTACTAACTACTGCACACCACAAGACCTGCCGTTCTGGAGACGCTCTGACCCTAGAACATCACTCGTCAAAGCGGCTCAGATCCTTACGCTCCTGCTTCCAGCACATCGACTTCAAGAACTGACTGTTCACCTGCTGCCTAATATATTCCACCCCCCTGACACGTGCCACTGTAGACAATCAGTGTCATTCATCTCATCTGACAGGTCTTGTGGAGGGTTCCAGGTGTGCAGTAGTCCAACAGTGATCCAAGGAAGGACAACTGGGTCCTGGGCACCCGAGGCTCACTGCTGCACTGATGACTGTTTAAAAAGTGAAAGCTGACTCTAATAGTCAGAACACATCAACACATCAGTATTTTTCATAATCAATACATGTGCCATTGTTTATTGGTTACATTACAGCTGTTAGAAGCCTGAAGGCTGCAGCGTTACCTTCGAATAGACGGCTGAGTGCATGACCTCTCCGTCCCGGTACCAGGTGATCTCTGCCGCAGGCTTGGCTCCAGATGCCCGGCAGGTCAGGTTGTGGGGTGTGTGAGCCTTCAGCCGAACCACGGGACCTCCCTCAACGACGGGGTCTGATGGAGGCACTGAGGGAAGAGGAACCCAGCGTGAGCAACATTGCTGCCAGCTGCTTTTACTGACACAGCTAATCCTCTCTGCCCTGAAGGATCAGGTTTGAAGCTGTAGGACTACTGATGCCCAATAAACCCAGGTTTTAGGATTTTGTTGATCTGTGTCAACAGAAACAGCAGAATTAATGGTCTCAACCTGAATTTATCTCTTGAACCCATGAGGCACGTCTGCATTTGTGTGTTTAGGTAATAAGAAAGAGATTTTCAGATGATAATTTCCCTACTGAATAAAACAAGTGAGACAATATTACATTTTAAAAATCATGATAGATAGATAGATAAATAAACAAATAAATAAATACACATATGCAACATATAAAAAAACAAAGCCATGATTGGCAAAAATCATGTTTTTAAAATCAAAAAGGAAGAGAGAAGAAAATACAAGACCATAGAAACTCACTAAAACCTGGAGGTAAAAGTGAGTTTTAAGCCTTTTTTTTTTTTTTTTAATGCCAAGAGACATTGAGAGTCTGACAAACATCGAACCACAAGTTGATCCAGATCCTTGATGCCCAAAACCAAAATGCTGCTTTTCCATATCTCTGCATTACTACTAGAATGTTTAAGACGCTGACTAGAACATGTTCTGTCTCTTCTGATGTATGCAAATGAGCTTTGTGCCTGTAAACGATTGGCTGCTTTGCATAGCGCCTCGTTCATAAGGCGGAGCTGAGCTACTGTAGGCCCAACAGGCGGAAGCGTGTAATGTTGGAAGGCATCTAACCTTCCCAGGCGAGTCACAGGCATGTTTTCAAACTTCAACTGATGATCCATTTAAAGGACCAGAGTGGTAAGAAAATGTGAACACACAGCACACTTCACACGTCGTCAGTCGAGCGAGACCTGTTCAATATCAGCGGTTACTTTGCGCCGGAGCTCTGCGGTTAATGCATGAACAAGTCGTGCAGGCTTCTGTCTCCGCCATGAGCGCAGTGCAAACCAGTGCGACAAGCAGTGCAAAAATAGCACCGGGCCCTTAATCATCACACGCAGGCCTCAAGCAGCGTTGGCTTGTTAAGTAATCTTAAATAGACGCGTGTGTGTGACATACTGTTAAGTGCACAGATAGAAAACAGTATCATGTAGCTACAAACTTTGCCAGACTTTTCCTTTTATGGCAGCCCAGGCTTCGCCAGCTGTGTGACTGAGGCGGCCCGGAAAACAGCGTTTCACATGAAGCATTGCCTGCCGAGGCCTTTCCTAACGAACGCCACCACGGCATTCATCACCGTCGGCGGGTATTTGACCTATATAGAGTGGGGTGGCCTGGTAACGGGGCCGAGAGGCAGGTTTTAGCGGGAGAGGAGGCCAAGTCTTGTGTTTTTGCCCTTTTAACGTGGCGCGGTTTTCTCATTACCGCTCTGTTTGCAGACCATCTCTTGCGGCCCTGTTGCATCTGAATCACTGATTTGTTCATTTATTTGCGTGGCGGTGCGTGCGACCCTCCGGCGAGCGGAGCATGCCACCTTTGATGAAGGCGCCCGTCTAGTGGAGCGCGCGCACACAGGCCGCATCCTGCATCCTGCACCCCCCCCCCCCAAACACACACACACACCCTTCTCCCTGAGCCAATTCCTGTGGCTGTATCACAATTGTCTTTCTTGTCGCTCCTGCCACTCGGACACTAATGGAATCCGAGCACTAGGTGATTTTAATTTCCATGCGGATTCCCTTGACTGCACCCTCGCCGCCGACTCCTTTGACTGCATCGGATTGCTTTGGTCTCATCCGGCCGCATTGATTTCCCCACACACACACACACACACACACACACACACACTTACAGGCTGTTCCCTATGCACACGGGCTTCATTTGCTCCTCTCCTGGCGGGGAACTTTGCCAACAAAGCTGCAGCCAAGGCCTGGGAAGAGGCACGCAAAAGGCTGCTGTTGTTGTTGTAGAGGTGAGGCCGCTCTGTTCGCCACGCCTTCAGGCAAACGCTGTGATTTTACCGAGCACACATCAGACTACAGTGTCACTAGTACAGGATTTGGCAACAAAAAAACAACGCAGACAGTAATTGAAACTGTATTGACGCCTTCACTGTAGTTCCACCGTCGGCCACTGGGTGTCAGTAATGCCCCATAGTCTTAAATCCCCAGTGATTATCTCTTTATTCCCCCCCACTTCCCCCATGTCCTGCCCACCCCACCACTAAATGGCAGTGAATATGTAGATCATTCACATCGCGTTGATGTAAGAGCCGCCCTGCGGTTGACAAATTTTGTGAGTCACTGTAGAATGTGCTAACTGTGCAGACTTTGACTTTTAACCGTCCACGCGAGTCATTTGTGACTGCGGCAATCACATTATCCCGGCCCTTCGCAGGACTGATTATTGGTGGGGTGAGAGGGAGAGTGAGTGAGTGAGCGAGCGAGCGAGCGTGGGTGAGGGAGAGGAGATATTTTTCTTCACCGGCTCCATCAAGTCAGTTTTGCTGGGTTTAAAAAAAAAAACCACTGCAGGGGCCATGATTTAAAAGTGAGAATAAATTATGAAGCCGTGACTTATAGCGAGTGGAGGAGGCGAGGAAGTGTTTACGCAGGGAAAGGGAAAGTTGCAGTGTTTCACATTTCGGCGGCGTTTAAAAGGCCGCTAATGAAATTGGCCGCTGTGAGGAGCGCTGTCATTTCTCCTGCGGTTAATAATCGCCTCGCTGGGAGTGAGGTGTGCCGCAGAGGGTCCCCCCCCTATCTCTCTCTCTCTCTCACTCACTCTGCTTTGCTCTTACCCAGCACGGTGAGTCTGGCCCGGTGTGAGCGCAGAGCTGCCTGCGTGGCCTGACACTCGTAGATTGCGTCGTCCGCCAGCTCTGCCGATTCGATCACCAAGCTGTGCTCTCCTGATGCCGGATCACCCAGTAGAGAGTAACGAGCCCAGCCTGGAACAGAAAACACACAAGACTGTCAGGCACTGGGCTGAAGAGAATCCCTGCACTTCAGTATGTTCTGCTTTGTGCTGCTGATTCTTTGTGATGCACATCCTGCACAAACTGCCTTGCTCTGCTGTATCTGCACTCCTCAGCTCAGAGCGTGTGCGGGTGTGTGTACGCTGGTGCAGTAGAGCTGCTGAGTTACAGTGTTTTCCCTTCGCTTTGTGTATGTGTTTGTGTTCCCCTCTTGCGGGCCCCGAGAGTTGATTCTCACCTGCCTCAGAAACCTCTTAAATGACGCTACACTGCTGTTACATGGCCTTCAGGGCAGCATGTCAGAGTCACGCTATCCCACAACTTCATGGCTTCCTGCACAGGCCGCCTGAGTGACCCTACACCTCTGCTACAAGACTTAATGTGTTGGCTACCAAAGTGACTCTGCAGCACTGCTGCGAGACTTCCCGTGCCAGCCACCTGAGCAACACTGCTATGAGACTATCTGAGTGATACACTATATCTACAACCCCTCACAGGCCGAGAGAGACCTTCCCCTGTGAACAAGGACTGTTCCTGGACTGAAGGGGCTTTCCAGTCCCGCTGCCTATGCAATGCTGCACTGTAGCTGCCTGGGTTGAGTGAGACTTTCCCATGTGGCTATTAATTGTTCTGGATGATACCTGACTATATACCAGGGGTTTTGTGAAGTGTGTGTGTGTTGCTGATTCTGTACTTCGTTTCTGTTATAACGTGTCCTTTTGGTAGAGAAAGGTGCTTTTATAAATTCATCTCACAGCTAAAACTTTTTTTAAAGCATTTTTGTTCTTGCTAAAAAAATTTTTTAAACATGTTTTAGCACGATTAACATCTCTTCTGTGCAAGCATTCTGCACGTCTCAGCTGCAAATGTTAATGTAAGGTCATTAGTAAGAAAAATAGCAATAAGGTTAGTGTTTGTACTGTATTTCTGTTACCGTTTGGTAAAGAATCGATTAAATGAGTAATAAATATAATCACATGAAAAATCTTCAGTAAAATACGCATTTGCTTTTGTTTAATTTAATTAAACTATTTTTTGTATCTGTCAATTTTTACATCATCTACACACCTCTACTGTATAAACAGTTCTCCCAGTGACTTTTGAGATTTTTTTATGGAATTGCACCAAAGTGATCAAGTTCAACAGGACTGTGGTAAATGTTTAGTCTCCTGAAGAACCACAGTCAAACCAAAACACCCACAAACACAGAGCTTGTCTACGGAGAGTAATCAGCTCCATAGAGACGCTGCTGTCGGCCCACGCAGTGACGCTCAGAGCCAGCGGGAAACGGCTTTAAATGTCACTGCGTGGCCGAGCAGCAATTGATTCTCCACCTCAGCCGGACCAGAAAGCTGAGATGATGAGACAAATTAAACGCTCGTTTGTATTGTATGCAGAGTTTGTTTTGCCTTTTCCGCTCATCCACTCGATAAAGCAGCCACAGAGTGGGACAACCAATGGCATTACTCACACACACATACACACACACACACTCTCCCACAGAGAGTGCTAGTTACAAAAAGATGCCCTTTACCTGCTGGATCTCCAATGAATTCTGTCTTCTGCTCTATAATTGGAAAGATTATGATGATGATGTGAACAGGCCTGGCTTTTATAAATGGACTCCTGCAGAGCATTATGTACTGAGTCTACACACACACACGTATACTTTGTAGTCTGGATGCAGGAATGATATAACTAAATTACAAAGGCCACTTTATCAGAAACACCTCCCTTGTAGTTCTGTCTAGGTGGTGTACATTTAGAGACACACAGTTTGTGTTCGTCATCCTCTAGATCTTTGGTTTCTGACCCCTAAGCTCCTCTTGGCTTGGTATTTTGGGTGATGGACCACTCTCAACACTCAAACCCCAGCTACACCCTCACCACTACTAGCTGAGAAGGTCCACCACCTAAACAACATCTGATCAGCAGTGCTTTGGACTCTGAAGCCCATACCTGGTAGGTCTCTCTCTCCACCGAGAGCCAGGCCATCTTTGGTCCACTGCACCATGCCTCGATATCCCACGATGACGCAGGGCAGCGTCACAGACTGGCCAGCTACCACCACCTGGTCCTGGGGCTGCTGGGAAAAGTAGGCTGCTTCAGCCACTGTGGGAACAGACACAGAAGGAAAAGCTCATTAGTTGTCACGTCAAATTAAAAAGTGAAATACATCAAATAAATCATCACCGCAGACCCCAGTATCCCACCCAATCACATCACCGCAGGCCCCAGTGTCCCACCCAATCACATCACTGCAGACCCCATTATCCCACCCAATCACAGCACCGCAGACCCCAGTATCCCACCCAATCACATCACTCCAGACCCCAGTGTCCCACCCAGTCACATCACCGCAGGCCCCAGTGTCCCCCCAATCACATCACCGCAGGCCCCAGTGTCCCACCCAAAAACATCACAATTTTTTCACAATTTACTGAAACGATTGTAGAAGAATTTTTGACCAAAAGTTCCATGTGCATGACAAGAAAACGCAGAAGAAGAGCAGAGAGCTGGAAGCTTTGTCCTGTGTCAATGTGAAGTGCCACAGTCCGTGTGAGGCTATCTGGTTGACTCTATCCAGGCTACTGTTGCATCATTCTGTGCTGGCACCGAGAGGCGACGCGTCTCACAACAGTGTGGATTCCTGCGCTGGCTGAGGATTCTGGGTGTCAGCTGTTCATGACTTATTTAACTCTTTCCCCCCGTCCATATGGTACGGCCGAGGGGACTGACAGGGAAAGTAAAGGCCCAGCCAAGCCAAGGAATCAGTCATGAGGCTACTGTGTGTGTGTGTGTGTGTGTGTGTGTGTGTGTGTGTGTGGTGGGGGGGTCTTTTGTAAAAATGGATGTTAAACAATCAAAGCAGTGTTAGGCATCCCACGAGGGCCATCCACTGTGGGCAGAGAGGGGAAAAAGAGAGGGAGGGAGGGAGGGAGGCAGGCAGAGATCAGCACCTGCTTCTTTACTGCCTTATCTCTCTCTCTCTCTCTCTCTCTCTCTCTCTCTCGCTCTCTCACTCTCACTTTCTCTCTCTCGCTCTCTCTTCAATTTCTTTATTTTTCTTTATTATATGTCGTATTACAAATGCAGGAACAGTTCTCTCTGGTCTTAGTTCAGAAAAAGAGAGAGAGAAAAAAAGAGAACAACATTAGAGTAAAGAAAGAGCAGGACAAAAACAAGACAGAGGGAGAGAGAGAAAGAGAATGAAGAAAGATAGACACTAGAGCTCCGTGTGTGTGTGGACTGGGGGTAGAACTGGCTCCTGCAAAATACCCCCCCCCCCCCCCCCCCCTCATTGACTCTCTGGTTAAATAGTGAACTGAAGGAGCTGGTGGAGGATAAAGCTGGGGTCCATTCACCCCGGCCTAAGCCGTCCCCTTTTTCCGGGCCTGGGGGTGTTTAAACAGACAAAAATGAAGGGATGGCGGGATGGGGAGGGGGTCTGAGGCGGAGAAAAGGAGAACAGCAAAAAAGCCGAGCAGCATACGGTGGCCAGAGACACGCCATTGTCCTCCTGTCCCTCGCTTTTAATAGGCCTCTTCATTTCCAATCAGTCCTGCTAAATGCAAGTTTAATGGCTTTTCAATAGCAGCTTTACACCCCCCCACCCCCCCCACCCCAAGGGCCAGCAGGATTTTCTCTGACCCCCCCTGACCCTCCTCCTCCTACTCCTCTCTCTCTCTCTCTCTCACTCAATCATTCTCAGCTCTTTCTTTTCTGTTTCCTCGTGGTTGTAAAGCTCAGGCTTCTGAGCTCAGCTCGCAGTGTTTGGGCCGCACTCAATTATCCACTCCATCGGGAGGGGCACAGAAAAGACCCCCAGTCACACACACACACACACACACACACTCCCATCTCTCTCTCTCCCTTCCTGTCTTTTTCAGTTTTCTCCTTCTTCTCTTTCTCTCACTCTCTCTCTCCTTCACGCTTTCTCTCACTTTCTTTCTTTGCCTCTCAGTGCTTTCCTCCTCCTCTCTTTCTCTCTCACCCCCCCCCACTCATCTCTTCGTTCTTTCCTCTTTCTCTCTTTCTGCCCCCCCCCCAGGTCTGATTAGAGCCGGTGCAGATTTCAGGCCTTTTTGAAAATCGTCTTTTCTTCTCGTTTTTCTCTTTTCTTTCACATGTGCTGACTGTCCTTCATCAGAGTGCGAGAGAGCTAGAGAGCGAGAGAGCGAGAGTGTAAGATAGAGAGAGAAGAATACAGCTATGGTGGAAGGTCTTATTCCTCAATCCATCTCAAAGAGCTTTTCAAGTGTGTGTGTGTGTGTGTGTGTGTGTGTGTGTGCACTCTGAAGATCAAAAGAGTACAATTTGATGCTTTCATACTGAACTAAACGACTCGTGCTCTGTTTGAGCTGGCGTTTTTTGAGCCACGCTCTGTAAATGATGTGCGTTTTCTCTCTTTTCTCCCTCCTCTCTTCCTTCTTTGCTACACTTTTATGAGCTCCTGAGTCTTTTCATGCTCTCTCTAATTGTGCTGTGCTTTGGGGATTATGGCTTTTGCATTAGTTTCTGTAGGTACTGTATAAGCATCGATTGCAATTAAAGCATGTTGCTCCAGTATCTAAATGTTTACGGCCTGTGATAATTCATCACATTGGCCTGATCTTTACAGGGAACTCACACTTTCAGACACTGCACTGCAGGGTGTTAATGCACACACACACCTCAACAAAGCCTCCATGACTTAATAAACCTAATACACTAATGATGCAGGCTGAAGCTGCCTCCCAAATCTGACTCATGCCCATAACTTTGAAGACCCAACCCAACCAGACCAAGAAAAGCTGCACCCAAAACATGTGTCCCCTGAGGAGCCAGATGTTTTCATGGTGTCACGTCTTCTGAACGTCCAATGTTGACGTCCACAACAATTTTGCAAAAGCATATTTGGACAGTGTATGAATACCAGTGATACTGTCAAATCCTGGACCAGCCTGATCCATCATGATGCTCTACGTCAGGTTGAAGTTCATCCTACTAGAACCCACCACTACTGCTGAGGAGAACCCCATATGGACATATTTACTGATCGACAGATGCTCTAATATCTTTAACCAGATCATCCATCAGTGGGGCCTTCTTATCTTCTGTCCCAGACCAGTTCAGCCACCACAGACTCCATGTGCTTCATCTGCTTCATACACAATGTCCAAGAGGGGTCGTAGTCAAATGTCATGCAGACGTACAGATGGTCCTGGACGGACCGACAAGATATTGACATGACCTGCATGTCTTTTCACATTAAAACTACACACACGCCCGGCCCGATGTCAGGCCTCTGTTTGGGCTCAGCTCAGGTAGTAGACCCCAGAACAACGTCTCAACCAAGCAACCATGATGCAACGCACACACACAGTCACACACACCCACCATACACATGTCTCTTAACCAAGCCACCATGACACAACACACCAGGCCAAAAATGTTAAACCTACCACACACAAACACACGCACACCACACACAAGTTTGTACCATAAGCACTGATTCATCATGCTCCAAAATCTCGGTTCAGAGAAAAGCCCAACAACACGTCTCTGCTGCTTAATGACTCATTTCAAATTGGAATAATTCCTCCGTGCTGAATTAGCCAATTCTTTGACGCCGTGTTAGCAGCTTAATTACACGAGAACGTTCCTGATGGAGAAAAAGAGGAGGAAAGAATGAGAGAAAGATGAGGTGGAGGGGTGGGAGGGGTGGAAGGGGGGATAGGGAGGGGGCAGCCTGTCATTTCTGGAAAATCTTCAGGTTTTGGAGGCACATAAAGCTAACAGTGTCTAGACAGACAGACAGACAGGTAGAAATAGGAAGGGAGATGGAGGGATGGATAGATGGAGGGATAGATGGATGAATGGATGGATGGATGCACTGAGGCCCATCAGGTCATAGGTAAACTACTGGTCTGAAAGTTTTTGGAGGTTTGTGAAGGTTTGTGGAGGTTTTTGGAAGTTGGAAGGGGTATGTGGAGGTTTGTGGAAGTTTGAGGAGGTTTGAGGATTTTTGAGGGGATTTGTGGAGGTTTGAGGATTTTTGACGGGGTTTGTGGAGGTTTGAAGGAATTTGTGGAGGTATGTTGAGGTTGGAGGGGGTATGTGGAGGTTTGTGGAGGTTTGAGGATTTTTGAGGAGGTTTGTGGAGGTTTGTGGAGGTTTGAAGGGATTTGTGGAGGTATGTTGAGGTTGGAAGGGGTATGTGGAGGTTTGTGGAGGTTTGCAGAGAAGAGTTTTCTCCTGAAGTGATTTGAGAAATACTCCAACACAGCAGAAGGTCACAAGTTTTGTGAGGTCGGGAAGCTGCTGTGTGTCTCTTCAGGAACAGACGAGGACATTTTACAAGGTCTAAGACGGGATGAACAATCATAGCTGAGGTGACTCTCTCACAAGTGAGTGTGTGTGTATGTGTGTGTGTGTCTTCCATTCCCTCCAGTAACAAGGTCAGAACACACTTGGCCTGAAACACTTTAATCCGGATTTTTCAAAATAGAATATCATTTCACGGGCCTGGATGGCAGCAGGGTACAGCGTGTGTGTGTGTGTGTGGTGCTGTAAATAGGGCAGTGGGGATATTGCAGGGCACATTTAGCAGCTACTTTGACTTCTGACATTGCTTTTTTTGTCACTCGGGCCAAGCTGAGTGCAGCAGACTCGATTTGAGAAGGGTTTCACTAAAGAGCTTTACTCTATCTTCTCTCTCTCTCTCTCTCTCTCTCTCTCTCTCTCTCTCTCTCCCTCCATCACTCTCATTCCTCATTTCCTTCTCTCTCTCTTTGTCCCCATGTCTCTTTCCCACTTCCTTCCTTTTCTCTCTTTTAGTCTATCTTTGCCCTCTCTCTTCCTTTTCTCCCTTCGCTCACTCTTTCCCCATTTCCCTATGGCTCCATATTCCCCCTCTGACTTTTCCCTCTTTCTCTTTCTTTATCCTGTCTCTTTCTTCTTCTTAATGTCTTTACTTTCTCTCTCTTTCTCTCTCGTTCCTCTGTGCTGTTTTCAGAGCCCTGAGTGAAGTCTCCATGCCCCCAACTCACTGGGAGCAAAACGGATGGACAGATGTTAGCAATGATCCCTCTCTGGCCACTGCCATCAGAAATGCTCACAAAGCCTTGATGGTGTTAAGCTGTGTGTGTGAGTGTGTGTGTGTGTATGTGTGTGCTTTACTCGTTTTCCTATATTTTTAGTGTCCGGTGTGGGGGAAGATCAGAGATGAACTGCCGGACCGATAAAGTGAAAGGGCCGTAGCAGCATCTCTAAAGTCACCTGATCCTCATGTAGATCAGGGGCTGCTAAACAAACAAACAAACAAACAGGTAAACAAAAGCCTGACTCACTCTGCGTTGCTACAGCATCGTTGCTACAGCATCGTTACACAACGACTCTCACCTACAACATTAGGCTGAGTAAGACCAACAGCTACATCCTGTAAAGCTTTTTCAAACTAGCAATGGTTGCTATGGGGAAAAAAAAACACCTGTGGGTGGGGCATGTGGATAGATGGATAGATAGATAAATAGACAGATAGATAGATAAATAGACAGATAGATAGACAGATACACAGAGAGACAGACAGACAAACTGATGGATGGATAGACTGACTGACAGACAGATGGATAGACTGATGGACGGACAGACAGATGAATAAAATCAGACAGACAGACAGACACAGAGAGATAGACAGACAGATAGACTGATGGATGGATAGACAGACAGAGAGCTAGACACAGACAGACAGACAGACACACAGACAGGCCTATCTTCCACTGTACATCATCCCGTACATACCGGAAACCCTGTAAAGACACAGTGCTGCAGAACGTTGCCTTGTTAAGAACCGTGTGCCTTCATGGGCAGAGCACAGATCGGAAGCGTCCTGCACGTGACGGAGAACATTTTAAACATCGTCACTCTCCCAGACAGAGACAAGCAGACAGAGGCCAAAACAGGGCCAAATAAGGCCTGAGCGCAGCTGAGATGAGGTTCTGATTTATCTGCCTGCGTGAGGAACAAGCAGCCAGTACCAGCCTCCAGTTTACAGAAGCTGCACCACACACAGACACTTCTGACATGTACTGCACAGCATCTCCAGACCTGAAGGAGCCAACCGTCCTCTCCGTCTGCACCATCTCTAACCCAACACTGCATTAGACACACTGTTCTCCAATGAGCCCGCAGAACTTCACAGCTGAGTATCACGTACACTCGTCATCAGCAGTCGCTCGCTGACACAACCCTTAAATAAGAGAAAACTCCACAAGCTCCACTCACCACCCAGGTAATATGGGAAGTTTGGAAACAGGTGGACACAAAACATCACAGAAGGACCTGGTGGACATCTGTTTGACCACCCCTAACTGCCCCCCCCCCCCCATTAGCTTCATAACCATTATATTTTAGGTCCTGAAAATGTACAAATACAAACACAGAAATGCACACACACAGGCTGTTATTGCTGTCTTTGTGAGTACATTCCCCTTACTCACAAAGTAACACCACCCCAACACCTGAACCCAACCCTGGCCTTAACCCCAGTAACCCAAAGACAATCTGTAAGTTTTTCCTAAAAAAGTTGAATCTGTGGAGAAAACAGCGCGGCTCCTTGTGAGGACCAGCAAAGTGTCCTCACTTCGACAAATTTTCCTGTATTCCTATCATTAGGTCCTCACAAAGAGTGAAATACATGTGGTGTGGTGTGAGCTGCAGCTCAGCCGGCCTCAGTGTTGCTGACCCTGTATGAATCGTGGCCTCATATCCATTACACACCGCCATCATCCTCTCAGGAAAATGTGCAGCCGCTGCATCCCTCCATCCCTCCATCCCTCCAACACAAGGGCTCTCCACTCAACCAGCCACTCCGCTCCACACACTAATAATTCAGCAATGCACATGAAAAGAGCGGCAAATGCCACCGCGGGCCACCCTCGCTCTCACCACCGCTACACCCTCCGGTCTCAGCTCGGCACAGAGAGAGAGGGAGAAGAACGAGAGGAGAGAGAGTGGAGATGAGCGGACTGGGCCGTGCTGGCGAAAAGTGATCCATTGTGTGAGCTGTAGATAAGGCCACTACGGTGGAAGGAGAGCTCTGTTTCACGCCCTAGAATTACGCTGCTTTTGTTTGAAGGTGAAGGGGCCCTTTGTTTCACTCCTGCGTGTGTGTGTAGGGGCTAAATGGAATTTGTGTGTGGACCCGTGATCTAAGAGGCTATTGCAGATCTGTCCAGTCCAGCACATCTTCACACAGTTCGAGCAGAACCAACCTGCCCACTCTCCACACACAGGTGGGGCTGAGGGAGGGCGTCCCGTTCGGGCTCTACACGTTCTCCTGCTCTGTTTCTCTCTCTTTCTTCCTCCCTTATACATTCTCCTTCTCTGTTTCTCTCTCTTTCTCTCCCTCTCTTTCTTCCTCCCTTACACATTCTCCTTCTCTGTTTCTCTCTCTTTCTCTTTCTTTCCTCCCTTCCACATTCCCTTTCTTTCTCTCTCTCTCTCTCTCTCTCAGTTGCTCTCTCTTTCTTCCTCCCTTACACATTCTCCTTCTCTTTTTCTCTCTCTTTCTCTTTCTTTCCTCCCTTTCACATTCCCTTTCTCTCTCTCTCTCAGTTGCTCTCTCTTTTTTCCTCCCTTATACTTTCTCTCTCTTTCTTCCTCCCTTACACATTCTCCTTCTTTCTCTCTCCTTCTCTCCCTTGCTCTTTCTTCCTCCCTTACACTTTCTCTCTCTCTTTCTCCTTCTCTTACACATTGTCTTTCTCTCTCTCTCTCTCTCTCCCTTTCTCTTACTTCCTCCTTTTCACATTATCTCTCTATCTTTCCCTCTCTCTCTCTCTCTCCCTTTCACATTCTCTTTTTCTCCCTCTCGCTTTCTCCCTCCCTTACACATTCTCTTTTGCTCTCTTTCTCTTATTTTCTCTCTCCCCGTTCTGTCACCCATTGTCTCTTCCACCACCCCCCCAGCCCCCGTTCTCCATTTCACTACCCCTCTCTTTCTTTTTTCTCTTAGTTTCTCTTTACCCCCCTCCCCCTCCTTTATTCTCGGCTATGTTTTGTGTCTAAATTGCAGACTAACGCCTTTTTAAAAGCTGTAGCACCAGTTTAATCCTGCTACACTCCTCTTTTCACGCTCCCCTTTATTGTCAGGCTCCTGGCACAGTTCGAGACCTTTTCCACCACCCATTCTTTCTTCCATCCATCTTTCCATCCATCAATCCACCCCGCCTCCATGCCTTCTTTCTTCTAACCCCCAGCAGCACTTTCGGAGCCTGTTCCACAGTTATGTAAGCCGTGACCAATCGCTACTGTGCCTTCTCCACGCTCATCCCTGCACTCTTCACATCTTGCACACGCCCCATCCCTCCATCCCTCCACTGTCTCTCGCAGGTTTGTGTATCTTTTACCCGCTCTTGGCTGTTGCTCCTGTCCACAGGCAGGAAAATTACATGGGTCTGGTGTCGGCCTGTCAGCCAGGAACCGGAGAACGGGCAGAGAAGGATAAAGAGGGAAGGAGTCGATAGAGAAGGGGGGAAACCGCCACCACCCCCGGCGTCGCCTGTGAGTTGCCACTTTAATTAGAAACCTGCCCACACACAGAAACACCTGCCTTCAGCAGGAAAAGAGCAGCAAAGAGGTTTCTGTATTGTAAAAAAAGGGTTCTTTCACATACAAGAATAGTGGAACCCATTTTTTGTAAGGAATACTACATTTCCGTCACAGAAAACATCCACTTGAAAGTTATGCAAAAAACGATAACCACCAATCGACAAATACAGTGCCGCCCCCTCCCCAGTCAACAAACACAATCACCACACCCTGCCTCAGCGAACATGATCAGGAACAGGGTTGGGAACCACTTGGCTAGAACATGGCTAACACAAGGTCTGCAGCAACAGATGGGCTGTAGAGTCTAAGTGTACACCAGCATGGAGGAGCTACAAGGGAGGGGTTTCTGATAAAGTAGCCACTAAGTGGAGATGGTTCTCCTTACAACTGCTTGGTGAACACCAGCCCTGCTGTTGTCTGAAATAGCTGCCTCCATATTTTGCTCATGTTTATAGCTCACAGTAAGTCGTATCGTGTCCTAAACCACACCCACAAGTCTGCTCCACCTTCATGAAGAGCTGGATGTTTATAACTCACAGTAAATTTTACAGTGTCCTAAACCAGACCCACAAGTCTGCTCCACCTTCATAAAGAGCTGGATGTTTATAGCTCACAGTATGTCATACTGTGTCCTAAACCACACCCACAAGTCTGCTCCACCTTCATGAAGAGCTGGATGTTTATAGCTCACAGTGTCATACTGTGTCCTAAACCCCACCCACAAGTCTGCTTCTCCTTCATGAAGAGCTGGATGTGGTGTGAGTGGCTTCTATGGGCGTGTCTAAAGAAACTTTTCCCTAAGCAACATGGTTACATACCCACTCATCATCCACCACCACCACCACCACCACCACACACACACTCAATCTGTCACTCTCTCACTCTCTCACTCTCATTTTCACACTGTTCCAATTATGTTGTCACACCGTCAGTCACACTGATCGCATCATCAGGCCACATCATTCGCCCTCCCCCGCACCCCAACCACCTGACCAGGCCTGTGAGTGTGCAGTGCCCTGCACTTCTGTGTCTGTCTGTATCTTCATATGCAGTGTATATGGAAATGTAAGTACATGTGGATGTGACTGTGTGTGTGTGTATGTGTTTGTATCCATATGTACTGTACACATGTGTGTGTGTGTCCATTGAAGTGTGACTGTCACACTGACCCGTCTCTGTGTAGGTTTGTGTACAAGGATCATGTTCTCAGTGTGAGGCTGATGCATCACACACATACACACACACACACACACACATTCTTCTCTGCAGGGACTCTGGTGACTATCAGTACTTTTCCCAGTCTCATTACTCTTCCTCTGTTTTCCACTCACAGGCCGCAGTGCTCTCTCTCGCTCTCGCTCTCTCTCTCAAAAAACACTACTGCAGAAGGGACTGAGAGGGAGAAAAAATAGAAAAGTGAAGAGAAGAGAAGAGAGGAGAGGAGAAGAAATGCTGAGAGAAGAGATGAGAATAGATGAGAAGAGAAGAGATAATAGGTCAGAAGAGGTGAGAGGAGAAGAGAAGAAAAGAGAATTGAAGAGAAGAGAAGAGCAGAAGAGCCCTCGATGCTGCTCTCGCTCTCTCTCTCTGTCCCTCTCCCTCTCTCAATTTCACTCTCATTTTTCTTTCACTTTCTCCTTCCTTCTCTTCTCTCTTTCTGCATCCACTTCTCCCACCCTCTATTCTCTTTCTAACCTCTTCTTTCTCTTTTCTCCTTCTGCAACTCTCCTCCTCCCTCTCTCCCACCCTCTCTCTTCTCTTCCTTGCATAATTAGTTTCTCTTTCTCATTCCTCCGTTTCCCCACTTTTCCACGCTCCTCTGTCGTTCTCGGTGTCTCTGGCTTTGATTTACTGTGCTTTTAGAACATTAGCTCTGGCGCGGCTGTTTACATGTCTCCGCTCGCTCCCGAACTCGCCGCAGCATCCGCCGGCCGCTCAGCGCTCCGTAGATTCCCTTCGTGTGCCGTGGAGCGAGGAAAGCAAACGAGTGAAGAAGACAGACAAACAGATAAAGCGGCGGATAGATAAATAAATAAATAAGTAAACAAACGCAGCGTTTTCATATTCACACCCGATTCACTCCTCAGGCGGCGGCGGCGGCGTCAGGGTAAACAATGGGCGCGAGAAAATAAAGCAACATGATAAATAAGACAACGCTATTAAAAATCCATGAGGACAATGAAAAGATCACGTTAGAATGCGCCTCCTCCTACTCCCCGAGTTGATCGCTCGTCCTCTCCGAGGCATCGCAAATGAAAACAAAGGAATTTGACGCTTAGACCAAGCCACTGGGACGCCAGGCTCAATGCCCTGAGGTGTCAATTAATTTAGTCTGGGGATTCGCGGCCTACACTTTCTAATTGAGCCCAGTGGAGGCCCCTGTGGCACGCCGCAGTCGTGTGTGTGTGTGGGGGGGGGGTGTTGTGGGTGCGTTCCATAATTAATCCTTTTCTTCTCTCGCTCTCTCTTTATTACTATTATTCTTTAATGAGGGCATGATGCTGTAAATGCATGCATCTCATTACCGCAAGACACGGCTCTGCCATTGTTCCACGTGGCGGCTTTAGAAATGAAAGGGAGCGCTAACCTCAGTCGGTAGCTCCGCGTTTTGGAGCCGTGGCTGTGCGTGTGTGTCTTGCGAGCTTTGAAAATAAAGAGAGACGGGTTCAATGAGCGTCTCGTTAAGGCTGTTTAATGTGTGAGCTTTTTAAAGCTTTCGAGGTTAATGCAGAATTGGCTTCACTTCTATTGAAGCTCTCCCACTAATTTGATGTGTGTTTTTTCGATGTATGAAGGGAAGAGAGAGAGACAGAGAGAGACAACGAGACAGAGAGAGATAACGAGAGAGAGAGAGAGAGAGAGAGGGAGAGAGGGAGAGAGAGAAAGAAAGAGAGGGAGAGAGATACAGAGAGAGAGACAGAGAGAGACGGAGAGCGAGAAAGA
Organism: Arnoldichthys spilopterus; assembly: GCA_037974385.1. Lineage (NCBI taxonomy): Eukaryota > Metazoa > Chordata > Actinopteri > Characiformes > Lepidarchidae > Arnoldichthys > Arnoldichthys spilopterus. The sequence goes on along the minus strand of JBBPDA010000001.1, from coordinate 18,350,705 downwards.
GAGAGAGAGCATCCACTATAAAGGTGGCCTGCATTAAGGAAAACCGCATACACTCATCACCGCACCCGACGGGTCCCTCTCCTCCACCCGCTCCTCTTATTTACTCCTCGTCCATCTCCGCTGCAGCGGGCGAATCTCCATCGAGCGAAATAACTCCATCCGTCCAGGGAGGAAAGCAGGGGCCGAGACGGCAAGCGGCCTCCTCAGCCGAGGAAAGGCCAGTGTGGACGGCCTTCGAGCAGCCACGAATTAATCAATGTCTGCAGTTTTTCTCATCTACCACAATATCTGCTCTTCCCTTCAGCGAGGTGTGCGCATGTGGGGGGAGGGGGAGGGAAAGACAACGCAGCTTAACTAAAGGCCCAATGTTATGCTGCTCATCTGATTGCCCTGGACTCGAAACGCACTTTTCCAATTACTGATGACTAAGAACTTGCAGAAACAAAAAGAGAGAGAGAGCATGGCGAGGAGGAAGAGAAAAGAGAGAAAAACGGAGCGGTACCTACTGAGTCGACCTCAATACATCCTGCTCTGTGTGGTGGGAAAGTCGGGAGAAGAGAAGTAATTTCCTGAAACTCCATTTCTTTAGCGCTGATTAGCAAAGGAGCGTAATTAGGCTGAAATGTGAAGTCAGGGGTTTTTTTCTCCCCTCTTTTCGTTTCGGATCGCACCATTTCCTCTAGAAAAACCAGCTTGTGATTAATGAATAAATGATTAATGAGAGAACTAATTAATCAATTAATTATTAAGCGCGCGCGCGAAGAACAGAGGAGGAAGGACGAGGAGGCGCAGCGAGGAGGTAATGCTCCTAGTGGACGCGGCCATGTTGTTGGAGGGATTTGGACCTGATTCAGTTCAGGCTGTTTGTTTCCTGTGTGTTCTATCAAATCAGGTGGATTCGTGAAGATGACCCCCTCCCTCTAACTGCAGTTCTCACAGAGAACGAGTCAAGGAAAGGCCCAGTCTGGTCTGCGCTGTAGCTGTACTGCTAATATTTCCAGCAGAATGTTCCCAAAATAAAGCTAGCTGACCAGCTACCTCACGTCACACAACTTTTCATTTCATGTAAGTGAGTCAGTCAATAGGTTAATCAAAGGAAATGCACTAAAGGAGTCAGTGTGTCATTTTCTGAGTCAATCATTGAGTCATTTGGTGTTGGTTCATGAGTCAGTCAATGATTCTGTCAGTGCTTTAGTTAGTGAGTTAGTGAGCAAGTCAGACAGTGCTTCCAGAGTTGCGTCTTCCAGAGAGTCGGTTCAGGTATTTGGTGTGTCGTTCAATGAGTCTGTCATTGCATCAGTAAGTTGGTCAGTAAATGCATTTGTTAGTGAGTCAATTAGTGAATCAGTCACTGAGTCAGTCAATGAGTATGCCATTACGTCTGTGAGTCAGTAAATGCATCAGTCAGTGAGTTGTTTAGTGTATCAAATACTGAGTCAGTCAATTAGTTTGTCAATACATTTGTAGATGAGTCAGTAAATGCATCAGTCAGTGAGTTGTTTAGTGAATCAGTGACTGAGTCAGTCAAAAAGTCAGTTAATGAGTCAATGAGTACGTGAGTCAATGAATCGATGAGTCCAAAAGTCAATCAGACTGTTGGTCACTATTTTCGGTGGGGGGTGACTGAGCTGCCCACCCCGTGAACTATTGAGCTAGTTAGCTTCTAGCTAACTTCCATCTCCCCTCTCCACACCCCCTCTCCCTTAACTAGGACACTCCATCAATCTTTGATGGGACGCGGCGTGGGCCGGCGTGGCGTGACCGGCGATACTGGAGACATGGTGGCGCTACTCAGCGCACGGCGATGTATGAAATGTAGGCCGTGCCACTGAGTATGATGAACTGTAACGTTTTCCAGTCAAGTTTGACCTTTTTTCCTCCTGTGATATTAATCGCTGCAGCTCTGGAACACGTCTGATCTATTTGTCCCTCAGGAGCTCCGTGCACTTTACCCAGCCATCCTTCTCTTCTCCTGCCGCTGCTCCTTCTCTCCTCCTGTGCTCTCTTCCCTTCCCAGTCCCGCGCACCTCTGCCCCGCCCACTGTTATTTTATGATTAGCGCGAGTTTACAGCGGCCTTTAAAAAAGCAGGAGAAGAAAAAAGAGCGAAAGTGCGAAGCTGGCCTATAAAACCCAGCGCTCCCCCAGAGAACGGCCGCAGCTCTGGGCCCCTTCTGCAATATCTGCCGTTATATATCTCAGCAGTTTGGCTGTGACATTATTAGCGGAGCCTCTGACCGGCAGGAGCAGGCACAGAGCTTTGGAGAAAATCTCCAGAGGCTTTTGGAAGCGGGCAAGCTGCAGAAGAAGGAGAAGGAGGAGAAGAAAGAAGGGGGAAAAACGAGACCGAGTAGGGGCCTCAAGGCTGTGAGGCAGGATTGTTTGCAGTTAATGTGATGGAAAAGACCAAGCTCACTCTCTCTAACTATCTCTCTCTCTCTGTCGCACCCCCTCCTTTTCTCTCCATCTTCCTGTTGACTGGTCTCGCGCTGGCAGCGTGGAATCGCTGAGCTTTTCCCAGTCTGTATTGGGTGAAAAACCCTTTGTCCTTCCAGTTGGCTTGGCCCATTGACTGCTGCTCTTGGACATATGGTTCCTGTGTGCCCGTCCCAGCCCGGCCCTGCTGAAGAATGCAGTGGGTGGGGGGGGGGGGGGGGGGGGGGGGGGGGGGGGGAGGGAGGGGGGAGGGAGGGGGGGGGGACACCCAACCCCCCCCCCCCCCCCCCCCCGAGCCTAAACAACAAAAAAAACCCTTAAAAAACAAAAAGACACCCTCACCCTTTTAACACCTCGCCCGCACGATGAACTTAAACACTTCATCGAGGGCCTGTTAGAGACGTCATCGACACCAGGCCTGACAGTTACCACTGCATAGAGGGGCTGACGATAATGAAGACTGTGTGTGGGGGGGTGTGTGTGTGTGTGTGGAGAGTGAAAAGCAAGACCAATGTGAATGTTTTCACACACTCATACACACACACACTAATTTACAGTATGAGCTGTTATTGTTGATGCAACGTCTTTACCACACCCTTCCTCACACACTCCCTCCACCCACCAGCTTCTCGTTATCTCCCTTACAAAAAACAAACACATATTTCATCCTCCAACATGCGTGTCCCTCCTCCCCCGATCTCTCTCCTTCTTTGTCTCACTATCCCTGCATCCTCTCTGGCACACACACACACACACACACACACACACTGTTTAGCTGGACAGCTGCTCAGGCAGCAGTAATAGATGGACGCTGGGTGGTGGTGCCAGTATCTCTGATGTCCAGGCTCATGCTGAAGTGTCTCAGTGTGTCTCGCTGTGATAAGCCTTTTAATTAAGTGTCTAACAAGGACGTCTAGGGGTATCCGTCCAGGGGACACGGCCGCCCATGTACCAGCCCATTAACTAGAGGACGGTTGAGAAAGATCGAGAGAGAGGGAAAGAGTGAGAAACTCTCCTGGTCTCCTCTACATGAGCAACAACCACAAACAACAGCAGGAGGCCAAGTTAATGATTGACCCATCCATGCTCCGCCCCTGAATGCATTCTTCCATAGTAACAGTTGCACAAACTTTGCAGAACATTGAAACACACTGTTCCAACTAATGTGGGAACTCATTTTTGTTCAAAATACAGAGAAAGCGGATCTAGAGTTGGTTCTGTCCTAAATCTAATATTCAGAGAGCAGATCTAGAATCGGTTGTAGCCTAAATCTAATACCTACAGAGCAGATCTAGAGTCTGTTCTGGCTTAAATCTAATATCTACAGAGCAGATCTAGAATCGGTTCTGGCCTAAATCTAATATCTACAGAGCAGATCTAGAATCAGTTCTTGCCTAAATCTAATATCCGGATAGTGGATTTAGAATCAGTTCTGGCTTAAATCTAATATCTACAGAGCAGATCTAGAATCAGTTCTGTCCTAAATCTAATATCTACAGAGCAGATCTAGAATCGGTACTGGCCTAAATCTAATATCTACAGAGCAGATCTAGAATCGTTTCTGGCCTAAATCAAATATCTAAAGAGCAGATCTAGAATTGGTTCTGGCCTAAATCTAATATCTACAGAGCAGATCTAGAGTTGATTTTGGTCTAAATCTAATATCCAGAGAGGGGATCTTGAATCGGTTCTGGCCTAAATCAAATATCTACAGAGCAGATCTAAAATCGGTTCTGGGCTAAATCTAATATCTACAGAACAGATCTAGAATCAGTTCTGGCCTAAATCTAATATCTACAGAGCAGATCCCCAAAGAAGCAAAAGGAAAATTGTGCACATTTGATTGAATCTCCAGCCTAAGTTCATTGGCCTGACCGGAACATTTGCCAGCATTCCGTAAAGCTTGTCCAGCCTGACCACAGCGCTGCCACAAAGGAGCAGTTTTGTGGGCGGAGCTTGGGGCAGATCAATTTAAAGCCTTTCCTGCCATCTCCAGTTCTGCAGATACAAAATAAACTTTATTCTCAGGTTCCGATCCGGTTCCCAGGCATCAGCTTCTCCGGCCAATAAACAAGCAGAGCACGACAGGCTCTTAAACCATCAGATGCCACTATTGATCATTAGACTGAGCGGCCAGATAACCTGGAGATTGCCTGCCCCGTGGCTCTGCGCTGATCCAATACCGGCTTCACAGGATATGGGGGTTTGAATCTGAGGAAGTCGAGATCAATCTGTATAGATTGATAACCGGGGGTGGGGGGGGTGTCCCATTTGGCTTATCCACCCCAGTGGCTGCTCGTGTGAGAGAGAGTGAGAGAGAGTGCGAGAATGAAAGAGTGGAGAGTGCTGGAGGGTGTTTCTGCTACACAGAAGGGGGGAAAGTGGGGGGAAAATGGTGCAAGAGAAACCACAAAGGAGAAAATTTACTTTCCTCTACTTTCTTCTGCCTATTTCCTCCCTTTCTCTCTCTCTCTCTCTCTCTCTCTCTCTCTCTCTCCAGCCTTCTTCTGCTGTGCAATCTGTTCCGCCTACACTTGTCCACTCTCCCTGCCTCTATCCCGAAAGAGCGGCCTTGGCGTCCACGTCTTAAAACCACTCAATCTTCTTTCTGGAGGGAGGCTTCTTTTTAAAATCTTAATTAAAACCGACTCCGAAAGCCCATCTCTTCCCGGGGGCAGGCCTGAAATCAGCTTAGAACAATCAGGAGGACGGATTAGGAGCCAGGCAAGAACAGTTGGGGGGGTTGGAGAGGGAGAGGGAGAGAGAGAGCAAAGCAAACAACCAGGGGAATAAAAGAGGAAAAAGAAGTAGAAAAAGAAACTGCCACGGCGAGGCCTCCCCATAAACTCTGTGGGAGCAGTGGTCATAGCGTGGGCTCTGACCCCTTGACCCTGAGTTCCTCGCGAGATTAAGCGGCAAACGGAGCTTCTGGACAGGGGAAACACGGCCGGAGAACAATGGCCACCAGGCGTGAAGCATATTGGATTTTAATTAGGAACCGAATGAACATGCTGGGGCCATTTGGGCCTGTGTTGGTGGGGGCGTGGGATTCACAAAAGGGCCCCCCGGTTCCTCAGCGCACCACTTCACCAGTCCATGCCATCTGATTCTACCCCCCCCCGCCCCCACACACACACTCACATACTCTGCGTTCCTTCTCTTTTCTTCTTTGCTGGTCTGTCATTCTTCCTCCCCGCGTTCTCGAGCTGAGCTCCTTCACACGGTGAGAATGGCAAACACACTCTCCTCTCTTCAACCAAACCCCCCCCCCCCCCACACACACACACACACACACACAACCCCCCTTGGGTTACTGCTCTCTCTTTCTCTCCCTCTTTCATTTTTACAAAGGTGGAACGAGTGGCGGCCTATCCTGAGGAGAGGAGTAAGAACAACGAGGTTAAAATGGGCTGAAAAAATTTCGGATGATCGAGATATTGGATGGATTGAATTATCTCAGCTGAGAAAGAGAGAGGCGGTGGGGGTTGGGGGGGCAGAGAGAGAGAGAGGGAGGGAAAGAGAGAGAGGGAGAGAGAATCATTTGTCTGCAGCGCTGCCAGGAGAGAAGCCGATGGTGCCAGTGTGAAGAGGAGAGGGACCGGCCTTATTTTAATGGCCTCTAAATTCAAAGCAAGTTTTTTTTTTTTTTTTAAGGGCCTGAGATACACGTCGGATCGAGCCGCTAATTTGCTGGAGAGGCAGGGCCCCGTCAGTGCTGGACGTGTGAACTTTGCGGGGATGGATTCTTCTAAGTGCTGCTCTTATTAGACCTTTTGGCTTTTGTCTTTCTCCAGCATGTTCGTCCACACAGCCCAGCCAGCGGCTTCGCAGCACCGTGGCTAATTACGCCACTGACTAACGAACACGCAGGGTGGGCTGCCTGCTTTCGGGAGGCCTAACATGACAGAGAGCCCAGAAAAAAATCACCTGATACACACTTGGAACAGCGCGCGGATTGCCGGAGACAGGCCATCGTCACCTCCACAGGCGGCAAAAGCGGGTCGTTAATTGGTGTGAAAGCGCACACACGGGCCTGCGTTACGGGTATTCGACGAGGTTCGCTCTTGTTAACACTACACACTAGATCATGGAGAGGTGGAAAAAAGAAGGGGGGGGGGGGGGCAGAGAGAGAGCGAGAGTGAGAGAGAGAGAGGGAGAAAGAAAGGCTTGTTTGCTGAGGACAATCGCTGTTCAGTGCTAGCCTTGGTCCATCCCCTGCCTGGCTTGAAGGGACGCCTAATGGACCTTTCTTCTCCATGCGCTGTTTTAAAGCAGCCAGTGGCGTCCTCGCCTTTTTTCCTTCTGCCGTCATCAGAGGAAAACCAGAGGAAACGTATAAAAGTCCACATCGCCGGGGACAAGCTCTGAAGCCCTCAGGAGGCCGCTCGCCTTTGTAGCACCATGCCTACACACTGCACGGGCAGCGCAGGCACTTGTGAAAAAATTCCCACAATTCTCTCTCCCCCTCTTCCTCTCTCTCCCCCTCTCACTCTCTCTCTCATACTTTTTCTTTCTTCTTTTCTATCCCTTCAGATCCCCCTCCTGAGCCAAATCTGCTCCCCTGTTGCACTTAAGCGAGCTTGTTAATAACATTAACTAAACAAAAGGGGGTGCCGCACCAGGCTGCCACTTCACGGGCCCGTGACTTTAGCCAAGCTCTTTATAAAATAGAATTTAAAAAAATGGAATGCACGACGATGAGCGCGACCCTTTTCACACTAATTTAAAACCGCGCCACTGCCCTGCGCCCACTCACTGGGAGTTAGCTAGAGGTGTACGGACGCCTGAAAAGCTAATTGGCCGTCGTAGCGGATCGGCAATCCTCCCTCCGGCTTGGCTGAAAGGAACTCGGGGCCTGCCTGATTGCCCCTCGCTTTGCTGGTCAGCCTGCTTAAGTAGCCTGTGATTGAGTGGACCATTAGGGGATCATCTATCACTGCTCAACGCTGGCTCAGTGAAAGAGCATGTCCACACGCTGGACTCGGACACACGCGCGCTCAGCGGAGCGGTATTAAATTAGCTCTTGCGCCGCACAATTACATTAGACTTAACGTCATCTCAGTTCATTACCATGGTCGTCTTTACTTTTGCACACACTCCTATGAAGCTGTAGGCACGAGGCTGGTCGTAGTGAACGTTGGGTCATTGTGGACACACCCCATCCACAGCGGCAGCAAAAACAGTGTGGCAAGATGCTTAAGTCAGCGCTACCTCAGTGGGACCAGGGCCGGAACTTGAACCTGCGACCCTAACCACTAGGCCAACACCGCCCCAAACCGAGCCTACAGCAAAATCTGGAAGATGACACCGTGCTAAATCCGTCTCCTTTGTCTTCCTCAAGGCTTCGGCTTTACACAAGCTCGACGAGGTGCTGTTCTTTCAACCCCTCTACCGTCCCCCACCCGTGTTTCAGAGCCGGTTCATAAATCAGTCTTTTATATCTTCTCAGCGTGTTACCTGAAGTCACGGGAAAGCTCTGAGTGCTAGCTTCAGGCTAGCATACCAAAGGAGCGCATCTTTCTGCCTACTGCTGTTAGTATGGTTCAGAAATGATGCGGAGAGCGGGAGGAAGTTTCTGTGTGCTTTTCCTGTTCTGCCTATAATGCGCTACCCGCTGGCACCCAGACTCTTTACACTTTCTATTCCTCACTGTCTATCTCACCTCCATCTCCCCATCGCTCCGAACGGGCAGCTGAAACCCAAAAGCCCCGCGGGGCCAGAGCCTGCAGGAGCTTCCAGCAGACACCCAGGTGATGCACTGGAAAAGCTTCAGCCCCACATGGTGGTGAGAGAACACCCAGTGTGTTGGTGGTAAAGCCTGCTGTGGAGAGATACAGAGAGGCTTCCTTGTTTCTGTAGATGCCCTTAACTCCCCACTAGGGACGGAAATGTCATGTGGTATCATCAGGAATTCAAGGAGCACTACAGAGCCTGTGAACAGCAACTATCAGTAGATGCATGAAATGCATCAAGCTGGGTTAGATGTCAAGTACTCAAACTACTCCACCAAACAGTGAGGGTGGAACCTCTAAGGCAGCTCAGTAGCCTCGGAAGTGAACTGCCAATACCGCTACATCAGCTAATAACCCCCTGAAATGAGAGAGGAGGGAGGACCAATCAGGACCAGTCATCATCCCTCCCATAATAGGGCCAAAGGGCTATTCTTCCTTAAAAACAGCAAATAACTTTTTACAAAAATAAGTGCACCCCTAGCATAAGGGGCTTACATAGCTAGATGGGGGTGTTTCTTTGTGCTAGCACCCCCTGAAGTGGGGTAGACATAAAGCACTTTTGGCTGAAAATCTGTTTTGCCTTTTTGTCTTTAAGATACACATGACTTTAGCTCATTACACCTTATCTGAGGGGTGCCACCTAGTGAATAATCTATAATATATATAACTATATATACTATATATTTACTTGATATTTTA
>JBBPDA010000001.1:18310699-18321986 GCA_037974385.1 Arnoldichthys spilopterus | reverse complement strand
GGGGGGGTGATGTATGGCTGTATGAGTGTGTGTGTGTGTGAGGAAGGGGGTTAACACACTAGGGGGTGTCTTGGGTGAATTGAGCAGGGGGCGCTGTAGCAGCAGGGGGTAATTAGTTATGCCAGACTGTGAGTAAATAAACTGGAGGGGAAAGTAAACAGGTGTGCGGCAGCAGAGTGAAGTGGGCGGTTGGGGGGGTGGAGGTGGGGGGGTCTGAGATCACTGAGGACAGTGGGCTGTCAGGTCTTGATCCTGAGACAAACACATTTAAGGTTTATTACATGTTTGGTCTAATGTCAGTGTTAAGACAGGTCAAGTCAAGTCAGCTTTTACTGTCATTTCACCCATATACAACGTTCCTCCAGAACCACGGTGCAAGAAGGAAACACAGGAAGACAGAAACTACACACATAACAGCATACAGTACATCGTGTGAAGACGGTGCAGAGATAGACGGAGACCCAAGCACAGTTCTGGATCTACCAGGTGTAAAGTAGCAGGTTGTGTTGCCGTGTGATGGGTTGAGCCTCCTGTCCTGGGTGAACCTGCCTTGGGCCCGTAGTCAGTTGGGATTGGCTCCAATCAAGCAACTTAGCTCAGAAATGTTAGCTCTGCCCACACGTAATGCAGTTACATTGTAGCACCTAAACTATCATTTCGTTCAAATTTAAATATGATCTCTGAATTTCTTAAATTCTATTGTTTTATTCAAAACATTCAATTCACACAAATGGTGCATGTTGTTTGAGGGGTGATGCAGTTCTGAGGCTGATTTTTTAAACATTCAGAACCCAAAACTCCACAACACAGAGGCTTCTAGAACCAGGGCAGTTGGTTCCTCACCCTAATCTGAAGGAGGATTTGTATATACGTTACTCACATCTGAATTTATGCACTTAAAACACCTGAAACGATGTGGGAATAACACATAATGTGCTTGTTTTCTTAATGAAACCATGAAACAGATTCAGTGACCTGTAGAATCCTTTCTCTGGAGTGTGTTCCCCAGTGTAATACAAATGTCGGTCCTAATATCATCTGAAGCCCACCTCTGCTCCTGGAGGGACAGGGTCCAGTTTGGTAGTTCCCCACCCCAAACACACTCACTACACCTGGCCATGAACAGAGCTGTGTTTGAACAGCAAACTCAACAAGCTGTGCTGATCTCTGGCCCTGGAGGACTGGAGCTGGGCTCCCTGAACTGAAGACTGGATTTTGGGGTGTTTATGCAAATGTAAGAAGCTAAAGTCTTGTTTGCGTATGTAAATGTGATCTTTGTTTCACAAAACTCCAAATAATGAAACTTACAGTCATTACCTTTCAGAGTCGTTCTGATATCTATTGTAAGGAAATGACCGTTCACCTGTAGGTTCTCACCTCCATCAGCTTTCTTCACTGAATCCACAAGTTCTGTTTAATCATCACACACTTTTTCACCTGTGCCTTCTCTCTCCACATGATATACACCAACACTACACCAATACAGTTACCTCATTATAGAAAAATATCCCATTTTTGGGTGAAACTGCTTCCACTGCAGACTCAGAAACACTGTATGGATGCCTGGCTGATGAGCTGGATCAGGTGTTTTTGAGCTGGAATTTGGTAAATCAGTCTTACCTCAATAAAGTAATTACTCATGCAATAAAAAAGTAACAGGCTGCTCTGCCTAACTTTAACTCAAATACACCTGATCCAGCTCGTCAGCCCGCTCCCCTGCTCTTTACGAGTGCGTCAGAGCACTAAAGTGTGTCTCCAGTACCACGACTGGAAACAGCGTTAACAGAAAACTTCCCTTTCATCTTCCTCTTCCTGCTTTGCTATGTTGATTGCAATCAGCTGTGTGAAAGAAGATCAATGGCTTCACCCAGGTGCGAATGGCATCAGTCGTGTGGCAGACGGTTGGATATTAAAGCACTTACACATCACACAGCGCATGATTTACAGCGTTTAGGACGAGGACTTGTCAAATTGCACACTTGTGCCAACACACCAGGCATACATACAGTTTTTCTGGGTCTGCAGTGGAAGCAGTTTCACCCAAAAATGGGACATGTTTTTCCATGAGGTTGTATGAAACTTATAAACACAGTAAGTGGCTCAGCAGTAACTGTGTTGGTGTAGTATTGGTGTTAATCATGTGGACAGAGAAGACACAGGTGAAAAGGTGTGTGGTGATTAAACAGAGCTTGTGGATTCAGTGAAGAAAGCTGATGGAGGTGAGAACCTACAGGTGAACGGGGTCATTTCCTTACAATAGATATTAGAATGATTCTGGAAGTTAATGACTGTAAATGTTTCATTATTTGGAGTTTTGTGAAACAAAGATCACTTTTACATACGAAAACAAGACTTTAACTTCTTACATTTGCATAAACACCCTAAAATCCAGCCTTCAGTTCAGGGAGCCCAGCTCCAGTCCTCCAGGGCCAGAGATCAGCACAGTTTGTTGAGTTTGCTGTTCAAACACAGCTCTGTTCATGGCCAGGTGTAGTGAGTGTGTTTGGGGTAGGAAACTCCCGAACTGGACCCCGTCCCTCCAGGAGCAGAGGTGGGCTTTAAATGATATTAGGACCGACATGTGTATTACACTGGGGAACACGCTCCAGAAAAGGTCTGTACAGGTCACTGAATCTGTTTCATGGTTTCATTAAGAAAACAAGCACATTATGTGTTATTCCCTCATTGTTTCAGGTGTTATTAGTGCATAAATCCAGATGTGAGTAACGCATATGTAAATCCTTCTTCAGATTAGGGTGAGGAACCAATTGCCTTCATTTTAGTTGTGGAGTTGTGGTTCTGAATGTAGAAGAAAGCTGAATGTTTAAAAAATCAGCCTCAGAACTGCAATCACCTCTCAAACAACATGCACCGTTTGTGTGAACTGAATGTTTTGATTGAAATAATGGAATTTAAGGAATTCAGAGATCATATTTAAATTTAAACAAAACAAGAGTTTAGGTGATGCAACATCACTGCCTCATGTGTGGGTGGAGTTACAAACAAATTTCTGTGACTGCAGTTTAAGAGAAAGCATATTGATTCAATTAATCCCAGTTAATTCATTAATTGATTCCATTATCCAAAAATCTGAAAAATGACTGGACCAGAAAATGATCTACCTGGAGTGTTTTAGCTAAAGCAAGGTCCTGTGTTGTGGTGGTTCCAGTAAGAAGAACAGGGGGTGCAAGTGATGTTTTTAAGCATGTTTGTAGACAGTAAACACTACACTGTAAAAAATAAACTGTGTTCCTCTGTGGTTCTTTACTAAAGACAGTAATTATAGAACCACAAACAACTCAGAAAACTATTTCAGTGATTAAGTGGTTCCATGCACTGATAAACAGCTCTTGATGGCAAACATGTAAATGGCTAAAGAACCTTAGCCATAGGTGATGAGAAGGGGAGGAGGGGAAATTACCAAACTGTGCTGAACACCGGCCCTCCAGGACTAGAGTCTGACCCCCCTGTTCTAGAATCAGTGCATCTCCAGAATGGCAGGTCTTGTGGAGTGTTCCAGGTGTGCAGTAGTTAGTACCTACCAACAGTGATCCAAGGAAGAACAACTGGGTCATGGGCACCTGAGGCTCCCTGCTGCATGTGGGGAGTGAAGGCTAATGGGTCTGGTCTGATCCCACAGAAGAGCTACTGTGATGTAGAAAGTGATGCTGACTCTGATTGGGGTCAGAAAACACAGTGCAACACAGTCAGAGCTGTTCCAGCAGCAGGTGGTCAGTGTTACGCAGGTGGTCTTAATGTTATGGCTGATTGGTGAATACTGATATTTGAACAGTTTAATGCATTCGATGTGCACGATTGAGATGAACGGCTCGTGATCAAGGCCTTCTGCAGCTGAATTAGGTTTGTTTTAAGAAGAAAAACACAGTTCTGTATATGCTGTGGGCCCCGGGGACCTGAGTTTGACACCTTTGCGCTATAAACATTGCAGCTCTACACCAAGCGTTGGCATCTTGCTCGGTAAACACGTGTGTCAGTGTGAAGTATCCAAATCGCAGCGCAGAAGCCACCAAGTACGGCGCTCATCGGCTAAACCTAGAGTCAATCCCTGAAAAAAAACAGTTAAAATCAAAAACAAATAAACGGTCTTTCAAGGCACAACATGTAGGACGTTTCATCTGGGAAGGCTTTTGAAGGCGTGAATTATTAATATAAAAATAAAAGCGGCTTTTTGGGGGAGTTCATTAATAATAAACAGCGTTTGATATTTACTAAACTGTTCTGTGAGAGAAGGACGACAGTAAAGATGTCGTTTGCATGGTAATTGTGAGAAAAGTTATAAATTAGGCATGAGGTGAAGTTCTATGGAAATACGACTCCCCGGGAAACGAGAATATTTTAGCAAAATATTATCTCAGTCCCCGTTTGACCTGAGGTCAATTAGAAAAGAAACGTCAACGTCGACGAAGCCGGGGGTTGGAGATTAAAACGGGAGCTTCCTCTCCTGTCTAATTTGCAAGGCTGATGCAGAGTTAAAGTGAGACAAGCGCGTTGTCTCGAGATTGCGGCTTAATTTGACAGACGGGACGCTGAGGAATTGATTAGGGTCTGAGTCTGACAGGCAGCCAAAGCGAGGCCACCTGAAACACGATGACTTCAGCAAACAAACAAAGACAGGGCTTTCTGGCGTATCCTCCGCAGCCTGAGCGAATACGCATGACATTATAATGTAATCAACACCAAATTAAAGATTCACACTTCAGCGTACGGTACAGTTCTAAAACCAGCCTGCAATGTGATGTATCTCTCATCTGCGGTAAAGTTAATTTACAGCATCCTCTAAAGGTCAAAGCACTTCATCCAGAACTCATAAATAACATGCAGTGTTTCAAAAGGGAGTTCAGTGAAAACACTGGAATGTCGGAGGAGCTGGTTTTGGGGAAAAAATCTGCTTTTATTCACGTAGTTTTTTCAGGGAGGTTTTTAAAATTGCAATAAAAACAAAAATCTCTGCCTCAGGATCATCAAAGCACGCCACCTGTGAGACGTCTGAGGTTGCAGAGCCAGAGGAAGCTGGTACGGAGCTCCTTGGTGGCTGGAGAACCTGAAGGCTCTGAATGCAGTTGGGCTCTCATGGCTGACACACCTTTTTAACATTGCATGGAGGCCCAGGACGGTGCTGCTGGACTGGCAGACCGGAGTGGTGGTCCCCTTATTCAACTGGTTCTGTTGGCTTCATCAGCCGGGGGTCTTCAGCTTGCTCTGGGGTGGTTCTGCAGGAAAGTGCGGTTCACACATTTTCCAGAACATTTCTAACTTCCAAAATATTCTGCAACTGCAAGAACTGTCCAGAAGTTTCTAGAACATTCTGGAATCTTGTAGAACTTTCTAGAACTTTCTGGGACTGTCTAGAAAAGATAAAAAAAAATCACCCATTTTGACGCTATAAATTTGAAACTCTTGTCAGCTGTGGTAATAAAATCAGAGTGTGTGATTAATAGAGATGTTCTTATTACAGCTGAGGTTCGGAGGGTCATAACACCACTGTGCTCAATGCCAAGAACATATTGCAGACGACGATAAAAATAAATGCTGTTGAGATTATTATGAGCTGAGTGAAGACCTGAACACTTTGACCCAGTTTACACCCCAGGGTTTGACCCAGGGTTACTTCATGAGTATCAGGATTATATTTGGATAAGAACTGTAAGATAAAATGTAGATGTAGAGACATTTAGACGAACAGACGAAACAGATACAACACATTCTTTCTGCTCAGTCCTCATCTTTATTATTCCAGCAGAACACAAACGAATGAGCAAAACTTGGCAAATATGTTATTTATAGCCTCTGGAGAGAGGTGCTGGGGGGTTGTCAAACCAACTGTTAAAGGGTCAGATATATTAGGCAGCAAGTGAACAGTAACTTCTTAAGGTGATGTGCTGGAAGCAGGAGCATAAGCATCTAAACCACTTTGACAAAGGTTTTATTGTATATAGTCAGAGCGTCTCCAGAACTGCAGGTCTTGTGGAGTGTTACAGTGTGCAGTAGTTAGTACCTACCAACAGTGATCTAAGGAAAAACGATTGGGTCATGGGCACCCGAGGCTCACTGCTGCATGTGCGTCTGGTCTGATCCCACGGGAGAGCTACTGTGGTGTAGAAAGTGATGCTGACCCTAATAGAAAGGGGTCAAAACACACAGTGCAGCACAGTCAGAGCTGTTCCAGCAGCAGGAGGGACACACTCAGTGTTATGCAGGTGGATCCTGCATCTGGTTTAAAATATGCTTCACTTTACCTTTACTGAGAATAAAGAAAGAAACTATAATGTAAATAAAAAAGATGAAAGAAAAGAATAAAGAAAGCCCTGCACCGATTGGTCCTCTTCACCCTGAGACTGAGACAAGACCAAGGCCATTAGTTTGCAGCCTCCAGACTGTTCTTCAGGCTGTGAATCAAATAAAGGCAGTAGAAGAGCAGAACTTCTCCAGGTTTTTTCATGAAATGAAACATGTAGCGGGCGTCATGGTGGCACAGTGATTAGCGCTGTCACCTCACAGTAAGAAGGTCCTGGGTTCGATCCTCAGGTGGTTTTCTGTGTGGGGTGTGTGAGCTCTCCCTCTGTCTAAAGGCTTGTGGCTCAGGTTGACTGGATGCTCGAAACTGCCCATAAGTGTGTGTGTGTGAATGGTTGTCTGTCTCTGTGTTGACAGACAGAACCAGTCAGAGTTCTTCAGTGATGCAATGGAAGAACCAAGTGTGGCTTTCAGAGAAAGCTTTCTTAACATAACCACTTTTGTGAACGACGTGTGAGTGTGAAGAACCTTTTCACAGTTGAGAAAACCTACACATGATGTAAAGCTTCTAGGGTAAACATAAACCATAAACTGGTAAAGATAAGGTAAATCTCATAGATCTCCTTTGCAAACATGGAAAATGTAACTTGAAGAATCTTTGTGGCACCTTTATTTTACAGTGTACACTTACTTCAGCCTTTCCAACTTTTCACAGGCCGCTCAGTCTGCTGTGAGCTGGCAGAAGCCCAGGCATTGGTGCAGGCTTCCTGAAGGGAAGATGTGGATGTGCTCCATGCTGCAGTGGCCAGAGTTCCCTCAGCCTCAGCCTCAGCCAAGCACCCACTCCAAGACTCCAACAGCTGCTTCTTCTCAAGCTGTATAGCTGTATATACGAGGCACACTTAGACCTACGCTTGCCATAGCTCTCGGTACGTATACATCATAACTCATCTCAGCATACCTGAACACAGGTTTAGTTCCTGATCTTTACGGGGTGCTCCAAACCTCCAGCCTCTGATTGGATTTAATGAAGGATTGATTGGCTGAACCAGGTACTTCATGCTAACTGCAAATACTGGCCTTCTTCCAAGAGAGCCTTGGAAATGGTTAAGCTAACACACCCACGCACTTTAAACCACAATGTACTGAAGGGATAAATGTTAAAGGTACTGTTGAATGGCTTCACTCATCAGCTTTGTGATGCTTATGACTGATTAAGATGGACGTTCATGTAAAAACTGCAGAGATTAAACTTTGGGCTAATTTAATCATTGCGGCACATCAGAAAAGTTACACATATAATAGTTTCTACATCTCACAAGTAAACAAGACAAAAATAATCATTAAAAACATGCCATTCAACATCAGGTTCATGAAAGAAAACAGCTAGTTTTTTAATGAACATACAAAACCTTTGTTAATAGTTGCTTTATCTGACTATACACATTGCTTTAGGCGAGGATGGGCAACTGCAGTCTTGGAAGGCCAGTGCCCAGTACAGATTAGCAATTTCCCTGCTCAAACACACCTGCTTCAGCTCACCTGTTCATTGGCAGTGAGTGTGTAATCATGTAAGTTAGAAGATCATTTGGATTTGCATTATTTCACATTTCTGGATGCCTTCATAATTCTAAAAGGTGGAAATAGTGAAAATCGTTTCATTTTCTAGTGAAAGTGACTGTTTGCCAATGTGAACACATCCCATAACACATGGAGCAGCAGGCAACTATCAACAGCACCCGGGGAGCAGTGTAGCAGGACCTCAGTGGCACCTGGGCCTCCTAATCCCATAGGCGAGCCCCTAACCAATAGGTCACCACTGCCTAAAAGCAAGTGTGCTCAGACTTTTGACAGGTATTGTATGCAGATAATATCATCTCCAGAGATACATTATCCATACTTAGCTATGACTGTGAGTGTTATCGGATCAGATGTCCCGAATGATGGAGAGCAGTGAACGTCCAGGAAAAGCAGACAGCAGGATGACCATCTTAATATCAAAGTTCCAGTGGTGCCACCCATGAATCCCGGTCCAGCCGTAATGAGAGCCCCTCTGGAGGAAGCATGAAGAGGATATGGTTGCAAGGGGTCAAGGGTATGACACTGCTCCTGGTGCAGGAACCGCTTAAAAGGTCTGGATTACGGAAATGCGACCACGCTGAGCACGTTCCTCTGCTAGATCCAGGTCTTCTTAAGTTGACAAGGTTTATTCTTAGCTTGGTTTGCGTCACGCTGATAAATTCTGTTCAGATGCAGGATGTATCAGGTCCCACTGAGACACAAGGTACATCTCTGCACAGCAGAAAAGTCCTTTCACTCCATTATTACTGCACTGTGCTGAGAGAAGTGTCATATTTTTTTCATAATTTTGTCATAACAGTAGTTTTGCGCAGCAAAATCATTAGATACGTTTTAAAAATACTGAGTGCAAATGAGTCCCTCCTGCTGCTGGAACAGCTCTGAGTCTGCTGCACTATGTGTTCTGACCCCTTTTCTTTTAGAGTTAGCATCACTTTCTACACCACAGTAGCTCTTCTGTGGGATCAGACCAGACCCACTAGCCTTCACTCCCCGCATGCAGCAGTGAGCCTCGGGGCCCACAACCCAGTCATCCTACATTGGATCACTGTTGGTAGGTATTAACTACTGCACACCTGGAACACTCCACAAGACCTGCCGTTCTGGAGATGCTCTGACTCAGTGTCTAGAACATCAGTTGTCAAACTTGTTCAGATCTTTATGCTCCTGCTTCCAGTGCATCAGCCTCAAGAACTCCATCCCTCCACAAAGCAAACATTCCACCTCACCCCCAGTCAACAAAAATATTTTGTCTTCACATCACCTATGGCTAAGGTTCTTTAGCCATATACATGTTTGCCATCTTGAGGAAGAGCTGTTTATCAGTGCATGGAACCACTTAAGCACTGGAATAGTTTTCTGAGTTGTTTTTGGTTTTATAATCACTGTATTTAGTAAAGAACCACAGAGGAGCACGGTTTATTTTTTTTACAGTGTAGTGTTTACTGTCTACAAACACGTTTCATGCTCTGACTCTAGAACATCACTTGTCAAAGTGGCTCAGATCCATACGCTCCTGCTTCCGGCACATCAACTTCAATCGACTTCATCAACTGTTCACTTGCTGCCTAATATATCCCATCCCCCTGACACGTGCCACTGTAATGAAATAACTAGTCAATGTTACTCACTTCACCGGCCAGTGGTGCTAATGTTATGGCTGATGGGTGTGTATGTTTACATTAGCTGGGATGGTTTCCACTTGGCCCTTTAATCAGAAACATCTGCCATTTTGTTGTGCTTAGTAGGTTTACTGTTAGGCTGTGGTTCTGCTCAGTTTATCAGCCCCTCTATCCGATCCATCAGCTGACGGGACCACCATGGGATGAGCGCTGAAAAGACATTATCTGGGAGGTGAACCATTCTCAGCACAGTAGTGACCAGTGTGAGTGTATCAGGCACAGTGGTGTTGCTGGGGTTTTTACACACACCAGTGTCACTGCCATGTAGAGCAATGTCCACCAATCAACACAGCCTGGGTAGCAGTGGCCCAGTGTGCAGTAATGCAGCCACAGTCAAACTGCATATGTTGCTGACAGGTGGAAAAAAGTCCTCATTAAGAAGACATTTAAATATGGCATTTTATTAATTAATTCATTTATTTATATATTTCTATATTTATTTATTTATTTGTTTGTTTATGTATTTATTTATTTAAGAGTCTCTATTTATTTGCTGCATAAAAAAATAATCCAAAACATATAAAATATGCATTTATCACAGGCCACACTTATGTTGTTTTCCTCCTTTGTTAATTTTTTTGCAAATGATCTGTGAATAATATTTCAGAGGTTTATTTATTTTTTTTTTAAATCGATCACATATTGTTTCCTTTATAATCAGTGAATGTACATCTACAGCCATAATTAGCATAATTCAGTGAGTGAACGAATCAATCGCAGTTATCAATAAAATGAAATGAGTGGTTAAATCTCGAAATCCTTCACTAACTAATAAGAGGCCGAGATCTGATGTCTGCACTGCGCTTGACAGAAGCTGTGACAGAATCGTGTTTTTACTGGAATCAGGCTGAGGGTGAGCGTCTTTGACCACATTTCCACTTTCTTTCACGGAGACGTGTTCTCGTTGAACCGACGGTTCTCTCATAAAGTTTGACACAAAGTGGTGGAGCCCCAGCGTATCACTGCAGAGACTGAGCCTTTGGTGGGGGCTTCTTTTATACCCAGTCGTGATCCCCTCACCCCTTTCCAGCTTACCTGGGCATGGTGAAATATTTCAAAATGGCGAAACTTTATTATCCTGTAAACTTTTCCCTCCTACTTTGCTCTGTGCCAACTTCTTCTGCATATGTTGTAGGCGTCAAATCCTAAACTTGCCAAGTTGATCAGCCCATCCGTAAAAAGTCCTGTATCGCTTTGGAATCGAACAGAAGACCAGTGAATTATGTAATACGGTTAATGAGTAAGAGCAGTTCATCTGGGCTTCTGTTATTTTTCACAGTCTCTGCCTAAACTAACATATTTATATATGTGTGTGCGCATATACGTTTGCATGTATATACGTCCATTATGTATGGACAACACAAAATTCCACATGTCATTTTCAGGTCAAGTCAGTTTTATCTCTATAGAGCTTTTTACATCTGACGTTGAATCTGGGTCCGAGCCCCTAATGATTCAGCCAATGGAGACAGAGGCAGGAAAAACTATAAAAAAGCTGTGGGAGAAAAGCTCGTGAGGAACCAAGGCTCAGAAGGTGAACCCATCCACTGGATACTGATAATAGACAAAAGAAAGTGACTTTGACTGTGAAATGACCTTCAGTCAGTTGGGTGGAGCATAGTGCAGGTAATAAGCACTGTATGACCCATGATTACCTGACCAAGGTGTGTTTGGAGCTGAGCTGAATCTAAGATTTGGACAAGCTGAGGGATCCGTTGAGATGGAATTCCCTTGTTGCCCAATACACAGTGTAAAAATCTCAAATTTTATTA
>JBBPDA010000001.1:18285788-18296902 GCA_037974385.1 Arnoldichthys spilopterus | reverse complement strand
GATAGATAGATAGATAGATAGATAGATAGATAGATAGATAGATAGATAGATAGATAGATAGATAGATAGATATTTTTGACAGCTGCTGGAACTCCTTGTGAGGAGTTTCTCGGGCTGGGAGCGGAGGGGGAGAGGAGACAGGAACTTTTCCCTGCAATTTTCCTCTGGATTTACCTGTAAGTGCGTGAGGTGAAGCTGCAGTGGGTGGAGTCTGTCAGCTGTAAACACAGCAGGGATAAACATGTTCTGGATATTTTCCAGAGGTGCATAGAACAATGACTACAAAACCGGTTCCATGCACGCGTGTGTGTGTGTGTTCCTGAGTGAGTGGGTAATCAGTGCTGTAAGTGGACAGCCTCTGCTGACCTTTTGGAACAGGTGATGAAAAACAGACAACAGCTTTTTTTCAGCTCTCTGCTCTCTCGGCCTCGCAGTGGGGGTAGTATTGCCAAGCAGCCCCAGCTCCATCACTAAGCAGCCAGACACTTGTCAGTGAGTGTATCAGAGGGTGTGTGTGAGTGTTTGTCCATCACTCAATACTCTGGCACATCACCTGCTGCAGTGTGTGTAAGTCGCTGGGGAGCGAACAGTTGGCGAGCGAGTGTGTTTGTGTCGTTCTCCTGACCCAGGAACAGGTATACGCCTCCCCTCCCCCCTAGCAGCAAGAAGCAGAACGCGAGTGCAGGCAACAGCAAAACAAACAAAGCACTACAAACATCCAAAAATAGGTGAACACACACCTGTGGAACACAGCTAAAGTGGGTTCTCTCAGTTTCCTCCATTTAGGGAAAGTTTGGCTGTTTGTACTTTTGCATTAGTATGAAAACATCCCTGAAACTTTTCTGTGAGTCATCTATAAGAAGGAAAACTGGGACGGGATATATTAAGCAGCAGGTGAACAGTCAGTTCTTGAAGTCGATGTGCTGGAACCAGGAGTGTAAGGAGCCACTTTGACAAGCGATGTTCTAGATACTGAGTCAGACCATCTCCAGAACGGCAGGTCTTGTGGAGTGTTCCAGTTGTGCAGTTGTCACAACAGTGATCCAAAGAAGGACAAAGACAGGATCATGGGCACCCGAGGCTCACTGCTACATGTGGGGAGTGAAGGCTAGTGCGTCTGGTCTGATCCCACAGAAGAGCTACTGTGGTGTAGAAAGTGATGCTGACTCTGATAGAAAGGGGTCAGAAAACACAGTGCAGCACAATCAGAGCTGCTCCAGCAGCAGGAGGGACACACTCAGTGTTAGGCAGGTAGTCTTAATGTTGTGGTTGATTGGTGTCTGTTTTGATCAACACATTATTTTAGGTTGGGTCTACATATGTATGTGCCTTAACAGAAGAAATCTATTGGCTGAACTGTGTTTCACATCATCTCAAATTACTTGCCAGTGTGATCCGTGCCCATCATGCCTTGGCTTACACTTGGCTTTACGATACGACAACTTTACAGTCAGCTCACATGTAAATACTCTATATAGCTGCTGGATGACTGGCGTCAGAACCTGTAGGTGTTCTTGAGGTTCTATTAAAACCCCATTCTCTGTGGGTAGAAAACATGGCACATTGTTCTTTAAACCCATCGCCGGCAAAATCGCGGCCTAACCCATCGACAGCGTCAGAGAACAGCCTCCCTTCATTAGTGCACATCTGGAGTGAATGCATCCACAGCAACATGGGATGGGTTGTGTTTCCGAGCAGAGCAGTCTGGAGGAAAACACAGTGAGAGAATAGAGTTCGAGTTTCAGGATGACATTAGAGGTCACATTCGTTCCAAAAGGAAGACGCTTCTCATCAGCAGGGGCTTCCGTCTCTGTTTCTTGACCTCGCGGAGCAGGCCAGAGATCAAGCACTTCATATTTTCCTCCACGCCAGGGCCGCACAAGATAAAGTCATCTTCCATTGTTCAGCGTGTGACAAAAAGGGAAAGGAATTCTCCTGACGCTTCATTTTCTGCATTTGAATCTGAGCGGCTGCACCAGCTCTGTGAATAAAACTACTGATATATTCTGTTGTTATTGCTACAATTCTCTTTTTAATATCTATAAATATTTTTGTTTATTGCTATATATTCTGTTTTTTTAATGTATATTAATTTACATTAAGTTTTTTATTGAATATCATTTTTGTGTGTATATATATATATATATTTCATTTTTTATTGATATTTATTCTTTTTAAATATCTAAATATATAATTCTGTTCTTTAATATATATAATTTAAAATATATAAATTCAGTTTTTTATATTGTTATTTCAATTTAAACCATTATTGTTTTTTTCAGTGTTGTTCTAGAATATCAGCCAGAAACATACAGTGAACAGCCCAACAAACACTAACAGTGTACCTGTGTGTGATCTTTGAGAAACTCCACAAGGTTCTCAGTCATTCACGTTGCTCTAGAATATCCCCTTCTAATGCACAAGGCCCTACACTGTTCTCAACCCATTCCACTGTTCCAGAGCGCTCTCTTCATTGCCCATTTATGACATTTTACATAGATCTCCCACATTCAGACTGTTCTAGAATGCCACTCACATCTGGTTCTAGAATGGTATCCCCTGTCCAGATTGTTCTAGTTTTCTCCAATTTATTCTACAGTGGTCTAGGATGCTTCTAAATTCCATTGTTCTGTGGTGCCCCCCTCCCCACATTGTTCTACAGTTCATCTTCCATTCATGCTGTTCTAGAATGTGTAGCCTGTTTATGCTGTTCTCCCCTGTTCACAATGGTCTACAGTTTTCTTTTCTGCTCATGTTGTTCTAGGAGGTTCTCCCCAGTTCATGTTGCTCTGGAATGTCTGAATTTTTACACTTTTCATTTACAATTTTCTCATCCATTTACATTCTTCTTTTAGCCCATTTATAGTGTTCTAGAATGTTCTTCCCAGCTTCAGTTATTGTTCTAAACATTCAGGACCTAATGCCAAGTTGAGGATTTTGCCAGTGCTGTTAGTTTTAAGGGCGCTCTTTTATTTGATAATGCAGTGCTTTGAGTTTCTCTGAGCTGCTGAGACCTCTGTGATGTATCTGTTGCTGGCGTTTGCCTTGACGGACTCTGTGTGGCCACAGCGTGGGTAACGTGCCAGAGCCCACAGAGACTGCAGAGTTTTTCCGTGTTTCCTAAATGAGTTCCTGTGTTATCAGCAAGCTAATAATAGCGTCATACTTCTCCCATGATTCTCCTTGTGTTTCCTTCCAGGATTTCCTTGCTGTGTCTTGCAGACTACTTCAGACAACACCCCCCCACACACACACACATACACACACACACACACACACACAAACATACACACACGTGCACAAACACACAAACAACCATTTAAATACACACCAGGATGCACACGCTCCCCTCTGCACACATGCATATATGCACCCCCCACCCAGTTCCCAGTGGACCCCTGTGGTCTGCGATAAGGTCAGAGCAGCCCAAGCTTGGGCTTTGGGCTTTAGCTTTGGCCACTTTTCCTTGGAGACGCGCTCCATTTACCACCTCCACTTAATTACACTCGGCACTGCTGAGGTGTGTTACACCCAGTCGCCGCAACCGCTGACAATAAAGGGACCAGCAGTTGCCACAGTGGTCAGGCACAGTCATTCTTCTCTCCCGCAAACCGGCCCGAGCATGACTCCAGGCCCAGCAGTAAATATTGGGCTTCTGATCCAACCACATTTGGTTTGGGCCTTTGCCCTTTTCCTGTGGCTTTGGGATCTCAAGATGTTTCTGTGGCTTCGAACATCTCCACTAAAGCTCCATAGGCGCAGTATGAACAGTAACATATCGCCCACGGATACGTGAGAACAGAGGCTTAGCAGGTTCAAATTGTATCCCTAGGCTGCTGGCTGGACCAGCTTTACCGAAAGTTGGCAAAAGTCCAGCTCAGCCTAATAAAAACCTGAAGCACAGTTATTCACTGCATAAAGTTGAGTTTCCGGCCGGCCGAACGTTCCGCTACAAAACTGGGGTAAACTGTGGTAGCTAATTAAAACTTGGCAGATCGGAAACCATAATGAATTTGCCAAAAATTGTTGAAGTTATATTCAACCCAGTGTTTTCTTACACATGCACACAGAACTACACCTCTCATAATGCGCTGCTTCAGTTCCCAGCAGGTGCTGTTGGTAGTTGCCCACTACTCCACATGTGCACGTGTGATGGGTTAAATGCAGAGGTCACATTATATTGTGGTCACTTCACTTTATTCATGATCCTGTTTATAGCTCATTACAATCTTCTGTATTGATCAGTTCAGCTGATTGTTACACACTAGTTTATCTCTGTTCAGTCTCTTGTATCTGTAAAACTGACTTTAAGCAGATTTAGTGCGTGTGTGGGTTCGTCAGTGTTTTGGTGAACTGTACACGTGTGGCTGTGTTTTGTTTTAGTTTGTTGCTCGTGGCACCACCCCATAAAACACTGCACTGTTACGTTAGCTGCCAAGCCCTATAGAGGTACGCCCAAGCAAGCTCTCCTATTGGTTAGGCCTTTCACTAACTGGACTGAAGGCCTTGCACAGATTACCTGCCAGCAGAATTAGAACCAATTAGAACCAAAGTTATGCCCTGATGGCACAGCACAGATATCCAGAACAAATTAACTTTGACTGCATTGAATTTCAGGCATGTTGTGCTGGTTGTTTAGTGATCGGAGAGATGCTGTGATATTTCTGTGCTTTTTGAGTGGATTAGCACGGCAGTGTGCAGGTACAGCACAAGCTGAGAACAGCGCTAGAGGCTACAGCCGTTCCACATAATGCGATGTATTAAAGATCGTGCACAAATTAAGCAGCCGCCGCGAGCTGAGCTGAGGAAGAAAATAAAATATATATGCGTATGAAAAATCGGCGAGATCTGCGCCTGAAGCCGAGCAGGAGAGATCGGGCACTTTGATAAACAGTCGTGTGAAAGCGAACTGACGTGAATAAGTGAGCGCTAGCCACTCGCTTTAGAAAGCTGATTGATGTGAGCGGCCGTGGCCCTCGGGGGCTAGTCCAGGCCTGAGAAACTTATCATGAAAGACTGGCATGCACCCGGGAAGAGCGCGAAAAGACGTGGCCTTCACTTTTCCTCCGGTGCAGTGTTGACCTGCTCAGATTGGGAGCACATGGTGTTTGAGTAAAAAAAAGAAAGAAAAAAAATGGAAAAAAACTTTTCAATTAGGCACTTTTTTTTCCTGTCGTAGCAAAAAATATCATGTCACCGATCAGCCATAACATTAGCACCACCTGCCTGATACTGAGTGTGTCTCTCCTGCTGCTGGAACAGTTCTGACTGTGCTGCACTGTGTGTTCTGACCCCTTTCTATCAGAGTCAGCATCACTTTCTACACCACAGTAGCTCTTCTGTGGGATCAGACCAGACGTACTAGCCTTCACTCCCCACACGCAGTAGTGAGCCTCAGGTGCCCATAAATCACTGTTTGTAGGTACTAACTACTGCACACCTGGAACACTCCACAAGACCTGCCATTCTGGAGATGCTCTGACTCTAGATCGTCACTTGTCAAAGTAGCTCAGATCCTTACGCTCCTGCTTCCAGCACATCTTCAAAAAATGACTGTTCACCTGCTGCCTTAGTCAGTGGTGCTAATGTTATGGCTGATAGTGGAGGTGCAAAAACAGGGCATTGCTCAAGCTCTGATAAGTGTGTGTGTGTGTGTGTGTGTGTGTGTGTGTGTGTGTGTGTGTGTGTGTGTGTGTGTGTGTGTGTGTGTGTGTGAGTGTGTGTGTTTGTGAGTGTGTTGGATCCACATGTTCAGTTAGCACTGTGCCTCCTTAAGGCAGCGCTGTATCGTGCTGCCGTGTGAAGCTGTAGAACCAGTATCATGGCTTTAATAAATTGGCCACTTCACATCGTGTACTCTGCGGAGGAAAAAAGCCATTGTTTAAGTTGTAATTAAAACAAATGACCTTTGATGCTGTGTGTGTGTGTGTACGTATGTGGGTGTGTGAGCACATTCACCCACATTCCCTAAAAACCAAACACACTAATTATTGCATTCCAGCAGTTTGGTCCAGAGGTTTCCCTTTGTCAACAACTCGTGTGATTCATTAGTGCACTGTGTTTGACCAGGAGACTCCAGGGAGGAGGAGAAAAATAGAGGGAGTGAAGGAAAGGTGGAGATTGCCATGTTCACTCATAGCAGGGAGAGGGAATGATTGATGCATGTGCTGGGAGCGTCTGGACCACAGCTGAAACCTGTTAACCTTCAGGTTCACTTTGGGGTTCTGGAAAGACCAACATCCTTCATCCTCTGGAAAACACACTTAACATTGTTCTGTTGACTCGACAGCTGTCAACTAGTGCTAATTTCATCAGTCCGGCTTAGAACCGTCCTCCTTTCTGTACACTTTCATCCTCTCACTCACATTTACTACACCGATCAGCCATAACATTAAGACCACCTGCCTAACACTGAGTGTGTCCCTCCTGCTGCTGGAACAGCTCTGACTGTGCTGCACCCTATGTTCTGATTCCTTTCTGTCAGGGTTAGCATTACTTTTTAATCATCAATGAGCCTCGGGTACCCATGACCCTGTCGCCAATTCACCAGTCATCCTTCCTTGGATCATTTTTGGTATGTTGCACTACTGCACACCTGGAACACTTCACAAGACCTGCCGTTTTGGAGACGCTCTGACTCTAGAACATCACTTGTCAAAGTGGTTCAGAACCTTACTCTCCGGCTTCCAGCACATCGACTTAAAGAACTGTTCACCTGCTGCCTAATATGTCCTTGACATGTGCCACTGTACTGAAATAACTAGAGTCAGTGTTACTCACTTCAGCAGTCAGTGGTACTAATGTTCTGGGTGTATGTGTTGTGTCTGTGTTTCTCTGTCCCATTAGACAGGTTGGTTTTTATTGTTGTTGTATTTCATGAATAGTCTCAGAAATTAATGATCCTTTGGTTCTCAAATAGGTTCTCAGGGACACCAGAGTTTGTCAAAAAATATGGATCTTCTGAGGGTCTTGTGTCCAGTTTGAGAAACTCTTGGTTAACAAAGTAAGTGTGAGGTGCAATAATTACCACATGGGGAATTTAGGGCAGTGGGGCCTAGTGGTGAGGACATTGTGAACTGAAAGTTGCAGGTTCTAGTCCCAGCCCAGGCACCACTGAGGTTGTTTCGAGTAAGGTACCGTCTTGCTACACTGCTCCCCAGGTGCTGTTGGTAGCTGCCCACTGCTCCATGTGTGCACATGTGATGGGTTAAATGCAGAGGTCACATTTCGTTGTGGTGTGTTCACAATGACAAATAGTCACTTTGCTGTTGGTTCTGCCTTTTTATCCTCTATAACTACTTGGGGAGATTTTCTTAGTTTACTTTCCTGCTTAATCGAGTGATGGTTCGATCTGAAGTGACATTTAGTGTGAATGTGTTTGTATTCCTCACATTGTTACTGTAAATAATTACAAACCTCCTCATCATTCAAATGATGGGGAAAATGTAAATTTTACATGTACATGTGACCTTTGTTGCTCATCAGTCAGTCTTACAAGCCAGATCTCCCTCATTGATCAGAGGTTTGAGTGTTTGCTTCACATGGTGAGGAACCACTTACCTTGACAGGAACAGGGTGATGGGGCCAGTTTGAAAGTAGTAACGGTGTTGAAGTAACAGTGGTGGTGTAACAGTTAGGGAGTTGCCCATTGTGACCTGAAGGTCGTCGTTTCAAAGCCCAGACCGGTACAAGTACCACTGAGGTTCCTGTGAGTAAGGTATCGTCTCCCAGGTGCTGCCCACCGCTCCTACACTGATGGGCTAAATGCAGATGTGATTGTGTGCATTGTGTTCTGGTGTGTTCACAGTGACTAATAATCCCAAGTTTGGCATAAATAGACAGTTGGAATCAATGTGTAAAATAATTAACCACAGACACAGTGTGTGACCTCTAGTGACATCATTTTTTGAGCGGTGCTACAACAAAAACACACTTGTGGGAAACAAAGTGGTAGATGTTTCCTATCAGACAGATTAAAACTGATACACAAAGTCTGTAATCAGAACACAACTGACAAACCCCCCCAATATCTGAGAGCAGCTTAGTTATCAGTAGATATCAGATGGTCTATATCTCTGAGCTTCATCAGTGAACCACAGATTTTTGAAAAAGCCGTTTATTTTCCCCTGGCTTAAACCCACGGCTTGTTCACATGGTAACAGGAAACTTTCAATTGACCGGACCTACATCCTCTGGGGTCTAGAATTTGCTAATAAATCAGTTTTCCATATTAAACTATCTAAACAAACTGGGAGCAGAAATATCCCCAAAAACACAGGGGTTAACTCGGTGTGTGGCAAACGCTCAGCACCAAGAGCTAAACCTGTTGTGACTCAGACGTTGCATTTGGCTTGAGCCAGGCTGCCTAGGGAGAGCCGTCCATTCTCCCGCAGGGCGGCCGCTCGCTGGAAGAGGGATGGATGGAGGTCGAAGGAGAAGAGGAGATAATGGAGAGTGACAGGCTCAGGACTTTCCCTAAGCAATAGTTTGCATAGGTTTAAGTGAGTGTGACATAGGATTATCTCACTCATCAGCCACCAAGCACAGATGCCACATGACACATATGAGCTGGACTCTGTGCAGATGAGCGTGTGTGTGTGTGGGTGGGTGTGGGTGTGCGTGTGTGTACATACTTGCATTTAATTCTGTGAGGATCAAATGTCCTCATAATGATGGAAATACAGGAACATTGGTAGAAGTGAGGAGTTGCTGGTCCTCACAAGGAACTGTGCAGTTTTCTCCACAAATTCAGCTTTTTTTAGGAAAAACTAAAAGAGCACAAAGATTGTCTTTGTTTACTGAGAGTAAGGTCAGGGGTGGGTTTAGGTGTCGGTTAAAAAGTGCCTATCAGTCATTGTGAACACACCCCATCCCACAAAGTGCAACACAACGAAATGTGACCTCTGCATTTAACCCATCACAGGTGGAGCAGTGGCAGCTATCAAAAGCACCTGGAGAGCAGTGTAGCAGGATGGTACCTTACTCAAGGGAACCTCAGTGGAACCTGAGCCAGGACTTGAACCTGCGACCATTCGATCACATGGGCAAGTCCCTAAGCACTGAAATACAATTTTACAGAAGTGAATGGAATGTACTCACAAAGATAGCAATACCAACCCGTGTGTGTTTTACACCCAGAAGGTGGCCTAGGTGTGCTAGCCTTTCTCCCCTCCCGATCACCTTAACGAGTTTATGCCAGATTTCTCTTCTCCTGTTAATCCTGGGGACGGCCTAATGTGGATTTATCTGGACTCCCGTGAGAACCCTGATTAAATCGAGCTTCCATGTCTTTCTCTCTCTCTCTCTCTCTCTCTCTCTCTCTCTCTCACCCTCTCCCTCTCCAAGGGGGTGTAGAGGAAAAGAGGCCCCTGCATCGAGCGAGGAAGTGGCGCTGTCGGTAGCCTGTCTGTCACCAGCGATTAGTGGTCAGATCAAAGCCCTGATGCAATCACAGCTCCACCGAGGACCTGCTATTACCAGGCCCCGAGAGAGAGCAAGAGCATTCTGTGTGTGTGTGTATGTGTGTGTATAGAGGTTGAGCCTATGGCCCCCAGAAGCCCCAAACAATCTAAGTGACTGTGTGAAGACCCTCTGACTCAAAAACACTGGTAATCCAGGCTCTCCAGGCTCCATCAGTTGCTCAGTACACACCTTTTCTTCTGGCTAATTGGGAGACAATGCGGTGAAGATGGGGAAGCGGTGAGCTTCAAATGTCACCGGCGGAGGTTATTAGAAAGGCTGGGCTTTCTGCTGCCCCGCGTCTCTGTGATATGCTAATGCTAATTAATGGCATCTTGTCGCAGTGAAATGGGTCATTCACAATCAACCTGGTCCGACTGCCTGCATTTCACTTAGCGTCTCTCAGCCCTGGAGACTGTCAGTTAACATCGTTAACCTTTCTGTGGACACAACAGAGGGAGACAATGGCCGAGGCCAGGAACAATTGTGTTTGATCAAGGCTCGCTCATTTCAAAACCCAGTTCCCTTTTGTCCACCGAAATGCCAGAGTGAAAGAACACCGTCTCCCACCCCTTTCATCTTTCTGAATAAAGGTTCTAGCCGCACGGACAGGGTTCCCCTCAGATGTCTCGGACAGATAAATAAATGACAGCAGGTCAACACAGCCATGACCAATGCAGACGTTTACTGAACACACTGGAAACTGTACAGTTAAACTTTGTTGCTCAGACACTGTGTCATTGTGAACACACCCCATCACACAAAGATCACAATGACATGTCACCTCTGCATTTAGCCCATCAGGATTGTAGTATCTTGCTTAAGGGAACCTCAGTGGAACCTGGGTTGGGACTTGTCCACAAACACTAGGCCACATTACCATTCATCCATTCATCCA
Organism: Arnoldichthys spilopterus; assembly: GCA_037974385.1. Lineage (NCBI taxonomy): Eukaryota > Metazoa > Chordata > Actinopteri > Characiformes > Lepidarchidae > Arnoldichthys > Arnoldichthys spilopterus. The sequence goes on along the minus strand of JBBPDA010000001.1, from coordinate 18,286,545 downwards.
TCCCATCATTCATTTATTCATTCATCCATTCATCCATCCCATCATTCATTTATTCATTCATCCATTCATCCACCAATTCATCCATCCATCCTATCATTAATTCATTTATCCATTTAGCTATCCATCAATTCATCCATCCATCCATCCTCCCATCATTCATTCACCCATCCATCCATCCATCCATCCATCCATCAATTTATTCATTCATCAACTGCTTTTTTATATTTGGGTTTTAAGTAATCATTCTTAATCTTTTTCTTTTAGTTATTTTTCTTACTAAGAGACCTAGTGTTTAGACGTTGCTCTTGTGAACTGTAGGTCGCAGGTTTGAGTCCCTGGGCACCACTGAGGTTCTCTTGAGTAAGGTAAGTAAGGTTCCTGCTACACTGGTCCCCGGGTGCTGTTGATAGCTGTCCACTGCTCCACGTGTGCATGTGTGATGGATTAAATGCGTTTCGTTGTGGTGCTTGAGTGTGTTTGCAATAACACACAGTCACTTTCATCATAGTCATCATAGTACAGAGACAGCACTGGTAAAGGTGGTAAATGACCTTTTACTTGCATCTGACCAGGGCTGTGTCTCCTTACTCGTGCTACTCGACCTTAGTGCAACCTTTGATACCATTGATCACACCATCCTCCTTGACAGACTAGAAAATGTTGTTGGAATTAAGGGAACGGCCTTTTCATGGCTTAGGTCTTATCTGACAAATCGATATCAGTTTGTAGATATAAACGGTGAGTTCTCTACACGCAC
>JBBPDA010000001.1:18272270-18285688 GCA_037974385.1 Arnoldichthys spilopterus | reverse complement strand
GGATGAGTTCCCCCTTCTGAGCCTTGGTTCCTCCCAAGGTTTCTTCCTACTGCTAGGGAGTTTTTCCTTGTCTCTGTTGCCCTTGGCTTGCTCTTTGGGGGCTCAGACCCGATTTCTTTAAAGCTGCTTTGTGACAACGTCAGTTGTAAAAAAAAAAGCGCTATACAAATAAACTTGACTTGACTTGACTTTCAGTTCACTTCACCTGTTGGGGTGGGGGGCAGTGCTGGTGGCGGTGGTATTGTTATTGTTTTTATTATTTAAAGCATTGTGTCACATTGTGTTTGTACAAAAAGACAGGTAGATAGAAGGATGGACAGACGGACGAACAGACATACAGACAGACATAGATAAATAGACACAGATAGATAGACAGATACACAGACAGGTGGATAGACAAAGAGATAGACAGACAGACAAGCAGACAGACAGATCTTATGCTCGTGATTATGAGGAGAAGCAGTTTAATTACACTGAATTTAATTCTGATTAAACTCTTTTAGGAACAATGTAAAAAAATCTGGGCCTCCATCCTGCTAATCTGAACTCTGTTGCTGACACAGCTTCTGGGACAACACTCGGCCCTTTATTTCTTTCATTGCACTTCTACCAGACGTGTGTCCCTCTGCTGACTGGCATGAGCAGCACAAATCAAGGCTGTCAATGCTTTCTTCAGTGAATGCCAAAATGCTACATTGCTGCAAAGGATGAACAAAAGCGGTCCCGGTACACAGCTCTGAGGAACGCCGATTAATTGCATCCTTTCGTTTATTCCTCGGTGTCCACTAGATACTGAATATTGCATGTGGGGGGGGAAAACGTGCTTTCATCTCTGCATTCAGAGGTGAGGTACAAACGGCTCTGTGGCCCAATGAGCAAGAGAGAGGTGTGTGTGTGTGTGTGCGTTGGCCCCTGGCTGGGAGGCCCACATCTCCGCCGATTTCCGTGCAGCTGAAGACAGTGATCACTGTAATCTTCACCATGGCAGGGGACGAGGCAGCTCACCCAGGGTGTGACACGCCTGTCACTGGAGTACACACTTGACATAGCTCGGGCCTGACAAGTCCCACTGCTGTGAGGCAACTGTCCCTCCTGCTCCACACCCCTTTCCAAAAACACACACACACACACACACACACACACACACAAACAAACACACACAAACATTCACAATTACTTTCTTCCTCCTTCAGTCATGGAATGCACTGCATGGTAACTCCCCCCTTCCTCTCTGTACCCCCCGTTTTTGGTCCCAGTCGGCTGTGGAGAGTGACAAGCTTGCGATGCTTGAAATCCCAGCACTGCCTCCCTTCCCCTCAACCGTAGAAGAGGGTGCAGGGTGTGTGTGTGTGTGTGTGCCTGTATCCTTGCATGTGAGATACAGTGTTAGTATGTGTAGAGAGGTCCTGTGCGTCCTAATGCCAGAGGACACAGTGTTGACATTCAATCAGTTGCCTTGTTTACAACGTCGTCTCCCTTGGTAAGTCACTTCCCATGGCAGCAGAGGCATCTCAACGTCCTTATCCGCTAATGAATCCCATCATTTATGCTGAGGAGTCAAAGTTGCAGGAGGAGAACTGTACACAACGATGACCTCGATACGTCAGACGCTGCTGCTTCTCTCCATATCCCTCTCCTCCGCTTTCCTCCTCCCAAGTCTTGTCACAAAGCAGAGACTTTTCATGCTTTTCCATTGGTGCGTCTTGTGTTTTTTTCAGGCTCTTGGTCAATGTGTAGCGCTGCTCATTATGGCCTGTGAGTGGGCTGAACTGGTTCCACCTCGGGCATTCTTTCCTCCCGCATCAGCCTCATTATCCCTCGCTTGTTCCGACGAAGGGTCAAAGAGTCACGGCCATCCCTCGGCGATTGCCACGGCAACCGGGTCCCCCTGACCGAAAGTTGCGGGCGGACGAGCGGGCGGCAGGCTTTTGGAGGACGCCGAGGCTTTGTTTCACCTCACTGGCGAGGTGGAGAGAGGTAAAGTGGGAAAGGGCTGGAGAGGGAGCGCTCAGAGGAAGAGCAGGGCTGTCAGCAGTGATTGATGGACGCGTCTGAAGCAGACCAGGACGTCTGAGGCGTTGGCCGCATGGTTTTTTAAAGGTGCTTGCCCCTGCTGGTCACGGCTTTGTTATGTCTTCTTCAGGGTCAGAGGCAGAACAAACTGGAGAAAAACAACTTGAACAATGACGCTCAAGAGCACAGCGCACTCTCGACAGCACGCATCAATCAACGCCAGACCCCAGGCCCGGGTCTGTGATAGGACACCTTGATGTCTGGGTAGAGGCCGTAGGCAGCATTGACGTAAAGGTGAACAATTGATATGAGCTGGTCGATGATGATGGGATGGTCTCGCTGACCGTTAACTTTCGGACACAGTTCAGAAGGTATGTATATGTATGTATAATACATATGTATATGTATAATGTTTAGGCATTTTTTGTAGAAGTGTAAAGTAGAATGATATACAGTACTGTGCAAAAGTCTTAGTCCACTGGGGAAATGCTCATTGAAAGCTGTATATTTGGGCAGTGAGTATTTCTGTTCTCTCTGTAAAAACAATTACACTGGGCATCCACTAGGAGAACTCTGGGAATAGTCAAGCCAACATATTGATACACACACACACACACACACACACACACACACACATACACATACACACACACACACACACACACACACACACTGCGTACTGTATGAATGTTATTTGTATTTTTTCCCATCAAATCGCTGCTTTGGGCTCAATCAGTCCTTTACTAGATGAAACCAGGTGCTAATGGAGCTTCACACACGTCTATGCAGTGACTGGAGACATGGAATAGAAACCTGGAGCCGAACCTGTGTCTTCTAACAGCTCACACAACATTAACTACTGTTCACACACAGCAGCTCATCCTTATTCTCTTCACTGCTGCACTGTCAGAAAGAAACTCACTGCTCAGAAAAACGGCTTTACCTATTAACACAGGGGGGAAAGACTTTTGCACAGTACTATAGCTTTAATGATCTGAGGTAATATACTAAGAAGTGTGATGCACTTGGCCCTTGTAGGTGAGAAACATTGTCTAGAACCTCTTTAGTGTATATTTTAATATGTATAGGGCCTTTTTAGTGTTTTAGATACTCAACGCCAGCCCACCTGGAATAATGCAGTGCATAAAAATTCTATTTAATAGATGATATTTATCAAAAGCAGTGGGCACGAGTGCGTTCTGAGCTCCCTAGTCTGGGAACAATTCCACTAAATTCTCTTTCAACCAAGCCACTGCCTCTCTCATTTATTTCAATATCGCTGTGTCCTGCAGCTATAACACAATTGAAATGGGTTGGATTGTAGCAGCTTTTGTCACTGCAATAATAAATAGCTGGAACTTATTTTTGGCTCCTGTCTCTCTTTTTCGATTCTCTTGGCACTAAGTGCATTTGTAGGCTGCTGCTGCTGCTGCTGCTGGTGAAGACTCCTGGATCTCACTAATGCCACTCTCCATAAACAGACTGAGCATTACTGACATTAGGCCTCATGTTCTGATAGACCCTCAGATGTTTGTTGGTGATCTTTAAGGCTTACGAATACAGCAGGCTTCCTCTGGGCTAATGCTAGCGCATGCACGCTATGGGTGTGGCAGTACAGGACATCAAGCTAAAATCTTCTGCTTGTGTGTGTGTCTGTGTGTATGGCAGTGTGTGTGACAGGGGAGGCCACAGGGTCCTATCTGGTTCTGTGAATCATCCATAGTTGGCAAACTGGAGCAAGGGGTCAGCGAGTCTCCAGACAAGGCTGCACTCGGCCAGGCCTACTCAAGTAAGGAGAAGGGCTGGGTGGGCAGCGGCAAGCAGGAACGCTAGTCCCCCGAAGCTCTGACCCAGGGGCCACGTCCACCTCCTCGTTCGCTCTTAATTGAGTTGCTTGCTCTGCCAAAGGCCAAGGGGGACAGCCGGCGTGTCACTTCTCATGATCAACCTAAATTTCAGCCATTGTGCGGGAAAGCTGCCAGATCAGCTGAGGCCAGAGGGGGAACGTGCTGCATTCTCATAATGTGGATGCCGTGTGCTGTGCGGATGTTGTGTGCTGTGTGGAGGTTTGGTAACTGGGGCTGAGCGTAAAGAATATTTAAAGCTTCACTGTCTTAGCAAGATGATAAAACTGGGACACCTTTAGAGGAGGAGAACTTTAGAACCTGCAGAAGAACACGACGAGGAACTGGGAAGTGTTTGGAGGAAAATAATGTCTTTAGAAGAAAAAGAACTGGAAAATGTTTTATTGGAGCTTAGGGTTTCAATGAAAGAAAGATATGTTTAAAAAAGGAACAGGGCTGAATGTCACATTTCCTTAGAATTTATGATCTTTTCACGTTTTTTAAAAGAAGAGAATTGTGGGTGATTTTGGAAGAAGAGAATTGTGGGTGTTACTGGAAGAAGAGATGTTGTGGTGTCTTTAAAAGGAAGGACATTTGGATGTCAATAGAAAAAGAGAACGTGGAGAACATTTTTGAAGGAACCTTTAGAGAAACTGGGTGTGTTTGGAAGAAGGGAAGCGAGTTTCTGGAAGAAGAGTAACCTGGTCAAATTCACTGTTCACTTCATCGTGGGAAGACAGTCGGTTTTAGGAGCTGGTGATCACTGAAATTTCTAGTTCTTACTAAAAAAAAGCATCTTACTACTCAACATCGTCTTTAAGCTCTAGAACAGAGGACCGCTCTAGGATCTTTCAGTCTCAGCAGATCAGACAGGTCTCCTGGTGAACATCCATCTACGACAGTCTCACTGTTTATCCTACCGATTAGAAGATCTAAAGAAACTGAAACATCGGGTCAGTATCTCCTCCTTCCTCCTCCTTCGGGCCAATCAGTCTGCTCATGTATCGGCGCAGCAGAAAGCTGTATAAATCACGTCCGACCGCATCGACCGCCACCTTCCTCATGATCAGTAGCTCAGAACAACTCATGGATTTGCTGCTCGCTTTGATCAATATCAAGTTATTTAAGAACTTTGAAGGCCTGCCATTGGATAAGCCAGAGCCGCTTCAGTGTTTGTTTGTTTGTTTATTTGGGTTGGTTATTGCGGGGGTTGGGTGGTTGTGGAGGTTGGTGATTCTGGCGGAGGTTTGGGGGTCTTCACATTTCTCTTGTTTGGTGTGGAGAGAGACCAGCAGGCAGGGCCCTGATGACGGGCTGGTGGAGAGATGGGAGGATGCGAGAGGGAGCAGGAAAGTGAGCGTGAGAGAGGGGGGGGGAGAGAGGGAGGGAGGCAGACCATGTTGCAGCCAGCAGAAAATAAATACGGATGGTGGAGAGAGAGAGAGAGAGAGAGAGAGACGAGTGCAGATCATCTGTTTTACCATCTGCTCATGCAAGTGTGTGGATGTAGCTTCAGCGATGGCTGCTTAGTCCTCGGAGACTGTTGTTTTTTGGGCTTAGGATTGAGCAGAAGTCCACCAAACATACACACACACACACACACAGACACAAGCACTCAACAAAACAAAAACACACATACGTCTCAGGGGTGATGTAGTCTAGATGGTATATTTGCACAAAAATGCTCATTCTCTCAACCTTATGCTCACACACACACAGTCATTCGTGCCTGCACACACACTCAATTATAACCCCCCCCCACACACACACACAAAAGGTGCTAATGCCCAGATTCTCTTGCTCACCTAAATGCCCAAGCACCTCCCTGTTGGGCTCCAATGCAAAGCCAGGGACGTGTGTGTGCATGTGTGTGCGTGTGTGTGTTTGCGTGTGAATGACTCTACCCTGCATATTTTCCAGAGCAGCTGGCTCGCCGTGGCCATCGGGAGCGGAGGGGAGAGCGGAGTGCCAGGCTGAAATAGAATGGCTGATTGTTCAGTTGGCAGTGTCCTGCGATGTGACGGTCTGTTACTTTCCCTGCAAGCGCAACACTCTCGATGGGGAAGGCGACACACACACACACACACACACACACACACACACACACTGCATGCGACACAATAGAGTGACTCTAAGCGCTCCCTGTCCTCTCTTTTGGGGGTGATTTTGCTCCATTGGTCGGTAATAGTGTGAGTGCGCGTTTGTGAGAAAACACTGGCTGCTGAATAAAACATGTTCTTTATGGAGGAAGAGGCCAAACACAGCCAGACTTTCAAAATCAATCTTGCTGCATGGATGGAAGCCGCAGAGCAGAGAGAAAATGGCAAACATCTCTGTGGTCGGATGGCTTCATACACCCATAAATGTATTTTTATAGTGGGGTGTTTGTAGCTCGTTTGAGTGTATGTGTGTGTGTGTGTGTATGTGTGTGTGTGTGTGAGCGAGAGAGTGACGCTGTGCTCGTGCTACAGAGCCATTTGCCGTGTGGTCATAAAGGCATGTCTGTTGGCCTCCCAGGCCCTAGCGCCTTACACTGGGGTCATAAAACAGTTTTAATTGAATTAGCTGTGGCGTCTGACGATCGATGGCTTGTCAATCACGATTTAGTGGCCGCTCCCGCCACAACAACAAGGGACGTGGGATCAAACGGAGGCTTATTGCTCTACGCTTGTAGAAAAGAAGGGGGTGGGATGTGTCTTTACTGTTTACACTCGGGGTTTATGACTTCGTTAAATGTCAAACATGACCGGGGTTGATGAGTAACTCCCATACACACACACACACACACACACACACACACACACACACACAGCCACAGGCTAATGGTACATTCTGACTCTTCAGTTCTCCTCCGGTGATGATGCTGAAGAGACAGAAGGGCAGAGCTGATGACTCCGTGGTGGACGCTCAGTCACGTTCTGCATAAGGGAGAACCTCCAGGGTGAAGGACATTCTTCTACACTTTCTGTCTTCCTCTAAATAAGCTTTTTGATCTTGACCATGTTTGATTCTGTCGTACTCGCTGCTCGCTCAAACACACAAAGAAAGTTCAGTTGAAAGTTCAGATCCTCAAGGTTCCATCAGTGCGACGCTGGTGTTGGAAGGTAGAGGGGAAGTATTGGATGATGATGTAGGGGAGCAGTGCACTGTAACTGCTGTTCTCTTTTATTTATGGATGATCTACAACTCCATAATCCCCATCAGCCATAACATTAGCACCACCTGCTTAACACTGAGTGTGTCCCTCCTGCTGCTGGAGCAGCTCTGACTGTGCTGCACTGTGTGTTCTGACCCCTTTCTCTCAGTCAACATCACTTTCTACACCACAGTAGCTCTTCTGTGGGATCCGACCAGACGCACTAGCCTTCACTCCCCATGTGCAGCAGTGAGACTCGGGTGCCCATGATCCACTAGTCGTCCTTCCTTGGATCACTGTTGGTAGGTACTAACCACTGCACACCTGGAGCACTCCACAAGGCCTGCCATTCTGGAGATGATCTGACTCAGCTTCAAGAACATCACTCATCAAAGTGGCTTAGATACTTATGCTTCTGCTTCCAGCATATTGACTTTAAGAACTGTCTGTTCACCCACTGCCTAATATATCCCACCCCCCTGACCTGTGCCATTGTAATTAAATAACTAAAGAATCAATGTTCACTTCACCTGTCAGTGGTGCTAATGTTTTGGCTGGTTGGTGTTTATTTTTAGACATTACCCCTTAACCCGGCCATGTGCTGTAGTTGAAGTATGAGGCTAATGTAGTTGAATTGTAATGAAAGCTTGGGATGGTCCCACATGGTGCTAATGGCTAATCATCAAGTTCAGTCTTACATCTGTGGCAGGGAGTCCCAGAAAGCTGGGTGTGTAGGGTGGCCCTCCCTCTCCCCTCATCGCTCAGCATGATGAAGGGGGTCTGTTAGCTGATGTAACAGATTTGTGCAGTTAGCTCTTCAGTAATGTTTCATTAGTGGCACTCAGACAGGATGTGCTGTAGAAGGAAGCAAAAACTTCACCCTCCCCGCTTGGTGCCATCATGTGATGCTGGGGAGACTCTGCTAGTGGGTGGAACTGGCACTGACAAAATAGAGAAGGAAATTAGGTCAAAATGCCCCAAAACAATGTAATGGAAGTTTATGCCTCACCAGTTAGCATTGTGCAAACTGTACACTCTGGCCTCAAGCTGGGTCAATCTGTTCTGTGTTATGTAATCTGTTTATTATGGCTGCTGCTGATAAATCCAGCCAAATGTTAAAAATTTATTTTTTCCCCAATAAATTTTGGTTGAAAGTATGATGTGTTTAGACTTTACCAAACCACCTGAAACTTGGTGGGAATAAAGGTGCACATGACTGATACAGAACACAGGGGTTTTGTCACTATATGGGCACCCCTCAAATTGTTTATTCAAAAATTCACTAGTGAATAATGCCAGTTCAAAAATGTAGCACTTCATTAGCATATATCATACAACTAGTGGCTGACTCTGGTGGTCTTAATTTTATGGCTATATACTCATCTATCGAGCAGTAGTGAATAATGCCAGTTTCAAAATCTAGCACTTTATTAGCCAATATCTTGAGACATAGAAAAGCCTGTTAGAGGTGGTCAGCACAAAGCCGGAGTCTACTAATAACAAAAGTGAATTATTTGTTAGCTACATTTGCCTCATATCTCCAGGTCTAGTGTTTAGGACATTGCCCTAGTGAACAGAAGGCCGCAGGTTCATGTCTTAACTCAGGAATGCTACCCTGCTTCCCAGATGCTGTTTATAGCTGCTGCTGGGTTAAATGCAGATGTCACATTTTGTTGTGGTGAACTTTGTGCATCACAAAATATGTCACTTTCACTTTCAGTGCAAAAGTAAAGAAGCACCAGTGATTGGGAGTAAGGGCAAATATTTACTTTTACCTTCTCATTGTTTTGAAAGAACTGACTCAATATCTAACATGCCCAACAGTGCTAAAGGTCATCTCAGGTCAAGTCAAGTCAGTTTTATCTCTATAGCGCTTTTTACAGCTGACAATGTCACAAACAGCTTTACAGAATCGGGGTTTGAGCCCCTAACAAGCCAATGCGACGAAGGTGAAGAGATACTCTTTAAAGCTGTAGGAAGAAACCTCAAGAGGAACGGAGGCTCAGAAGGGAAAACCAGGCTCCACTGGTCGACAATGCATAACAATAATAGACAAAAGAAAGGAAAAGAATCTCAGGTGGGCAGCGATAACTTTAGAGGAAGAAGATTTTAGTCCAGGAGTGTGGAGTCACTGGGAGCTGAGTCCCAACCTGAAGACCTTCAGAATGCAGCTGGTGCTGAGGAGGCTCCAGCCTGGGCGGTTTTAGGGACTCAGCAGGTTCAGATTTGCATGGCACCTCCTGGCGCTTCCCCATCAAGGAGATTCAGACACATGGCCAGGAAGCTTCACAGCCCTCCTCCTCCTCAGCAACTGAATGCCAGAGCAACTTCAAACGCTGGATAGAGAGAGAAAGAGAGAGAGAGGGAGAGAGAGAGAGAGAGAGAGAGAGAGAGAGAGAGAGAGAGAGAGAGAGAAAGAGCAGGGAGGACAGATAAACAACCATGGTGGCTGGCGCCAGTTGGTAGAGCTTCAAACCGAATGAGGGCCGTGGCGTTTCTGCTGGAGAGAGATGGCAAATCCCTCGCTTTTCTGTGAAACGAGGGATGTCAGGGATTTCTGAACTGAGCAGCACAGAGGCAGCCTGCGAACAGAGGTTTGTTTAACACCGAAGTGTTCAGTATCAAAGAGAACACAGCCAGACACACACTGGAACCGCTTGGACCGAGATGACTGACACATCTCCTTAGCCCCGGCAGCGCTACTGGTACTGTTTTTTTCTCTCTCTGTCTCTTCTTCTTCCTTTATTCTCCTTCTCTGTCTTTACTGTCGTTAACCGTTTGATGTCTGGAGTATTGATGATTTGTTTTACATTCAGTTCACTAATACAGGCTTTGTAACAAAACCTCAAATCTCCAGAGTGGGAAAATATTAACAGTAATTTGCCATTAACGTCATATTTCCGCTGTCAGTTCACTTGGTGCTCCATGCAAGAACCAAAACTGTCAAAGGTTCTTCCAGCAGTGAACTCACATTCATCAGCCATAACCTTAACACCAACGATGGGTGAAGTGAGGAACATTGACTCTAGTTATTTCATTACAGTGGCACGTGTGAGTTGGGATATATTAGGCAGCAAGGAAACAGTCGGTTCTTGAAGTCAATGTGCTGGAAGCAGGAGCTTAAGGATCTGAGTCACTTTGATAAGTGATGTTCTAGACACTGAGTCAGAGCATCTCCAGAATGGCAGCTCTTGTGGAGTTTTCCAGGTGTGCAGGAGTTAGTACCTACCAACAGTGATCCAAGGAAGGACGACTGGGTCATGGAGACCTGAGGCTTACGGCTGCATGTGAGGAGTGAACGCAAGTGTGTCTGGTCTGATCCCACAGAAGAGCTACTGTGGTGTAGAAAGTGATGCTGACTATGATAGAAAAGGGTCAGAACACACAGTGCAGCACAGTCAGAGCTGTTCCAGCAGCAGGAGGGACACACTCAGTGTCAGGCAGGTGGTGCTAATGTTCTGGCTGATCTGTGTGTGTTTTTTATAAGTTATGAATGACGTTTGACTTGCTGAGAGAGAAAGTAAGAACACCACTACCTTGACGACCCCCTTTCGTCAGTGTCCCCCCTGAGGGGCTTCCCCTCCAGCAGCAGTGGCCCTGGATGTTCTCCAGTGTCCGGCCCTCTGGAGATGGAGCACCGCTCCTGTAAATCAGGACAACATAACAGGCGGTGATTAAAGGCAGAGCCACTGCTCCTCTGAGGACCATAAATAGCGTCTGGGATGGTCTCACACACACACACACACACACACACAGGTTTGTATTACTATCTTTTGGAGGTTTGATTTATGCATATCTGTATGTAAATGCTGCTGTGCTCTACCAAGTCCATGCCTAACCTTACCGTCTCTCTCACACACAAACACAGCCCTAACCCCAACTTCAGCAACCAGAACATCACCAGTGACCTCTTTTACTCTAGCAAACAAAAGGCTGCACACTGTACGGACCTCCTGTAGGAACACTGCACTGATCCACTGCGTTCCTCAAGCCCTGCAGACCGGCTGGAACGGATGGAGCTCAGAGATGTAGGTTGAGCCGTTTTGCTTGATTTAGTACTAATTTGATTCTTTTTTCCCCTTTTCTCTTGTTCTGGTGTCGACCAGAGGAGGACGGGTTCCTCTCGGTTCCTCCTGAGGTTTCTTCCTACAGCTTGGGGAGTTTTTCCTCGCTGGTTAGAGGCTCGGACCCGGATTCTGTAAAGCTGCTTGGTGATAATGTCAGCTTTAAAAAACACTTTAGAGATAAAACTCACTCGACTATGTGTAAAGTCCATTGGGAAAGAAACTCTCTCGTGTGTCCTGAGGACCTTGTGTCTGAGTACTGCTGTTACAGGGTGTAACTCATCTACAGTTAATTTTACATCACTTTTATTAATTATTTATTGATTGATTGATTGATCGATTGATCAATTTACAGCATATTACTCGTACCTCTAAGACACGTGAGGCCGTGTGATGCTCCTGTTCCGGCCGTAATGATGTATGATGTTCCAGTTTATGAGTTCTTCCTGTAGTGTCATAACTAAACAGCCACTGTTGGAGTCTTCATAAATGTAGTAAGTGCATGTAGCTGCTGTAATGGGATGTAAACAGGACCACATTGTTGTAAAAAATAATTTAATAAATAAATAAACAATCTGATAATTCTTTGTAAGTTTGCATATGTTCTCTACTGCTACACACAATACGATGTACAGTAACAGTCATCTGATGTGAGTGTAGGGCAGCTCAGTGTCGCCGTGCTTCGTGCTATCGCCTCACACGTCCTGGGTTCGATCCTGTCCTGGTCCTCCTGGACCGGATCTGGACACACTTCTTCTCAAACCTCTAGTGGGTAAAAATTCTAATGGGTGAATAAACCAATCAGGATGTGTTTTTCTCCATGGTGTTTAGGTAGATGTGTGAGCTCTACCACTGCTTAAGGACTAAAGAGCTTATCTGAAGACCTAAGATGTCAGAAGAACCACCAGCTTGACAGGAACCCACAGTGGAAACATCGCTCCCGGCTTGAAAGACCAACAGTACAGCGCCGAGTGTGAGTACGAGTCTGATCTGAGCAGCAGCAAATCTGCACAACCTCACTGCAAAACAAGACAAATACACGCTGAAATGTCTTATATCCACATTTAATCTACAATGGCAAAACTAACGTTCGCTAAGTGCTAATATGCCATTAGAAATCCCATAGAGGCGCTAGCAGAATTCAGCCACGCTGTAAAGGTGTTTTTTTGTTCATTTATGACATTTTTTACAGATTATGGCCCAAACAGTGACCAAACTCCAATAGTCACAACCACTGATTATAATGCAAAAACAATACACCACATAAATACATCGATTATCCATAACATTAACACCACCTTCCTAATACTGAGTGTGTGCTGAAACAGCTGACTGTGGTGCAGCGTTTTTTCTGACCCCTTTCTGTCAAAGTCAGCATTAACATTTTTTGCTCCCCACATGCAGCAGTAAGCCTTGGATGCCCATGACCCACTAGTTGGATCACTTTTGGTAGGTACTAATTACTGCACACCTGGAACACTCCACAAGAGCTGCCGTTCTGGAGACGTTCTGACTCAGTCGTCTAGGACATCACTTGTCAAAGTGGCTCAGATACTTATGCTGTTTATCTGCTGCCTAATATATCCCATCCCCCTGACACATGCCTTTGTAATGAAATAACTCAGTTAATGTTAAAGTTAATGTTTCTCACTTCAGCTGTCAGTGGTGTTAATGTTCTGGCAGATCGCTGTAAATAAATGTGTATATACTGTTTATCCAATATACAGGGGTGAATGTATGTAGAAATACAGTGACTACAGTAAAGATTTTGTGTGTGAGTGCTGTTATTAACCAGTAGGTTGCTGAGAGAGAGCTGGCGCCAGTGAAGGACTATCATTTTTACACACAAGCGCATGTTTTTATATGTGCTGGAGACATTTGGTCCCCACAATGACCTAAAAACACACACACACACACACACACAAACTCATGGTGTATTAATCCATGAGCTGAAAGCCTTTTCCCTCTGCTAGTCAAACACACACACACACACACACACACTATGGGGATCCGTTTCGAGGAGGGTGACAGGGTCTCATCATCAGTGAGTGTGATCCTCCCAGAAGCCCCTCCCGTCCGCCATGATAAGCGTTAATCCCTGCCGGCGCAGAACCGTGACCGAGATCAATTAAAGCAGCAGATAGAGATCAGAACTGCAGAACAGCATCAGATTAGAACAGGAGAGGAGGACAGAAATCAGACGCTATCTCTCTCTCTCTACGCTGCTATCTCCCTCTTCACCTCCATCTCTGCCCCTCTCTCCTCCCCATTTTTATCTTCTCTTTCTCTCTCTCTCTCTCTCTCTCTCTCTCTCTCTCTCTCTCACACACACACACACACACACACACACACACACACACA
>JBBPDA010000001.1:18250160-18263122 GCA_037974385.1 Arnoldichthys spilopterus | reverse complement strand
TATCCATGCATCCATCCATCATCTGTATATCCATCCATCCATCCATTATCCATATATCCATCCATCCATCCATCCATGTAACCATCCATTCATCCATCTATCCATGTAACCATCCATCCATCCATCCATCCATATATCCATGCATCCATCCATCATCTGTATATCCATCCATCCATCCAATATCCATATATTCATCCATCCATCCATATATCCATGCATCCATCCATCATCTATATATCGATCCATCCATCCATTATCCATATATTCATCCATCCATCCATCCATCCATGTAACCATCCCTTCATCCATCCATCCATGTAACCATACATCCCTCCATATATCCATGCATCCATCCATCATCTGTATATCCATCCATCCATCCAATATCCATGTATTTATCCATCCATCCATCCATCCATCCATCCATGTAACCATCCATCCATATATCTATGCATCCATCCATCATCTGTATATCCATCCATCCATCCAATATCCACATATTCATCCATCCATCCATCCATCCATCCATCCATCCATCCATCAATTCATTCATATATCCATTTTTAAACCACTTCTTTCATTTCAGGTAATGGGGAAGCTGGAGCCAATCCCAGCCCAAAGCAGGGTTCACCCAGGACAGGAGGCTCAACCAATCCGGGCAACACAGAGAGCAACCCTTCTACTGTACCAAGCCTTATCATCATTTTCCAGATCTTTTTTTTCTGCATCAGTTGAACACAGCAGCTGTTCTTTACTACACAGATCAGCCATAACATTAGCACCACTGAGAGGTGAAGTGAGTAACACTGACTAGTTATTTAGTACCATGGCACGTGTCAGGGGGGTGGGATATATTAGGCAGCAGGTGAACAGTCAGTTCATGAAGTCGATGTGTTAGCAGCAGGAGCGTAAAGATCTGAGCCACTTTGACAAGTGATGTTCTAGAGTAAGAGCATCTCCAGAACGACAGGTCTTGTGGAGTGTTCCAGGTGTGCAGTAGTTAGTACCTACCAAACGTGATCCAAGGAAGGACAACAAGGTCAAGGGCACCCGAGGCTCACTGCTGCATGTGGGGTGACTAAAGAGCTACTGTGCGACTCTAATAGAAAAGGGTCAGAACACACAGTGCATGAAGAGAACTTGATCAGCGTATATGCAAACTACAGACTAGTAGAACGTTCCAGATCTCTTCACACCGACCTACATCCACAGTTTAGCTTCTCTAAAGTTGCCCAAAATGTGGGCAATACCTCAGCCATGTTCCGCATCCCTGGCTCTAACCTGGGCTCTATCCTGCAGCTGCCAGTCAGTGGTGGAGTGTGATGTGCCATTAGCCGAGACCTGCTCGACATCGGAAAATGTTCCAAACAAAGTCGCAAATGAGCCGTGCTGATGACGAGGCATCGCTCATGTTTCTGTCCATGCTGGTTGATGCCATTTCACTACAGGCCTCCGACCTGGAACGGCTGATTGAGGGGTGTTTAAGTGCCTTTGTGCTTTTGTGAAAATAGCAGTGCTCTGACATGATGCACTTGCTCGCACTACGACCCAAGAAGAAGGAAATAAAAAGCTGTTAATGCTGAAATGGCTGTAGTGGGTTATGTTTTACCGGCTGATCTCCTAATCTGTGTAATGTTGCCTTGCTGGGTTTTCTATGGCTTCAGGATTTCACTCTTTATCCAGTTGGATCAAAGCTTGGTGAACTGTGGGAGCCCCATGAAAAGCCACCCTCGCTAGGAGGACGTGTCAAACAGATTGGCTAATCACAGCGCTGAAGCTTCGCCGTGCGTGGAGAGAGATTTTTTTGGGGGAAAAACTGTGACAACAATGCCGCCACTTTTCTTCTTCGCCTAAGAAATCTCTCGCTCATTCTCACTTCCTCTCTCTCTCTCTCTCTCGCTCTTCTACTTTATCTCTCTGTGCTTCTCCTGAGGTTGCTGTCTTAGTTAAAATGTTCCCGCACATCTCCCACTGAGGGACTCCCAGCGTTTCTTTCTTTTCCCTTTTCCATCCTCCTCTCTCGGCTGCCTCAGAACCCCTCCGCCACTCTCCAAACTCCAGGGGCCTCTTCCTCCTCCTCTTCCTCCTCTTCTCCCTCACTCAGAAAAGCCGCTCGGCTTCCATATGGCCGTGCGCGGAAGCGCCGTATCCGTTCTGTCGCCTCTCCGAAGACTCCGACGCCCACGCTGGGCCTGCCAGCCTTTCCCAATATCACACGCTTTTTAAAGCCGACCTGAGGAGAAATGAAAAATAAAGGGATGGAAAGAGCCAAAGGACTCAAGGGGGGAAGAGAAAAAGAGCCGAAACAGTTTGTCCCTGGCTTCCTCCGACACCGAAGTACCATCACGCAGGGAGAGGGGTAGCGTAATTCCGTTTTAACGCGTCCTATTGGATCCAGACAAGACAGATTGACTAAGTCTGTCCAGGGAACAGAGCCTGTCTCTCTATTTTCTTTCTGCCAGCCTCTCCTCCCTTCCTCCTTCCATCTCTATCTTGCTCCTTCTGTCCATAGGGATTTCCAAACCTACACTCGCTGGTCTGTGTGGCCCTCGCTGCCTCAGTGCCTTCAAGTCTTAATTATAGTGGTTTAAAGAGTAAAGCGGCTGAAACAGCCTTCGCTGCTTTCCTTTCTCTACTTAATCCTCAACACATCACATTTTACTGTGGAGCTGCTTCAGCACCTTCTGCTGACCCTGAACATGGCAAAAACTACACCCATCGGCCAGAACATTAACACCACTGACCAGTGAAGTGAGTTACACTGACTGTAGTTATTTCATTACAGTGGCACGTGGGGGGCGTGATATATTAGGCAGCAGGTGAACAGTCACTTCTTAAAGTCGATGTGCTGGAAGCAGAAGCGAAAGGATCTGAGTCAGAACATGTCCAAAAGATCAGACCAGATGGACTACCCCTCACTCCCCACATGCAGCAGTGAGACTCGGGTGCCCATGACCCAGCCGTCCTTCCTTGGATCACTGTTGGTAGGTACTAACTACTGCACACCTGGAACACTCCACAAGACCTGCCGTTCAGGAGACGCTCTGACTCAGTGTCTAGAACATCACTTGTCAAAGTGACACAGATCCTTACGCTCCTGCTTCCAGCACATTGACAACTGACTGTTCACCTGCTGCTCAATGTATACCAATAACTAGAGAGTCAGTATGGCTCACCTCATGTGTCAGTGGTGTTAATGTTATGGCTGATTGGTGTAAAATCATAAAAGACAAAGAAGTGATGACTCCGAGTCATATCAGCACTACAAACTAAAGCCACGTTTCTGATAATGTTCCTAAGCGACAGTCTGAAGCCAGTGTGGTTTCAGAGGCAGTGAGCGTAGGCCGCTGACGGAGGCTGGCACGGCCAGACCCCAGGACACAGAGGAGCGCAGCGATGGACGCTGCAGATAACAGGTGAAGCCGTATATTACAATAGGTCAAACGTACAAAATGTGCATCTTTTAGCTTTAATGGCTTATGAATATTTAACTGTCGAGGTCAAAGCATGGTAAGACAAAAAAAACTGCGAGAGACTGTAAAAATCGATGCATTGGATTTTTAAGCGAGAGCCAGTGCGGGAGACAGGGAGAACGCGAGAGAGGAGAGAAAGAGGGAGAGAAAAAGGCCGGAAAATTACCCAGTGTTTAATCGCTCGAGATGTGCGCCGGGGAGAATCAACGGCAAATTCGCGACGGCTGCATTTGTGTGCCCATAATATACGCGTGTGTGTGCGTGCGAGTGTGATTCGCTTACATCCTGTGGACTCTTGCCAGTGCTTTTGTGTGCTCCTGTTTCTTTCGGTGTGTAGGCATTTGTGTCTCTGTGTGTGTGTGTGTTTGTAAGTCTCTATCACACACACTGTCATACCCATAAATTAAATTTCTCCAGTCAGAGAACATGAAACAGAAAAAAAAGGGAGAAAAAACGGCTGTTCCACCGTGAAGGGATGTACGCCAGCATACTTATAGCTCATGGCATACACCCCTCCCCACCCCCACCACTACCAAACCGTCTAACGGCATAACATTCAGAAAAGCCGGGAGAGGGTTGTGCATTTCTATCTGTGCTGAGCTCCGGCTGGCCAGATAGCGATTCCTCGCCGTCTTTCTGTCCCGGCTACAGTAGCTGGCGGCTGATAGCGCTATTCTGCATGCAGGTTTCACAGGCATGCAGCCGCAGGCACAATGCACAAAATTCCATCAGTTCCTCAATGCTGAAGCCTCGTGCACCGAAACAGGGGCAAGAGAGCAAGCGAGATAGAGGGGGAGAGAGAGATTTGGATGGAGGGGCGAGGCACAGATAAGGAGATGGATAGAGGAAGAGAGCGAGTAATGAACCCCTGTGGGTGTTGAGGAGGTAAACATCACAACTGAGTCGACAGACAGACAAACAGGCAGGCAGACAGGTAGACAGACAGGTAGACAGACAGACAGATAGACAGACAGACAGGCAGGAGATGCACATGGTAAAATCTACTCTATGTGATAATGTATTTACATAATATATGCATAAAGGCCAGCACACATATATTGTAGTTTTATAGCTGTTTGATGAACCATTCTCTCAAAGATAATAAGGTTTTATGGAACACGCTAAAACACACAGTGAGATAAGCAAACATAACAGAATATGCAAACATTATTCTCCAAACTGTTCATATTAACACATGTAACCAGAGGAAGGAAATAAATATTTTGCTAAAATCATTAAACCACTGCTGAGTTCAGGTACAGTCCATCGCAACACTGATACGGACCCATTCTCTGAATCTAAGGATGTTAAAGTAAAGAGTAAAGTGACTAAAGCTAACGATCATTTGTACTCTTGTTTTGATGTTTTCCTGCCGGCTGGAGAATCTTTACATTAAATTAATTATGTTAAAGCCACATTATGTGTCAGTCACACACTGTGAACAGTCAATTCGTTCTCTGTCTTTAACCAGACAGAGACGTTCATGAACACACACACCAGGAGCAGGAGCAGCAGGCTGTACAGCTATGCCTGGGGGGCAGCTTGGGGGTTAGGTGCCTTGCCCAAGGGCCATGTATGTAGGAGGTAGAGAGAGCTGTTTACTCACTCAACCTTCTCACATTTTCCCTGCCAGGCCCAAGGTTGAACTGGTGACAAGCCCTCCTCATCAACCATCCTGCCACAGCTCCCCCAGAAAAGAGTGAGTGAAGAGCCAAAAGTGGCTTTTTGGAACAGCTGAGAGTCTTCTCAGGCCATTGCTAGACCACAGATATGAAGCTTCCCATGTCAGCCACCTGAGCAACACACCTCAACATTTCACCTCAAAATCCATACCCAACATTAATCACAAACCTCGGCCTTAATCTCACCCCAAAACCTGAACCCAGCACTAATCACAAACTCAGGCTTAATCTCACCCCAAAATCTAAACCCAGCACTAATCACAAACTTGAGCTTAATCTCACCCCAAAACCTAAACCCAACATTAATCACAAACTCAGGCTTGATCTCACCCCAAAACCTAAACCCAACACTAATCACAAACTCAGGCTTAATCTAAGGTCAAAACCTAAACCCAACACTAATTACAAACTCAGGCTTAATCTCAACCCAAAACCTAAACCCTGCACTAATCACCAACTCAGGCTTAATCTCACCCCAAAACCTAACACTGATCACAAAGTCAGACTTAATCTTACCCCAACATCTAAACCCAACACTCACTGTAACCCTAAACTTAAACCAAAATCTAAGCTCAATCCTTACACTGATCCTGACCTTCACCCTCACACTGATAAACAGTACTTTCCCAGTTTGATCTGAGTGTCTGTGGATGAACTTTAAGAGACAGTGTCGCCCTCTTCAGAGGATGTTCACTGTGGTTTTCTCCCTACACTGATGATGTGCTAAAGCTTCCTGCAGGGCGTCTCTGTCTCTGGAGAGTCCGCAACTGCTCGTTGGTCTAGAGTCTGGTGGTCATCTCGAGTGCTGAAGCAGCCTGGGCCTCTGGAGGTGCTTCTAGAGGTGCAGGAGGGAGTGGGGGTCTCAAACGAGACAGGTAAAATAAAGAAATCTCTTATCTTCAACCCCCCAACACACACACACACACACACACACCCCATAGTCCCTCTTCTAGATCAATCACTTTATTCGTGATCTAAAGCTGCAATGAGCAGATAAAGGCAAGCAGGCCCTTTCCATAAACGCACTTATCACAGGCCAACAAGCTCTTCAACTCTCTTTGACGGACAGGTCAGCCGCTTGGGATTCCACACACACACACACACACTGCCCTGGTTCGCCTTGACAGGGTTTCACTACACTTATACACATACACATGTATGCAACTAGCCAAAAAGACATGTGCACAGCAGACAAGAGCAGGCACACACTCATCTGAACGCTGTCAGACAGATGAGGAAAGCAGTGGACAAGAGTGTGAACATATGCATGAATATGTAACCCAATGCCTCTCTCTCTCTCTCTCTCTCTCTCTCACACACACACACACACACACACACTCACACACACACTCACTCATTAGAAGAGCTAAGGCCTTCACTTTGGGCGGTGGAATAAGACAGGGGTGCGGAGTCAGTCAGCCAATAAGGAAATCAAACAGAACAAAATGAAATCCAGAGGAGCGACGCTTTCACCCAGCCCAACTTAGCAGCATGAATTTTTCATCATTTAGATGCGGCGATATTACCTCAGAGTCTTTAGCCTAGCACTCAATAAAACTCCTCTTATTTCATCCACAGCTTCCTCCTGTACAGAGGCTGCTCTCACAGCCTCAAACCTGCGGAAGTGCGGAGACAAAAAGCCCCCTTACAACCCAGCAACCCCTCAAAGCACTTTGCCTTGAAGGGAAACCAGGCAAAAAAAAAATCTGTGTTTACCGTTGAGATTGGAATACGTGTTGGAGATGAAGAGCAGCCCGAACTGCAGCGACAGTGGAAGTGTGTTTTTTTGCAGGTCGCCGAACACTCTGACTGAAATAGTCTGCACGTGTAGAATCGCTCCCGTCGAATGGCACCACACATTCAAAACAGTGTTGAAATTAATACATTAAAAAATATATAAATATATATATAAATAAATAATAATAATAATAATTTATTTTATTTATAGGCCCCTTTCAGTAGACACAAACCTTACATAAAGACAGAAAAAATACTAGATAAAAACGAAGTGTGAGAGAGAAAAACAATAGATCACATCATAAAAAAAACCTATAAATCATTTAAAAAACTGTATAAAACATCGTCAGGGGTGATTAAGGGAATAGATGAGTGTAAAAATGAGTTCTGGGTGAATACAGCCTATTGCATATAATATAATTTATAATATATACTTACTCTGTATATCCTACACATACTGTGTATTGCATTATTTACTGTATACTATATAACCTCATGTAAAAAAAGACTATAAGCTGCATACAACCGCACCCACCTCACACATCGTACCACATGTACTGGACCACACAAGAATAATGGAAATGATGTATGCAGCATCTTGTGTACAATACAGTATATCGTACATGGTGTCAAGTGTAAAGTAAGTTTGTATTGTGTCTACTACATTTCGTATTGTACAGTTTGTCTTATTGTTTAAGTACTAGAGAAACACCATCGGCCAAAAAACAAATTCCTTGTGTGTGCAAATATACTTGGCCAAATAAACTGATTCTGATTCTGATTCTGATTCTGATTCAACCACTTTCTTCTCAGCAAATCTGTATTTCTTGGCCCACCTTTAGATTCTGCTGTTTCTGGGCGAAGTGAAAGTGACTATTTGTCATTGTGAACACACCCCATCACAATGAGATGTGATCCCTGCATTTAACCCATCACACGTGGAGCAGTGGGCAGCTATCAGCAGCACCCGGGGAGCAGTGTAGCAGGACGGTACCTTACTCAGTGGTACCTGGGCCTTGAAACTGATCACAAGAGCAAGCCATCACTGCCCAAAGGCCTTTTTGAGGACACTGCTGTCTGTCACAGAGATTGTCTAATAAAAAAGTGGTGACGCTCACTACTTTAGCAGAAATATTATAAATCTAGTAGAAAAAGTGGCGAATTAAGCTGATGAGGGGAAAATCTGATCTGATGAGAGCATTGTCTCTGCTGCTGTCTCTCTGAAAGTAAGTCTTGTTCACAAGATTAACTTATGAAGTAAAGCCGGTTCAAAAGGCTGCCTAACGAACGTAAGATGTCTTGATGTAAACCAGAATATCTGACACAAGATCATCATCTCTGGCCAATGGAGAAGAGAAGGCTTTCTCGGAGCTCGTGCACACTTTCATTAGCCTAACACTCCACATCGGCTAAACAGACAATCACAGGCCCACGGCTGGAAAAGGGAACAATTCCATCAGGCATGGAGGGTGTGGCCAGTGCTGTATTTGCAGGTTTATTGCATTTTTTAATGCTTTTATTAAGTAAATATTTATGCTGGGTTGGCCTCTTCAACCCTGAGCTGCATTAAGGCTTGCATCTTTTATTGAGTGATTTACTTTGTGTGTGTGTGTGTTGGGGGGAGGGGACCACAGCATTAGAATTTAGGGCAGGGTTAGTAATGATTTCTGCTATTTTTCAGGAAAACATCACAGAGTTTAAAGGGTTCAGTGACCATTTATGAACTAATCCGCTGCTGAAAGATGGTTAAACTGATCCGTTCGATGCAGCGTGTTTATATCGGTGATCCTGTCCATTTTCCACCAACCCAAGCCAGTTATTTACAGTGGAACTGACCCGCAGTGCTGCTTCACAGAATTAGCATCAATTTTGAATGACCTCACTCCCTGGATCCTGAGGTGAGGTGGGAAAAGTCTCGAGGCAAGAGATCCGTTTGAAGATTTTGATGTGGCAATGACATTTGGATTCTAAGAGCATAAGCTCAGCCATACCACACGCTATGGGGTGAGGGATGTTTTTTTTCATGTTTATGTTCTTATGTTTATTTTAGCCACAGGTAGCTACAGTAAAATAAATAAATATATATAATGTTTACAGCTGTAGGACATTGTCTGCTCTGTCCACACAACATATTCATTAACATTTACAGCCGCATCCCATATCCCGCGAAGAATTAAACAGAAACAGTGTTTCTGGTGAGGTCCTGCAAGGGCCACAAAGAAACCCAGCAGCACAGCAGAGCCAACCCCCCCCTTAGAAACTATATGTGCTAGGGGCGAGGAGTTCATCAGCATCCAAACTAAGCTCACGGCAACATGTTGTATGCATCGCTTCTTTCTTATGCAACATCTTTCCTTAGCAACAGCATCAGTCCTGCCAGGTAAGAACTACACAGGTTTATTGAGATGCTTCAAGTACCGTCCTGCTACACTGCACCCCGGGTGCTGTTAATAGCTGCCCACTGCTCCATGTGTGCATGTGTGGTGGGTTAAATGCAGAGGTCACATTTCACTGTAGTGCTTGAGTGTGTTCACAATGACAAACAGTCACTTTCACTTCAGCTAGATCATGTGTGCACCTGTTTTGCCACTTCACCTCCTGTTCCACATTGAGAATCTTGGTTGAGGTCTTGTGAGCTGCTGCTCAGCTGAAGTGTCTCGATGGTCCATCACATCTTAGGAAACAGGTGCAGTCATTATTGGACATGATCAGTGCTGTTGTTAAGGGGAGGGACTGTGTAACCAAGGCTTAGAAAAGAAACATTGTGTTTGACATATTAATTACTCACATGTAATTGAGAAAATTGAATTATTGTTATCTGCTTGAGTCAATAACTATAAGCAGTAGTTACAGTCAGTAACTCAGAATGATATTGTCACGTTTTCGTTGTTCTTTTCAAACGCTATTTTGCTGACTCACTCATTAAAATCGCTGGCATTGTGGAGAACATTTACCCACGCATTAAACGCGGAACATATTCTGCTTTACCTATACGTTTTGAGAGTTCCTTTTCTTTTTGTGGGTTTCCTAAGAGTACTGTACATCCTCTACAACATGCATCCACACCCTAACCACGACAAGACAGGGGACTGCACTGTTCAGCTGTTTCATTCAGGGAAGTTCTTCACTCATGTATTCTCTTATGTATTTTTCCTACTGTAGCTTTAGCTTTTTAATTTCTTTAAATTTTAGTCAAAGTCTTAGGAGCGATCACTGTACATCTCACTATGTGTTACACTTGTAGAACTGTGTATGTGACAAATAAAACAATCTTGAATCAGATCCTTATGCTCATCAACTCTGTAAACTGACTGTTCACCTGCTGCCTAATATATCCCATCCCCCTGACACATGCCATTGTAATGAAATAACTAGTCAATGTTACTCACGTCACCTGTCAGTGGTGTTAATGTTATGGCTTATTGCAGCGCATGGTCTGCTGGTGCTGGCCTTCAGCAGAAAAGGAAGGAGAGGCCTCTCTCTGTTCTTCTGCTCAGCTCAGTTACACCTTTTATTACAGAAGGCAGTGAATCTCAGCACAGAAACATTCGATAACAGGTCTTTTTAACCGAGCTTCAATTAGAATTCGACCTGTTTTTATTCACGATGACGATGTGTTACTGCCGCTGATGATTTCGAGTGACGCTCTTAACGTTATTGTGTACACACGATTGATCCTTACAGAAAATCAGTGAACTCAACCCAGCCTCCGTTTCTCTCATTGCTATTGAGCACCGCTCTGCACAGCACAGCTTCATGATACTAAAGGGCTTTTCAAGGCCTAACGTTCCACTGCCTGGATGCTCTTCTCAACCTTCATGTGTTCAGGCCTTCTGCTGGAGTCTTCCGCTACCAGCTGCTTCGTCTCCGCAGGGTTGTGCTGATGTTTCAGCCGCCAGGTTGAGGGAGAAAACAGGTGAAGATCACTTACACTCACCTGCTTTTTATTTATTTGGGATGTAAAATCGCAGCAGATTGGAACACAGAATGAGCAGGTGTTCGTCACACGTGGCACAGGCGCTCTGCGTAATTTATTTATTTCTCTCTGCTAATGGAAGGTATTTGCATACAGATGGTATAGGCCTTGCAAGACTGCGGAGGATTGGCCCTTTGTTTTTTGGCCACCGCGATTAGGAGCCCCGCGGGACAGCGCAGGCACGCTCCAGAAAACTTAGTAGCCAAATGATGTGGATTTTGTTTCTTAATCCAAATGCACTACCTTCTCCACAGCTGCTGCAGCTTTTAAGCAAACTTAAAGGAAGTCACCTGAGGCCCCGGGGACGCGCAGGTAATCTGCTATTTCAGTGCTTATTTGGCAGAAGATGAACATATGAGCTTGGAAAAGGGCCTCGGCTCAGAGAACCTGTATTTAGAATGGAAATTTAGTGTTTGTTTGTGTGTGTTTGTGTGTGTATGTGTGTGTGTGTGTGTGTGTGTGTGTGTGTGTGTGTGTGTGTGATCATATCATGACATCCCTGAGGACTGCTGGTCCATGGTTAAGCTAGACAACTCCTTACACTGCTGTCAAGCAAAACTCCACTGAGAAGAAATTGGAGCAAACGAAGAATGAAATCCTTGCAAGTTGATGAGAGATGTGGTTCCAACAAACGTCAAGTTAATTATCTATATTAACTTATTATAATGTACCCCAGCGCTGTCGCCTTACAGCGACAAGGTCCTGGGTTCGATCCCCGGGTTGGCCACAGGCACCTTTCTGTGCAGAGTTTGCAAGTTCTCCCTGTGTTTGCATGGGTTTCCTCTGGGTGCTCCAGTTTTCTTCCCACTATCCAAAGGCTGCAGTAGGTTGATTGGATGCTCTAAATTGCCCGTAGGTGTGAGTGTGTGTATGAGTGGTTGTCCTGTGATGGGTTGGCCTCCTGTTCTGGGTGTACCCCACCTTAGGCCCACAGTCAGCTGGGATTGGCTCCAGCTGCCCCGTGACCCGGAAACGGAAGAAGCGGTTTAGAAATTGAAGGGATGAATAATGTACCCCAATCAACCATAACATTAGCACCACCTACCTAATGCTGAGTGTGTCCTTCCTGCTGCTGGACCAGCTCTGACTGTGCTGCACTGTGTGTTCTGACCCCTTTCTGTCAGAGTTAGCATCACTTTCTACACCATGGTAGCTCTTCTGTGGGATCAGACCAGAATGCAGCAGTGAGCCTCGGGTGCCCATGACCACGTCTTCCTTCCTTTCATCTCTTTTGGTAGGTTCTAACTACCGCACACCTGGAACACTCCACAAGACCTGCGGATCTGACTCGTCTAGAACATCACTTGTCAAAGTTGCTCAGATCCTTACGCTCCTGCTTCCAACACATTGACTTCAAGAACTGATTGTTCACTTGGTGTTAATGTTATGGCTGATCGGTGCATACCATATACAGCATATTACCGAAATGTGCTGAATGTCCTGAAGGAAATACGTGATGAGCAGCTTAAGCAATTTCTCCATATTGCAAAGCTTTTTTTTGGTGGTTGCTATGGTGTTAAGGGTGTTTTTTGGAACTTTGTAAGAAGCTTGGTCTTCCAGGTAGTTGCAATGGTAATATCACTAATTGGTTGGTAGAATGTTGCTAGGAGGTTGTCATGATTGCTGTGGTGTAAAGTTGTTGCTAGGAAGCTGTAGTTGTAGTAGAAGTAGTTGTTTTCAAACTGTGGATCATGATAAAGCTGAATTAAGACAAATAAACTAATAATAATAATAACAATTAATACATGTATTTATTATAATAATAATTATTATTATTATTATTATTATTATTATTATGTTCACAGGAGTCTGCTAACTGAAGCACGTTTTAAATTAGAAATTCACCCCATTTATACACCACACTACTTCCAAAACACTTGATGCAGTCAGTATACTCAATACTCAATGCTTCAGTTCTGCTGCACTTAAGGTCCCAAGAGCACAGTGGGCTCTATAATCCTTAAATGGAACACGTTTGGGACGACCAGAACCCTTCCTAGAGTTGGCCGTCCAGCCCAGCTGAGCTACTGGGGGAGAAGAGCCTTGGTGAGAGAGGTAAAGAAGAACCCAAAGATCACTTTGGCTGAGCTCCAG
>JBBPDA010000001.1:18232437-18249002 GCA_037974385.1 Arnoldichthys spilopterus | reverse complement strand
CTTTACGCCCTGATGAAGGCAAAGTGGGGAGGATTTGGGGGCATGCTGGGAAAAAAAGCCTACCCTAATGGACATTGGTTGATGGAGGCCAGTGTAAGGCTGGATTAAAAAGCCCCTGTGTGTGTGTGTGTGTGTGTGTGTGTGTGTGTCTGTGTGTGTGTCTGTGTGTGTGCGTGCGCGTGGTGATGGTGGGAGGTATGGCTATTCTCGACCTTAATTTGGAGTAATTTCTCTGTCTTTCCGGGCCTGGTCCAGAGGATTTGTTGGGTAGCACAGGCTGCTCCAATCTGTTCCTCTGGTATAACTATATATGTATATATGTTTCAACAGGTCTTAATCCACATTATGCGGATGGAGAACGAGATACACTGGGATTTGGAGAGATCAGCGTCTGTCCGGCGACCGTAGACCCAGAAAATAGCTCTCCCTCTTCTTTCACTCTTTTTTTTTGTCTCTGTGCACATAACGTGGAAGAGTCCCTGATTGTTTTTCTGCCTTCTCTTGTATCTTCCCCTTGTAAGCTTCAAAGGCTTTGATGTAAGACTCGTGTTTTAGTGTTGCGACATTCAAGGAAAAGATTTGACATGTGGAGGTGCAGGGAAAAGCCTGATATTTTGGTGATACTGACATTATAGACAGCACTACTGGCTGCTGAAAGAGACTGAAATCCATGAAGGTGTCTCTTCATCATACAAAAGCTGCTGATGGTATATAATATGAAGCACATCCTGAAAAGCTACTGTACAGGTACATCTGAGGGCTAAGGAGAACTGATCTCAGATCAGATTTCTCTGTATTTATGACCATAAATAACTTGAAAAACTTGACTTCAGTTCAATGCTCCTGTTCTTATGGTGCTTTGTGAAAACAGGCCCTGTGTGTAAGAAGGCTGCCCATAGCATCTGGCTACACAGGGAAGCTTTGTTCACTTTCATAGCACCACAGTATGTCATAGTGTGTCCTACTGCATCCACAAGTCTGTGCCACCTTAACAAAGAGCTTTATGTAGTACAAATGAGGTCCTAGCATTTGTTAGCAGTGTTCACTTATGCTAATTCTAATGGGTAACCCTGATAACAAAGGCTGGAAGTCAGTTGGCACCCTCAGAACGTCTCCCCAAACTACTATTACATGGTGCTGAGACCTGAAATTCACAGATTTAGTCAAACGTGTTTGGAGCCAATGCAACTTGCTATTGCTGTACCCCATGTTTTACATGTACTGGAGATGTTCCCTTAGTACCACCCAAGTGAGGTGAGCAGTTCCAAACCCAGTGAACTTTAACACCACTTTCTGGGAGCCTACGACTTTAAACTTTCATTGTCACTTGTATAACATACATCAGTCAGCCATAACATTAACACCACCTTCTTGATACTGAGTATGTCCCCCTCTGGCTTCAAAAACAGCATGCCTAATGAGCCTTGGGTACCCATGACCCAGTCCCCGGTACACCAATCGTTCTTCCTTGGATCACTGTTGGTAGGTACTAACTACTGCACACCTGGGACACTCCACAAGACCTGCCGTTCTGGAGAACATCACAATAAGGCAGATGTATTAACTATATAGCAGGTATAATTAAACTGCAGAACAGACAGATGAAGCTTTCCAGAATGTATCAATTTTTCAGTTTAAAAACATATCTTTCACTCCATACTTCACTCCATATTTTTGTCACCTTAAAAGTACACATTCCTGATTAGCAACTTTATGGGATTTGCAGGTTATGTTAGCACCAAGCTAACTGTACACTGGGTTTTATAACACTTGGGTTTAATAACGCTAATAACTGGACTTAAGACTGGCTACAGTAGGGATCTGGCCTAAAGGGTTTGGTTTGTGAGACCTTGGCCCATCACTTGTCAGGTTTTAGCCACAGAGTTAATTTTGGCTGCATATTTTAAATTCAAAGCCTAGCAGCCAGCTTCTATAATGTGCTTAGAATAAAGCTGGATCTGCAATGAACTAAAAGAATGACGATGTGTTTCTAATGATGGTTTTTACTATACCTTTACTGTTCCAGAAGATCCATGTGTTGAAGAAACAACAGAAAAACCATGTGTTGTCCTGAGTTGTTTGAGATTTTGCTATTCTATGCTTTGAATGGGCCCTTTTCAAAAAGCCAGCCTCATATAATGAGCTCGTCATGAGAATCTCCAGTATTCTACCCTCTCATGAAAATCGCTTCTAATAAATGAGTCAATTAATTAATATTCAGTAAAACGGTTATTTATTCATGCTAAGCCATAGCTCACAGCTCTCCGAAATGTGAGTGGTCAATGCCTAAGCATGATACTGGTAACCAGTTTATGCAGATTTCCTGTCCATACGGAAACATAATCACGAATTAACCTCATAATTGGCAGTTAAAGCAGAGCCTTCGCTAAAACCGTCACTCGCCTCTCCACATGTGTCACAAATCCATTTTAACTGACTCACTCCCCCTTTTCCTTCTAATTACACTGGATTACTGCCCACCCCCACACATTACCAAACCTACTTATGGATTTGGCTGATCTCAGAGCAGTTCTACTGTGTAATGGTGACGAATGCAGAGTTTATTCATGTAAAACTGGTGCTAGATCTGTTCTGGAGGTTGACTCTCAACCTACTTTGCTCCAATCCGTCTCTTTGTTGTCTCTTGTAATGTGTAAACGCACACACATGCACATACGTTACCCTCTGGAGTGCAATTAGAGTGGAATCTGGTCCCAAGCCCAAATATTTTCATTCTCTTCCGGGCTCTGCTCATTAGACGCACATTCACGCTAACGAATGCACTTTGTAAACGCAGTGTCTAAGTCGTCTGCTACTCCTCTCTAACATGAGTGGAATAATGCATTGTTTTCTTGACCCAGTTAGCACGTTTCTGGACTGTCTTCAAATCGCAGGCTAGTTTGGCTGTTAGTGTAAGTCAGCCCTCTCGAAACCAACAGAGCCGTTCAGCTTTCAACTTGGTTTACGCCATAAATTATTCATCAGTAGGAAACACGTTCAGTATGTGCTGTTAATGATTCTGGGATTTTTTTGTCGCATTTGTGCCTAGTTTGTCCACTCGCAGTCATGTTCAGCTCATCAGCTGACACAGTTTTAGGCCCTCGAACACAAGCTGCGGCCCTGCTATTGTACACGCTCCAGCTACTGTAGCAGCAACACCTGCACTGGCCACTTTATTGGAAACACCTACCATGTGCACTGTCTGGCCACTTTATGGGAAACACCTACCCTGTTCACTGTATGGCCAGTTTATTAGAAACACCTAGCCTGTGCACTGTCTGGCCAATTTATTGGAAACATCTATCCTGTCCACTGTCTGACCACTTTATTGGAAACACCTACCCTGTGTACTGTCTGGCCAGTTTATTGGAAACATCTAAACTGCACTGCCTTGCCACTTTATTAGAAACACCTACCCTGTGCACTGTCTGGCCAGTTTATTAGAAACACCTACACTGTTCACTGTCTGGCCAGTTTATTGGAAACACCTACCCTGTGCACTGTATGGCCACTTTATTAGAAACACATACCCTGTTCATTGTCTGGCCACTTTATTAGAAACACCTATCCTGTGTACTGTCTGGCTAGTTTATTAGAAACACCTACCCTGTGCATTGTCTGGCCACTTTATTAGAAACACCTACCCTGTGCACTGTTTGGCCACTTTATTAGAAACACCTACCCTGTGTACTGTCTGGCCAGTTTATTGGAAACACCTAGCCTGTCCACTGTCTGGCCACTTTATTAGAAACACCTACCCTGTTTACTGTCTGGCCAGTTTATTGGAAACACCTACACTTGTTAATATCTGGCCACTTTATTAGAAATAATATCCTTACCAACTTACTGCCCATATATTCTCAATATAAATTTCATGGACATACTGGCCATCATATTAGAAACACCTCCACTGTGCT
Source organism: Arnoldichthys spilopterus (assembly GCA_037974385.1). Classification (NCBI taxonomy): domain Eukaryota; kingdom Metazoa; phylum Chordata; class Actinopteri; order Characiformes; family Lepidarchidae; genus Arnoldichthys; species Arnoldichthys spilopterus. The sequence goes on along the minus strand of JBBPDA010000001.1, from coordinate 18,245,085 downwards.
CACCCTGGCCACTTTATTAGAAACACTTTACATTTACAGGACTTGTTGGGCACTTATCCAGAACGATGTATCAGGACGTATGTTGGAGGTTTGGAAGATTCTCATGAAGAGCTTAAACACTTCCCCTGTGCACCTACTGGCCAATTTACTACAAACACCTCCATGATGGGTCCACTGTACAGGTGTCCTGTTATAACTCATTTGCTTTTATGTGTGATTCATCAGCTCAGCTCTGCACCTTTCATTGGTCAGTTTCTGATCACAGGAGCACTGTAGACTAGAGAGAGAGCAAGAGAGAGAGAGAGACAGAGAGAGAGAGAGATAGAAAGACAGCGATTGCATTGATTATTATATTTCTCTCTTCTCTTCTCTTCTCTTCTCTTCTCTTCTCTTCTCTTCTCTTCTCTTCTCCTCTCCTCTCATCTTCTCTTCTCTTCTCTTCTCTTCTCTTCTCTTCTCTTCTCTCCCCTCTGCCTCTTCCTTCCTGCTGTAAAGCGGTAAGATTTACTGCCATGTCCGTATTGCTAATCTTGTTTATTCTCTGTATTTTTATTTATTTTATTTATTTTTCGGATCCTGAACATCGCTGGGAAAATTAAAGTCAGTGGTTCTCGGTGGGAGGTCAGCGGGGCTGCTGATGGAAGCTGTAAGACGAGGAGAAAGCAATTTCCTCTGTTTCCTTGTCTTGTAGTGGGGATGTCTCTTTGTTATCACCGTGTCTTTCTGTGTTAGGGCAGAATTGGTGCTTCCTTGTTGGATACAGGCTGCAGGAGTCGCTCAGATCTCAGGTCACAAGAGGCTGTAGTGTAGAGAGTCTGTACTCAGCGAAGTCAAGGAAACAAAGACTGAAGGAAATATGAAGTTCCACAGTGCAGTAATGGGTGTTACTCTGGAACTCAGACAGTACTCTGAGTGTTCTCTTCTCTTCTCCTGTCTTCTCTTCTCTTCTCTTCTCTAATCTTCTCTTCTCTTCTCTTCGCTTCTCTTCGCTTCTCTTCGCTTCTCTTCTCTTCCCTCTGCCTCTGTCAGAGAGAGATAGAGATATTTTTTTTTGCTGTGAGTCTAGGTATTTAAGTGATGGTTAAACACTTATCTCTCTCTGATCTAGTTCCTCAGGTGTCTGAGCCCGTGTGTGATGCACAATAGTTTCCACAGGTGGCAGAAGGTTCTGTACAGACAGTTACAGCACAGGTGTCACAGCTCACACACAGCGACTCAACATTGTTCACACTTGTTGCTAATGATGTGATGAAACTAAAATGAGCCTCTTTAGTGATCACAGGTGGTGCTGGTGAGGTGAAGGCTGATACAAACAGTGGGTGGAGTTTACAGTGAACTGTAATTTTTCTCATTCACACCTTCTCTCTATCCTTTGATCTTTTGCAGCATTGTATTCTTACTGTAAAGATGAGAATTCACAGACATTCAGTACTGTGTCAACACACAGTAATGAAACAACGGCATTACTGAGCTACACCAATCAGCCATAACATTAAGACCACCTTCCTAACATTGAGTGTGTCCCTTCTGCTGCTGGAACAGCTCTGACTGTGCTGTGCTGTGCTCTGACCCCTTTCTGTCAGAGTCAGCATCACTTTCTACCCCACAGTAGCTCTTCTGTGGGATCAGACCAGACGCACTAGCCTTCACTCCCCACATTCAGCAGTGAGCCTCAGGTGCTCATGACCCACAGTCCTCCTTCCTTGTATCACTGTTGGTAGGTACTAACTACAGCACACCTGGAACACTCCACAAGATCTGTCGTTCTGGAGATGCTCTGACTCTAGAACATCACTCATCAAAGTCGCTCAGATGCTTAAGCTCCTGGTTCCAGCACATCGACTTCAAGAACTGACAGTTCACCTGCTGCCTAATATATCTCACTTACCTGACATGTGCCACTGTATTGAAATAATTAGAGTCAGTGTTTCTCACTTCACCTGCAGTGGTGTTAATGTTATGGCTGATCTGGCAGATTATGGCCTTGTTTATGATCTGAAAACATTTTTTGAATCTAACAGACACATGTGTTGTTTGAGTTAAAGGGTTTGTTACAATGTGTTGAGAACTGGGTTCTGTTGTGGGTGGAAGGTTTTCAGAAATGTACCCTAGCAGCTGTGAAACACTGTTAACACCGAATCCTTATACCATAAAAAAGAAACTGTGGCCTTTTTAAATGATCAGATCAAATTCAAATCATTACTCAACAGTTTCTCTGAGAATTTGCACAGAAATACAATGTTGTACATTTGTTACTAGTGGGAAATAATGAACATGCTGAAAAACAATATGAATATACTATGAATATACTGTATATATAAATCGCCATAATTGGAACCTCTAAAAGCATTCCCTGCTCAAAACGCCTTTCCTTGCCCCTCCAGCTCTGTCTGGAATTTGATTACTGTGTGAGTATGTGATGTAATTTTTGGCTTCGGCAGTGATGTTCAATTTTGCTGCATCCCCAGTTCAGAATTGTCGGAGAATTCCTATAATCTAAACCTGATAAGAGCGTGAGACTTGGTCGTGGATCCACAATAGGCCCGAGTTTCATGGCATGATTTTAGGTCATGTGGCTTGATGCAGAAAGAGTGTTTTTTCTAAAGCAGCTAGTAATACCACTTCAGCCCCCATCATGCGGGATGAAAGCAGCTAATCTCACAGTCAGATACCGACCGAACTGTAATACAGTGGAGAGAAAATCTGAACCTTCATCTCTCGCTTTCTCCTTCACACTCTGCAAATCCTCTTTCCTCGTCTTTCTGGTACTTTCTGGACCTTTGACACAGTACAGTCTGGGCTGCATGGCACACACACACACACAAACTTTTGGGTCTCTGATCCCATGATCCACAGTCATCCGTGTTCATCGCTGTTCACTGAAGGTCAAAGGTCACTGAAGTATAAACTGACCCATGTTCTTGTTCAGACTTTTCTGTTCTAACAGAGTTTTTTTTCGGAACAGCTCCGGTTCTGATCTGGCGGGGGAAAATATGCTTTGCATCATATTTGTCTTCGGAACAGATGCACTGCGAAAATATTTCATCACTTTAGTTTAAACAGATTTACTGAAAAACTGAAACATGAAATAAAAACTTGGTTTATTTTTTAATTTCAAATCATTCCAAATTTCACAAACACCTCAAAGCCTTCTCCGGGTTTTTGAAGTTTGCTCCCTGATGCTGTAAAACTTGGATCGTTTCAACCAGTGGGCCTAAAGTGTAGCTCACAGGCAGGTGGGTGGGAATTGTCAGTGTCCAGTGTGGGAGAAAACTGGGCAAGAAAGAAAAAAAACTAAAAATAGTTTAAAATACTGTGATGGGTTGAGCCTGCTGTCCTGGGTGAATCCTGTCTTGGTCCCATAGTCAGCTGGGATCAGCCCCAACTCCAAAGCAGTTTGGTGAATGAATGAATGATTAATATAAATCAATCAATCAAATTTCAATAACCAGTTTTAAAGCAACTTACCATCTTTGTTTGTATATTGCTTTTGACATTTTGGTCCCAATTCCATCGCAAGCATTGGACTTCGGCTCCTTGAAAAAAAAATGACACATTGGTCAAAATAATGTTTTACCTAAAAACACTTTTGAAAATTGAACGTCAGATAAAAGTGAAAGTATCATTACATACAAAGAGTAAAAGTCCAAAAAAGTGGTTTCTGTCTTGTCGACGTCTTTATACTTTTTTCTCCTTTCAGCCCCGTCACACACCACTGTTGTTCACTCTTGTTGGCCAAGCACTCCTGGGGAGGGTGACCATGGTTGTAAATTTCACTTTAGATGTTCCAAACACACAGACAGACAGTCAGACAGACAGAAAGACAGAGCAATAGACAGACAGACATGTAGACAAATAGAAAGACAGACAGACAGACAGATAGATACACAGACAGACAGACAGACACTTGATTAATCCTGAGGGAAATGTTGGTACCAGTTCACACATGTAACACTGGACAGTTTTTCTTTGTAAATAAAAGCGCGAATGTTTTTCCCTCTGGTTTGTTTAATTGGGAACATTATCCTCTTTTAGGACTTTAAGTGTGAAACTTAGACAATGTTTTATTTTATATTTATGTAGAAATATAAAAAATTCTTAAGGGTTCACAAACTTTCAAGCGGCACTGTAATTAGAACTTGAGCTATTGAGTAAAGCTGAAATTATCCAGAGTAGCGCTGTAATTAGCTCCATGCACACATACACATGTGTGTGTGTTATGAGGAATAAATGAACAGAAGTGTATGTGTGTGTGTGTGTGTGCAGAGGCTCTGTTTGTTTTTGTTGTTTTACAGGGACACCAAATGTCACCTGTTCACAAAACTACTTGACTTGACTTGACTTGAAAACCTTAAGACCTGGAAAACTAAACAGGTGATGAGACCAGAGGACACAGAGTGTGAGCTGATGGTATACGGTGAACACACCATTTAGCTATAACATTAACGCCACTGACAGGTGAAGTAAAGAACACTGACACTAGTTATTTAACTACAGTGGCGCATGTCAGGGGGCCAGGATATATTAGGCAGCAGGTGAACAGTCAGTTCTTGAAGTCGATGTGCTGGAAGCTGGAGCTAGTCAGAGCATCTCCAGAACAGCAGGTCTTGTGGAGTGTTCCAGGTGTGCAGTAGGTACTACCTACCAACAGTGATCCCTGTCGGCGCTCTGTTCACACTACACACCTGTCTGACTGTGATCCGGGTCTCGAGGGTGTGTAGTGTGAACAGTGCAGAGATCAGACCACTTTCACTATCGGGGAGTGTGAATGAGGAGCTGAAGTAGCTGGATCCAGTCATTAGAGGAGCTGTTAGGAAACGTTTGGACCTATAGTGCATGGGCTGTGTGTTGGTGTGAGATGTGTGAAAAGTGTGTTCTTCACTGTGAGTAATGCTGCTGCTGCCTGTCGCTGCACTACATCTGGCATTTCCCAAAATCTTCTTTTGAATTCCCTGTAGTCCAGAGAAATCCATTTAAATCTCACTCTCTCTTTCTCCCTCTCTTTCCCTCCTCTCCCTCTTTCTCTCTCTCTCTCTCTCTCTCTCTCTCTCTCTCTCACAAGAACACTCCACAAGACCTACCTTTCTGGACACTCTATATGTATATATTTTAAATATATTTCAATATATGAAAAAACCAATATAACATAATGTGCACATTAAGTGAACAAAATATTATGTATTCAGTATATTAACCCGATACAAATGAATTACCTATAATGTACATTTGTGTGGGTGAGTTAATCATCACTGTAAGAACAGCCTGTATCTTTATTTTCGTGTTTCTGCTGTTTTTGATCAATATTTCTAATTTGAATATGATGCTTTTGTTTTACACCTTGTCAAATGTTCAGGATGAACAGACCAAGAGAAATCAGTCTGCAAAATATCTCCCTACTTTAGCTCCCGCTGGAATTTAGGAACATGGAAAATCCAGTATGTACAACGTGTGTGTGTGTGTGTGTGCACTACCCTGTCAGAGCAGTTATAGCAGTTAGAGCAGCAGCAGCAGCAGCAGCAGCAGTCTCCTCTGATTACAGCGTGTTGGGATTAGTGGAAAGTCGCTCCAGCACATTCTGTGTGCTCCCAGCCTGATATCTGCTGTGCTGCCAAGCTGTGGCTATACACACACACACACACACACACACACAGGAGCCTCCCCATGTCACCTACTTTGGGGCAAGCGTCTCTCCCCAGTTGCCTTCAGCTCTGTACTCACTGTGACTGGGCTGCGTTTCAGAGAATCGGGGATGTGGTCATGCCTTGTAAGGTTGAGTTTAATGACACAGCTGGAACCCTTTCAAGTGGCTTAGCAGGACACTTACTGTAGCAGGACACTTGGGCCATGTTCAGACTGTTGATCCCTAAATCTGTGGCGTATAAGAATTAAGCCTTCGTTAAAGTGGATCCACACTGTAGCACCTCACTCTCATCAACACATGCCTGAGACATGTACTGTAGAATATAATGCTTAATGAATCACAGTATTTACTAGAAAAAGTAGTCTGAAGATTTAGGGGAAGGTGAAGAGGTGCATGTTCCACCCAATGAAAGTAAATGTCAAACGCATCATCTCTACATTTAGTTCATGTAAATGAAGGACAGATGTGTTGTACAGCGCTGCAAGACAAACAGCCAGTGTGTGTGTGTCAATTGCTTGTGTTCTGCTCTGGAGTAAACTGCGCTGCGTTGGCTGTGTTACACGTGTCCTGTGTGATTTATTCATTGATCCACTTTCGCACATAACACAGTGAAAATATAAAGCTCTGAGTGTAAAGATGAAGCAGTGTCCACTGAACTCACTCTAACTTCTGTTGATGTGTGCTGAGTTAGAACCTGTTAGAACGTTCAGTGTCCAACATTTTAGTCACACTGGTGTGGGGTGGCCTATAAGGGAAGGTTGTCAGTGTCACAGCCGTGTTTAAGGGTTAGAATCGTTTGAAATATGTAAATGAGGGAAATGGTTACAAACGCAAATCAGACCAATGGGAGCAACTGAGCTTCAGCTACTACAGATGCACTACTACAGATAGAACCAACAGGTTCAGGAAGAAATCAAAAGCCATAAGGCCACTGTTGAACACAGACACAGTTTAAAACACATATCACTGTAAATCTTACCTCCTGTATACAGACTTTAGTGGCCAGTGGAACCTAGTGGTGAGGATGTTGCCCTTGTGAACTAAAGGTCACAGGTTCAAGTCCCGGCCCGAGCACCACTGAGGTTTCCTTGAGTAAGGTACCCTCCCACTACACTGCTCCCTGGGTGCTGTTGATAGCTGCCCACTGCTCCACTTGTGCATGTTTGACGGGTTAAAGGGCCATGTTTTGTTGTGGTGCTTGAGTGTGTTCACAATGACACACGGTCATTTTCAATTTGTACTATTTTTGTTACTTTATTAATATTATTTATGTTACTGTGTAATTTTAGTCCAAGAACGACATTAGTGGTAATAAAAAAAAATCATTGTTACCTGTACATGAACGTAAACATCTTATATAAACTGTTTATTGTATTACAGAGGAACCACAGGGATTTAAGAAATGTATTATTTTATGTTGGAGTTGTTTTTTAAATGTATTTTATTTTTGCTAAACAAATGTATATATAACTCCACAAAGACTCATCATATAGTCAAATCATCATATAACAAATATTAAATATGTTCCCTCATATTTTACAAACCCACACGTGTGAAAAGTTGAAAGGCTGAAAAGTCAGAATCTACATTTTTCAAAGAGTTCCTCCACTTATTTCGATAAGTGTAATGTTTGAAGTCATTTACTTCATGGGTTTCCTTCCTACAATGCAGCTTCAGTGCTCTGAAACATGATAAGAGCTGGTGGAGCATGGACTGGGTGAAGGGACAAACCTGTAGCTAAACTAAATTCAAGCTCAGGAAACTTCCGGTTGAAGTGAGAAAGACAAATGCCAGACAGATTTCCATCGCTATAGAGAAACAGATGTGTAGATTCCTTCCTTTTGATAAGAGAAAGCCGATCTCAATGGCAACAGAGGAAAGAAAGAACAAGGGAAATTATGCACACTACGTATGAGTTCTCCCCCTTCTGCAATTTAGCAAAATTGCAACATTTTTCACTGTATTTTTCTTCCTTGCTTCCTTTCTTTTCCTCACTTTTCCCCTCATTTTTTATGAAAGGAAAGATATATTTTGATTTGCATTCCCTCATACATCAAGGGCGCATTAACATAGAGGGCAAAGTGTTCAGCGATCTTCAGAATCTGCTCTCGCTCCAGCTCCACCACTTTCACCATCCCCTTCCCCCTTATCTCCAGCAACTTAGCATGGGGGTGGGGGGTAAAAAAGAAGAGGTGGGGGGAAAAAGTCCTGCCTTTGCATAAAATGGCAAGTGAGAGAAATCTAAAACAGTTGCTGAGGAACTCTAAATAATCACTGCACTTTTGGAGATGAATACATTAGCATAACTTAGCGAAGTAATCACTAGACTCAGAGTGTGAGGATCCCCCATGGGCTCATCTCCATTCTGTCTGGCCTGCCTCACAGGCTTTATACCTTGACCGGCTAGGACAGAAGCATGTCTGCTAGAATGTGTGTGTGTGTGTGTGTATGTGTGTGTGTGTGTGTGTGTGTGTGTGTGAGAGAGAGAGAGTGTGTATTGGGTGGTGGGGGTAAGGCTGGGTAAGGAAAAGCCTCCTATGTTCCTCTGGAAAACGGTATAGATAAGACAACAGGTAGGGATTAGAGAGTGCAGGGATTTGCTTACAGTTCCAGACAGTAAGGAAAGAGAGAAATAATTACCAACAAATGTGATGCTAATGTGCAGAGACGTGTGCTCAGGGAGGAGGCACTGTTCATCACACGGTGGCCTCAATATTTGTCTTGATTTTTGGTTTGACTTCACCATAAAAATGTTCTGGCCTCTGGCCGTAATGTCCTTTCTGGCAATGCTACTTTGGTTTTATATTGTCTAACTCACTGTTCAGAAGAAGAAAAAGAAGAATAAGAAGAGGAAGAAAGAAGCAGAAGAAGTAGAAAAAGAAGAGGAGGAAGAAGAAAAAAACAGAAGAAAAAGAAGAAAAAACAGAAGAAGTAAAAGAAGAAGAAGAAGAAGTAAAAGCTAAAGAAGAAGAAGAAGAAGAGGAGGAGGAGGAGGAAAAAGAAGAAAGATACAGTAAAATAAGAAGGAGAAGAAAAAAAGCAAAAGTAAAAGCAGAAGAAGAAGAAGAGGAGGAGGAAGAAGAAGAAGAAAGAAAGAAACAGAAAAAAGGAATAAAAGAAAAAGAAGAAGAAAATGAGGAAGACGAAGTAAAAGCTGAAGTAGAAGAAGAAGAAGAGGAGGAGGAATAAGAAGAAAGAAACAGAATAAGAAGTAGATGAAAAAGAAAAAGCAGCAGAAGAAGTAAAAGATAAAGAAGAAGAAAAAGAAGAAGTGAAAGTTGAAGAAGAAGAACAAGAAGAACAAGAAGAAGAAGAAGAAGAAGAAGAAGAAGAAGAAGAAGAAGAAGAAGAAGAAGTAAAAGCTGAAGAAGAAGAAGAGGAAGGAGAAAAGAAAGAATGAATGACTTTCTGACAGAATTACCGCTTACACACCTGAGCACGAAGAAGAATAAGAAGAAGTAAAAGCTGAAGAAGAAGAAGAGGAAGAAGAAAAGAAAGAATGAATGACTTTCTGACAGAATTACCGCTTACACACCTGAGCACAGCTGATAGTGTTAATAGCTGTAATGCTGTGTAGTGTTTGAGAAACTAACATGAAAATGACCCTTTCCTACAGTATGGTTAGATGTGTTCCTCTGTTTGAATGTCCACCATCGTTCACTCAGGCACTTCATAGACGCTGTAAAAGCTCTGAATGCCTGACGTTCTGCTTTCTTCCTCGTGCAGAATCCGTTTTACTGCTAATCACCAGATTCACTGTGAAGTTTCCGGTTGGAGGCAGCTGACTGGGCATTTACCGTATTGCTGAGTAAGATGTGTGTTTGATAAGTAAGAAAGCGAAGCAGTTTGCTCTTTCATGCTGCCTAGATTGAACAACCTGCTAGGCACAGAGAGCCACAGAGTCCATACTAATCAGCAGGGGGCGTAACGTTTACCTTTTTATTGACTCACTTCAAAAGGTGATGTGACATAAAGCCGTGCGTGATGCATGAAACGCGTGACGTTCTGAGGCTCAGAGGTTCTTGGAGTACAAACATCTCTGCTGAGTTTGGTGCTGCTGGTCAGAGCCAAACAATCAAAGACTTTATATATGAAGCTCACACATCTCGCTTTACACCACGTGGTGTTTACAGGTCAGTCACACCGAAGCCTAAAGGCTGCATGAGGCAAAGTGATCTGACTTCATTTTTAGATTTGAATGCTGACTCTGACTCTTTTCCAGTTTCTGCCTTCAGTTTAGCCCATTCCCGTGCTCCAGCAGGGCACCCACCTCACACACTGGGTGGAGGAATTCTGTTACAGCAGTTAATAACTGGGAATTATGTTACAGCAGTTAACAGACCCCTGCACTGACTGATGTGTAAAACTTACCCACTTAAAGAGAATCACGCTCTGGCCATGGATGCTGGATTCTGAGCAAATGCTCAGAATGTTGTACTGTTTAAAAGCCTCTGCACTCTTACAAAGGAATGTTTCCTGTTCTTGGCTTGAGTATGTGGTTCTAGAGAAAACCTTACATTTTTAGTTGTGATGGGCCTTTACATGATCTGAAGGCTCTGCCAAAGTGCTTCCATTAATTGTTCAAAGAAAGGTTCTCTAGGGAATCAAAAGTGGTTCTTCTATGACATCTTTTATATTTGCACTTTGGCACAATGATAAGTGTAATAAATGAGGTTGACACCGTTATCATGTTCTACCGTGTGCTTGTTTATTTTACCACTTTGAATGACATGCGTCTAAATCCTGTATAAAAGTGCTTCTAGTTTTCATTATTTTTAGTGTTTTATTCTACTTATACAACTTTATTAATGTAAAATGTTTATTTTACTGTGCTATTTTGGCCAAATTTAAGAAGTCCAAGAATTTCATTACTGTTGATGTTCATTGTTGCCTATAATTGCGAGTATGTGCCTTTTAAACATTTATGAAATACACAGCACCACAACTGAGAACAAACATTAAACCTAAAGAAAAAAGAACCAAAAGGCAGCTTACTGGACATGGACGTAGTAAAACATAAGGGCCTAAATACACGGGAAGACAAGGGAGACCTGGGCATTAAAGGACTAGAAAAAGCTATGGAAGGTAGCAAGACTTGAGCGGGGCAAAGGAGCACGTACTTCTGTAGATTCTAGTGTATGTGGATCAATTAGCATGTGCATATAGATCATGGTAAACATGCTGGAAAAGTGCATCAGTGAAGCTGTAATGCAGCATTTTGTCCTGAGTAACAGGTACACCTAACAAAAGGTAAGTATAACAGGTGCATCTTCAGGCATCAATCCGCCCACGCCTACTGTTTACAAGCTGTTGTATAGCCAAGCTGTTGCTGTGAAGGCTTCACATATTCAGACTGTGGTAACAGTATGGTTGGCACGTAGCTCTGCCTGTTGGACATGTGCTGCGCTTGAACTCCTTGCTCTCGCAAAGGTGCCCATGGATGCATTAGACTATTCTTCTTTTGTTGCAGGTTTCTAGAATTCAACCTCAGACCAGAAACAGATGGAGGTACCTACAGGTAGGTGAAGGAAAGGTCCAGTAGGTCTATTGTAGTAAAGCTGCTGGTGGTGTTGACCCCCCTTTCTCTTCATGGACACCTGTTTTTGAGGATGTGACTTGAGGCTGCAGGAGCCTTGCAAACTCACGTCAGCCACAGCATTGCAGAATCTGTCATCAGCAGCAATGGGCTATGCTACAAGAGGCCGTGCTCAGAGGAATTGCAGTGCTACCAGCCCCAGACATCCACAAAGAAACTGCCTTTTTTGAAAAAACAGTCCACACAGAAAAGTGCATCCTAGACTAAATCCAAGCTGAAAACCCTTATTTTGGAATATCAGAACACACGTTTGTACATTCCAGACAAGCTAAAGACTGTGCTAAACCTTCCCTGTGACACACTGCAATGCTGGAGCAGTCAAACAGTGATCTGAGTTTGGTGAAGGCTGTTGAAGGTTGAGCAGTGGAGGCCTAGTGGTGAGGACCTTGCCACTGAGGTTCCCTTGAGTAAGGTACCATCCCACTACACTGCTCCCCGGGTGCTGTTGATAACTGCCCACTGCTCCACATGGTGAGTGTGTTCATAATGACAAACAGTCACTTTCTCTTCACTTTAAATTGATAGCATACAATTCTGTAGATCTTCCATTTCAAAGAAACTGCTGTAATCTACTCTGACCACATAATGTATGTTCCTTGTGAACAGACCTGTACCTTCATCACACCCTGGTCTTTTGGGTACAGTGTAAGATAACGGGATCCTTGGGGTTTGTGCTGCATTGTTCTTGCTGCTTTTCTTTACTGCTGGCTTGATCTGCTTTCCCACATTCTTCTTGGTGTGTGCTTCTCCATGTGTTCAGACTGAGTCTTATTATCTCTGAATATCACCTCAAAACATTGTCATCCATCCAGAGAGAGATTTGGTCTCTAGGGTTCCTGTATTCTTGGATGTTAGGTAAGCATGTTTAGGCTTCTTGTGCCATTGCCTCTTTGACTTGCTGAATCCTGGGGCGCTGCTGATGGCGGTGGGTACTTGGGCTTCTGCACCTTCCCTCAGACTCTCATGGAATGACATTAGTTTTGGTGGCAGAGTGGCCAATGGTAGTTTTCATTCCGAGGCAGTGGAAAATGTGGATATTGTACTTTTGTTGCTGTGGTATTGTTCTTTGCAGTCATGGTGGCGCTGCTGCCAGTGGTTTTGGAGGTACCTGAATCTCGCAGGACTTCTCCAGACCACCATTCCACAGTGTCCTGTACTTTCCACAGTGTCCTGGCTGTCATGTTGCAGGATCACTCCAGAGAGCTCCATGGCACCTTTATCTGAGGGACCTGTGAGCAAGGTACTGTCGCCAACACACTAGCAGCGGTTACTGTATTAGCATTATGACTAGAAAAGCCCCCAGGAAAGACTCCGCCCTGAAGATAGCTGTCATTTTGGCCAAAGGTCAAAACAACAATGTGGTCTCTAACAATATGGCGATGAAGTGCAAAGCTGGGGTTAGGGCTCCTCA
>JBBPDA010000001.1:18208556-18229603 GCA_037974385.1 Arnoldichthys spilopterus | reverse complement strand
ACACACACACACACACACACACACACACACACACACACACACACACACACACACACACACACACACATGCACACGCACACACACACCTATGGGCAATATAGAGTCCTCAGTCAACCCACTACCAATCTTTGGACAGTGGGAGGAAACGGGAGATCCCAGACAAAACCCACACGAACACAGGTAGAGCTCACACACTCCACACAGAAAGGCTCCCGTGGCCACCCGGAGATTGAACCCAGGACCTTCTTACTGTGAGGCAACAGTGCCAACCACTGCACCACTGTGCCGCCCTCAAAGCTTGTTTCTAAGAAAAATGTGAAATATTTTATATAAAAATGTAATGGGTAATTACATATTTCTGCAATTTTGGACAAAAACTCATGTTAAGTTTTATACTTAATTTAACCTGCATTAGTTTTTGTACTGTACAATGATTCTAAGTAGAATAAATTTGTATTTTCTGAAAAATGAGCCTAACTTTTAAATCAGCAACAAATTCTTGCTATCATTAAAAACTCATTTTCAGGAAAAATATAGAATATTTTGTATAACAATGTATTATGGAGGCATTTTTACGGTGATTTAAGTGTGTTAGTATCAAAAGTAAATAAATCTGAAGACGTCCCAAAAACACGCATGAAGGTAAGGCTAAAGACTCAATTTTGGACGAAAGCTCATGGAAAGTTTTATGTCCTATTGGGCCTGTACTGGCTTCTTTGGTCTGTATTTTGATACTTTTCAATGATTCTAAACAGAATAAGTTATAAGTTTCTGGAAAAAAAATCCTAATGTACATTGAGAACAAATTCTTGCTATATTAAAAATTCATTGAATGAAAATATGAAAATGAAATATTTTATAACCACATGTAACATGGAGCCATCTTCTAGATGATTTAAGTGTGTTAGTATCAAAAATAAATAAATCTGAGGATGTCCCAAAAACATGCATGAAAGTAAATCTACAACCCGAGTTCTAGCCTTCCGGGTCAGCCCCAAAGCAGCTGGTGCATGTTGGGGCCAATCACCGGGAGGCTATTTAACTTTGTTGGAAACTCAGGAGGTTGCGAAGACTATTCGCTTCTCTAAGTAATACTCTGAGCGTTCGTTCATAGCATTTCCTAGATCTTTAGGGTTACGACCCTTATCTTATTTTCTGGATTTTGCCTTAGCCTACTCTTCGATATTGCGTGATTACCATGGTTTTTGACTTTGGACTGTCTTTGGCTTTTGATTCTGGATCTCCCTTGCCTGTATTGATCGCCAATAAAACACCATTTTGAATCTGCACTTGCGTCCAAGACTCATAATAGTCACATTTTAAGAAAAATTATGAAATGCTTTATGTAAAGATGTAGTGTGGAGCCATTTTCTAAGTGATATAAGTGAGTTGGTACAAAAATAAATAAATCTGAGGACGTCCCAAAAATGCACATAAAGGTAAGGCTACAGCCCTACGTATTTTTAAAATTTTGAATAAACGTTTTATGCCTAATTCTGCCCGCACCTGCTTCTTTGATCTGTATTTAAATGTAAGTACAATACATTTGTATTTTATGTAAAAATTTGTAACTTTTACATCAACAATAATTTCTTGCTATATTTAAAATTCTTTTTAGAAAATTCATGAAATATTTTTTTGAAAAATGTAATGTGTAGGCATTTTCTAGGTGGTTTAAGGATGTTTTGATCAAAAACTAAATAAATCTGAGGACGTCCCACATGAAGTAAAAAAAGCCTTACATTTTTTTGCAATTTTGGGCACAAATCTATGGGCAGTGGTGGCCTAGTGGTTAGGAGATTGCACTTGTAACCTTCAATTCACAGGTTCAAGAATAGTAAAAATAAATTTGTATTTTCTGGGAAAAAATCCAAACTTTTACATCAACAGCAAATTTTTGCTACATTAAAATTTCCTTTTAAGAAAAATAATAAAATATTTACATTTATTCATTTGGCTGACGCTTTTATCCAACGCGACTTCCAAGACGTGGAGCAGAGTAGTGGGACGGTACGTTGCTCAAGGGTACCACAGTAGTGCCTGAGCCGGGACTGGAACCTGCAACCTTCAGGTCCCCAGCACAGTGCCCTAACCACTAGGCCACCACTGCCCACTATATTAATTTGTCATAAACATGTAATGTGGAGCAATTTTCTAGGTTAGCTGAGTGTTGGATCAGGTGTGCTGGAGAATAGGGCTGGGAAACACTGCCCTAACTGAAAATGCAGTGTCTTGTAAATGTTGCAGACATCTTTCATTCGTTCATTGATCCTCGGATTACAGCCTCGTGTTGATGAACGGCTTCAAGCTTAAGCCTGATTGGCGAGACCAAATTGCAGGCAGGCCTGAAGGAAGACTGGAAAGGCCTCTGACTGTTCAAGTGGACGCTACCATCTGGAGCCAAGCCCACGCACCATGCTGGGACGAGGCAAAGCACCAGAGTTCTGGTCAATCTCTCTCACACTTTTTCTCTCTTTCTCTTTTCCTCTTTCTTCCTCTCTCTCTTATCTGTCATGAGTTTCTTCCTCACAATGGGCCTCCTGCTGAAGGGACTGTTTCCACTAAAGTCATCCATCTTTCTGGGTTCCATTGAGCTTTAACTGCTGCAATCTCTGTCAGTGCAACATTAGTCGTCCACAAACACTGAAGAATCATGCTGGGGGAAGGTGGAAAAAACCTTCATTTCGCATCCACTTCATTGGAGTCATTCATCTGGGGACAAGTGCTGTGAGTGAAGAAGCAGCAGAAATATTCACTGTTTGTCAAAAGTTTTAGGGCATCTGTTACTGTAATGTAGGTTTGGTCAATGTTTGTTCCATCTCTAGTTATTTTATTACAGTGGGACATGTCAGGAGGTTGGGATATATTAGGCAGAACAGCCAGTTCTTGAAATCAGTGTGCTGGATGATGTTCTACATTTAGAGCCTCTCCAAAACGGCAGGTCTTGTGGAGTGTTCCAGGTGTGCAGTACCCACCAAAGGTGATCCAAGGAAGGACGACTGGTGAATCATCCACAGGGTCATGGGCACCCAATGCTCACTGATGCATGTGGGGAGTAAAGGCTAGCCCGTGTGGCTGAGCTACTGTGGGCTGTGGTATTATAACTCTTATTAAGTATTAAGGCAGTAATTTGTAACAGGCCAATCGCTGCTGTCACTTTGGCAACTATTACTTATTTGTTTGTGTTTTGCCCAATGTTGTCCATTACTGTGTCTTTATTAAGGAGTAAGGTTGTGTCCTGCTTAGTTATTGGGTCGAGTGCATTTATTGTCCCGTAATAAAGCTTAACTCAGCCTGACCGTTCCACCTCTACCGCGAGCTTTAGGTCAGTTATGGTTTCACTGTGTTTAAATCACTTGACCTTTTCATTGAGCTTCCTCACCAGGCATTGCACTAACACGCACAAGTGTTATGGATTTTTTGGAGAAGTTTTAAGAGAATCCAAGAATTTTATTTGACTTTTATTAGTTTATGTATTCAGAGTTTTACTTTTAAAATAAATTTCGGAAAGTGGTTCCGCCGTGTCCCTGTCTATGTTTTGTTTTGGTTTAGCCATGTGCTTTAGTCCTTGTGTTCATTCTGTGTTTAGCCACGCCCCTGTCCCCCCTCGTCACCTGTTCCTTGTTGGTTCTCGTCCTTTCCTCTCTCAGGTGTTCCGTGTTTCATGTCTCCTTGTATCCTGTTGTCTAGATCCTGTTGTACTTTTCCGGTATCTGTTCCCTTGTTTGTTTATTTTTACTTTATTTAACCCCAGTTAAAATAACTAGAAGCTTGCATTTACTTCCAAACACCAAACAAACATTACAGACTGTTTGATCGAGGCCTATATTTAAAAGTAATAAATAAAAATAAAAAATTTAACAAAACATGAAACAAACAAATCTTTATTATTGCCCCAAATTAATATAAAATGCGCTCATTAAAGGGTTAATTAAAATACAACAATACAATACAACAATGTTTAAATCAAACATCTTTGATTAGTGTATATAGCTCATAGTCATCAGCAGAGCGTGGTCCAGCATTGCCGTGCCAGTGCCAGAGATGGTGAACTGTTCTAATTACACACACACAGTCAGATAGACCATGAGAGTGAGTTGTCATGAGCAGGTAGTCCATATTGGGCAGATCTGGCTATAATGGATGTTTGCTGTATGACCATACTGACTGGCGTCTGTTCTGTTGGCTCAGGGTTAAAATTGCTTATCCAGACCCACAAAGCTGTCGGCGAGGGTTGCTCCCTGCACATGCTGCACAAATCTGCCACTTTTTTTTCAAAATTAAATCCAACGCCAAGCTTTATGAGCTTTATTTCTCTCTCTCAGAAATTCTGTCAGATGCTTGAGTTTCATACATTGTACGTTATGGCAAACACTGGATTTACAAAAGTTACAACCTCCAGCATCACATTTCAGCTGAAAGCTTCCTCACGCATGGCATGTTTTACATATGTCTGCATGTTCTACAATGTTACACAGATTCGTAGGATGATTTGAACGTTAATGAATTGTTGGGTCAGTTTAGTAAAATCCTGATTTAGTAGAAAATGCTTTAAGCTGTAATGAAGCTTCTGGTGGTTAAATGAGGAACTTACAAATGTTCACACATTGACTTAAGTACCTTTGAAAATGAATTTGCAGACTGAGGTGGAATATATTTAATTTTTAATACCTTACCGCTAGCTCACGCTTACAAATGAACAGTTTTAGAAGAATTAGCAGCATTTAGAAGATTTAACTAGTGAATCTGCAGACGATAACTGGGGTGAACCTACTGAATTATTCATAAACACTGCTTTATGCTTAGTTACTACAGTCCAGGTCATAAATACCATGGTGGAAATGGAAATAAGCCCAGACTATCACACAATATACAATGACAATGTATCATTTCTTACTGTAAACTGTAAGTTACTGTAAATTATAACATCTGCAATTTATAAAAAGCAACATTTATCAGAGTTTACCACCATGTTTAGTCTCAATGAATTCAGATAATTATTACCTCATCATATAGATAGATAGACAGATAGATAGACAGATAGACAGATAGATAGATAGCTATGACTAATTTAGAGTGGAACACAATAACTCACAGTCACCCACACCTGGCTGTGCTTAGTGATGCTATTGGACATATAAAAGTCTGAGTGCATGTGTGCTATTTATTTTCTATGGCAGTGTGCATTGTGTTTCTGCTAGATCCAGTTTTCTCCGTCACCTGTCTACACTGTTCTCACTGCTGATGAGGCCGAGGCCGACCTAGCTCGGCTGCCCTGGGAAATTAGCCAGCTAGCATGCCAGGCAGTGAGATTTTTATATCAGACTGCTGAGACTGGAGGAGAAGTAGCAGTCCCTCAGGGATCAAGTAAACAACGTGGAAGAGGCAGGTAATAGCGTAGCTATAGAATGGCATGTTTTGGGCGATGTGGAGGATTAAGGTTGGATTCTGACCCAGGACCAGAGCAGGCGAGATAATGCTAACAGAATCCCCTGGGAGTCTGAAAGTACACTAGCATGAAGGGATGGAATACTGTATCTTTGTGGTCCATGAAGGCCCCAGAGGAGATGTGGTGTGTGGTGTGTGTGTGCTGGACTTTCTAAACCCATTTCTCTTCATATTTCAGGCAGCTTGATTTAAGCTCTGGAGGAAGCAGCTGTAGGAGAACACTGAACCACACTGTCTGCTGGAATCAAACAGTACCCACCACCACCACCACCATCCAGTCTTCTCACTTCTCCTTCTGACCGAATCAAGTGTCTGTCACAACCCAAACACCTCCCAGCTCCTCAAAAACTGGAGCTCATATTTCTGTCCTTGTTCTTCACAGGTTTTTTATTAAATCCTCATTTTAGCATAGACTGTTTTAGCACGGGGTTCCTAACTGAACCCACAGCTGAAAACTCCAACCACTCATAAAGCTCATCAGTGTTAAACTCTTCTGTCTATACTCATATGCTTTCATTCTGTTCATAGCTTGAGGATACAGATGAAACGGAGCAGTACTGCCAGATGTGAGGGAGCAGTGTAGCCAACAAGTGAGAACAACAAATATATTATAAAGATGGTGGAACTTTTCAGGGAGAAACTGTGTGAGTTTTACTGAGGGACTTTGACAACAGAATAGCCATTATGGCCTTAATGATCATCGTGATGTTGTCATGGTCATTGGGCTGCCTCCACTTGCCTCCACTTCTGCCTCTTTCTACATAAATACAACTTCCTCCACTGTCGCCATGTTCAGTGTTGCCAGAATAATTGTGTTCTGCCCCCTAGTGGATGTGCCTATCATCTAAGCCAGCGTAAACTATGCATAGGCGTATGTGTGCAGTGACAGCTACGTTGTATGAAATGGACTCATTTATTTTTCGCATGTAAAGGAAGCAGAAATAAGGCTTTAAATACCTGCCCAGAGATTCCATCAAAAATAAACATGTTCTCTGAAAGCTCTTCAGTTGCTGAGGTCTCTAACCCTCTCAAAATTAAGAGCACACAGCAAACGAACTCATCACGACATCATGAATCCTGGCAGGCCAAAGGAAAGCTAATCATTTCATCATTCCGTGTTAACCAGCTTGGTAAATATGTCTATTTTTAGATGTATTGCACACTGATATACAGCCCAACTCGCATCTTACTTTCTGTGGAAATGACAGTGTGATAGTTGAGGCATCGCAAAGAATATTTACTGTCCATCTGCAGATGACAGAAGCATAGAGGGATTGATGTGCTAAGCCTTTTGCACCAAGCGGATTCAGGGGCACATGTGCAGACAGACCCTGGAGGGACACTGTTCTTTTGTCCTCAGACAGTACAAGTGACCTCCAGGTCAGCATGTATAATAACAGCCTTTTATACGGCCATTCGTAAAGATACGTCTCAGCTCAGCTCGGCTTAACCTCTCCTGGGAATACGGTCAGTCCTGGTTCTGCATGGTTCATCGCTCTCGGGTGCCCTCGCCGGGGTGGAGACTTCACTTCAGTAACTCCAGATTGTCATGAATGCACGTATCACTTCAGCACTGGAAGCATCTATAACCTCTCTGAGAAAGGATCACATCATATAATCATTTACATTTACATTTATTCATTTGGCTGACGCTTTTATCCAAAGCGACTTGGTGTGGTGTTTGATTCCACGAGGGGATGGAATCTCCAGTCGGAGTTCACTCGCTGATCATTATATAGTTTATAACTCATCTGAACAACAACAGCAGGAAAACACACAACCTACTGAACTAGGTTCAGGGGACTGTAACCACAACAGTGCAGGGATTATACCAGCAGCTCGTAACCAGAGGAATCGCTCACTCTTTCAGTAATGTAAGCATGAGAGCTTTGAGAAACATCCCAGTTTGCAGGGGATTTAGGCCTAATACTAGCTTTGGTTCCTCAAAACTTAAAAAGGGTCTAAATTTTATTGAATTGTGAATAATGTAATTAATAATCAGATTTCAAATACCGGGACATAATTATTACATCATGTGAAATTATACTATAGTCAGTTTATCACACTTCACTTAAATCTGTCTATTCGTCTGTCTATCTACCTCTCTGTCTGTCTATCTGTCTATCTATCAATACATTTATCTATCCATCTATATCTTCGTCTCTGTCTATCCATCTATATCTTCGTCTCTGTCTATCTATCTATCTATCTATCTATCTATCTATCTATCTATCTATCTATCTATCTATCTATCTATCTATCTATCTCTGCCTATCTGTCTATCTATCTATCTATCTATCTATCTATCTATCTCTGCCTATCTGTCTATCTATCTATCTGTCTGTCTGTCTGTCATGATATTGTTGACTCGTCTACTATTTCTGTGAGCCTTTAGCTCAGCTCCTCTCTACAGTGAGCTACAGCCTCAGTTAACGTAGTGCTGATTTCAGATGTGACGCTCTCAAAATCTGCACCTGCTACGTTTACTGATCAGTGATCTGATCTTATTCTAAACATAAAAACGAACTTAAATCAACAGAAATATCATTCACATGCTTTAGATGAGCGGAGATGTCCATCGTGGTGTTTTCCACTGCCCCTGAACTTTGGGTATTAAAAGTGACTATTTTAAAAGTGAAAGAGACTATTTGTCATTGTGAACACACTCAAGCACCACAACAAAATGCATCTTTTTGTGTCTGGGCACAGAACAGTGCAGGGTATTACCAATTATATCTAGCGTAGCCAGTACGTTATGCTAATGAAACATACTAATTAGCCAAATTAGGTGCTTTAAACGTGTTATTCCGCAATTGAAAATGTCTAAAAAGATCATCGAAATGCTAAAAAGGGCAGTGGTGGCCTAGTGGGTAGGGACATGTGATTGGAGTGTTGCAGGTTCAACTCTGAGGAACCACTGAGGTACCATTGAGTAAGGTACCATCCTGCTACACTGCTCCCTGGGTGATGTTGTTAGCTGCCCACTGTGGAGGTCACGTTTTGTTGTGGTGCACTTTGTACAACTGGGTGCGTTAATAATGACAGTCACTTTCACTTAATTCAGGTTATTGTAACGGTTCTTAAGCCGGTTCCCATTTGGGTCGAAATAAAAAGAGTTAAAAATACATTAATAATTAACTGAAGCAATTTATTTATTTATTTATTTATTTATTCATTCACTCATTCATCCCTACATGTCTCTTTGAAGGTTAAACTGTTTGTGTGTAATACTGTCACATTACATGTACTGTGCATGTACAGTTCATCTCCATACAGTGATGAAACCTCTTCTGAGCTCAGTCCTCTTTCCTCTATCTGACGACTCACATGCTCAGTGTTACAGTACACAGACCTGTTTCCACATATGCCATTTATGTAATTTGCTCTACATAATGAGTCATTCTTCACCCTGATTGGACAGATTCACACCTTGTTAGTTATGCTAAAATCCAGGCTAAATTATTACTCAGCAGCGACCCTGAAACATTAACCAAATTTGAACTGATAATAGGTTCCCCGCATCTGCGGCTCTGCCATCAGAGTTAAACATTTCGGAAGTAATTTGTGACTAATGTAATCATTTTGTTTTTGCTTGACGTCTTTACATAATTGATTTTTGTCGCAAAATGCGAAGGCAAATTGGGAAGCGAAGAGAAAAATCCTATCGCTTTCTGTTACGTCTACATTTTTATTGAAACCAAGTGAGTTTCTGGGAGTTTTGTTAAATTATCTCTTCACTTGTTCTGTTGCTTATGCGCCACAGGAGTCGGGGCACTATTTTTAATTGTCTGTTTGTCCTACGCAAAGAAAAAGTGTGTTGCATTTATCCTGTAGGATGCTGTGCTGACAGTTTGCCTTCTAGTTAAATTTAAATGGCGTGCGCATTGGTGAGAAATAGGCCTTAATTGATAATTGAATCAGCTGTAGCCATGTAATCAATTAAGACCTTCACCCCGGCCTTTGAATTAAGCAGTTAATTGGCTTGTGCCAATGAGGCTTCGGGAGACAGCACAGGCCAGAGCTGGTTAGTTGGTATCTCCTCAGAGTTTATTTGAAATGGGATTGTCATCAGCTCTTTATTGAGTTCTCTGGGCTTCCAAATTGCTTAGGTGCAACAGGAGCCTTGGCTAAGATCGAAGTTCTAGGGTTCTATTCCTGACGGTAGAATAATGTTACTTGGAAAGCTTGGAAAATGCCTTCATACAATGATCCCAATCTTATGGCCTGTCTGCACAGGCCTGCAGTTTGTTGCTTTCCTGCACGGATGCTCCGAAAGCTTTAAAAACCTGCAAGTGAAGAGGTATTGCAAAGGAAGGAAAAAATAGCTTCATCGATTCACTCTCACCTTCCACTTCTCCCCTTCTGCTCCATCCTTTTAAACATGTCTTTTTCACTCCATTGACTTCCATTCAGAGCTAGCCAGCAATTGGCGAATGCTTGACTGGCTTGCTTTGCCCCTGGCGGCCCCCCTCCAGGGCCTGGGCAGTGGCCTGAAAGAGGCCTAGAGCCAAGCAGGGGGCTAATGGCCATGGCGAGAATTGTCTGAGGGTGGAGTGGTGGAGGGGGAGGGCAAGAAAAGCCTGAAGAGCCAGGGCAGAACCATCTGCTTTTGTGCTGGTGGAGCATCAAAGCCAGAAGGAGCACGGTAGGAGCTTTCTTTTCACCAGGGAAAAGCTGCATATGGGCCTCATACATCTCCAGGAAGGATCCATGCAGGCCTATTGGACTCAGCCCTCAGCCTCAGCCTCCCATTCACCCTTTCTCTGCATGGCTCCAGGACTTCACAGCACAACAAAGTGGGCAAACCAACAAATTCCATTATTTGCCCTGGAAATGCTGACAATGGATGAGTTTGTTTGACCTTAGCACCCACCTCGCTAACTTTAGCCTCGCCATAGGAAAATGTGGCTTTAGTTTGAGTTGGTGAGTGGAGTTTAAAAAATGGGTCAGCGAATGGTCTCAAAAAACTCGCTCAGAGCGCCATGAATTTTTAAAGTGACTAATACTACATTTGCCTCCGAGCACCACTGACTTTAATCCACGGCGGTGGCACAACATACCCAACTACTCAACATACACCACCAACCCCCCCCCCATTTACATGTACTCTCTCTCTCTCTCTCTCTCTCTCTCTCTGTCTGTCTGTCTGTCTCTCTCTCTCACGCTCTCTCTCTCTCTTTCTCTCTGTCTCTCTATTTCTTCTTCTTTTCTCTAATTGTCTTTTTGTTTTTCTTTATCATTCTGTCACTCTCCCATCTTTTTCTTTTTGTTTTCCAAGATTCTCCCCCTACCTCTTTATCCATCTCTCACTCACATTCTGCCATCTCTCTCTTTCTCTCTCTTCATTCCCTCTGAATCTCTTTCAGTGCACCCTATTTCCTCTAGTCATCTCTTTCTTTCTCCATTGCTCTCTCACTCTCCCATCTGTCTATTTCTTCCAATATTCTCTGTCTCTCTTGCTCTCTCTCTTTCTTATTTGCTGCTCTCTGTTTTTCACCAAAGTCAGTTTCACTTTCAATTAGTTTTACTGACGCGTCCAAAACACATATTTGTACTGTCAAAGTTTTATAGTCACTAGGTATAGGCAAGGTACCGTCCTGCTACACTTCTCCCCGGGTGCTGTTGATAGCTGCCTGCTGCTCCACGTGTGCACGTGTGAGGTGTTAAATGCAGAGGTTGCATTTCGTTGTGGTGCTTGAGTGTGTTCACAATGACAAATAGTCACTTTCACTTCACTTCATATCTCTGTTCACTGCCACGTCCTCTTGTTATTTACCTTACCTGCCCCCCCTCCCTCTTTCTCTCTCTCTCGCTCTTTGATCCTCACCCTCTCATCCACTCTCCTCTGTTTCCATTTCTGAGTCATTAACCTTGGAAATGGTTCTGGATAAGGCCTGTAGAACATATGGGGCAGACTGATACATGGAGGGGGAAGGGAGGGATAGAAAGAGACAGATGGAGAGAAGAGAGAGAGAGAGAGAGAGAGAGAGAGAGAGAGAGAGAGAGAGAGATTATTATCCTGACTCTTCCATTACAGGGTGAGGGACAGTACAGTACCTCCTCTAAACCCCCCCCCCCCCTCTCTTATCTCTGTCTCATTAATACTCTCTCCCATTTCTTATTCTCTCTCTCCCGCTCTCTCTCTCACCTCCATCTTTCAATCTCTAAAATTTTGTTCTCTCATCATTTTGCTTACTCTCTCTCACTCTCTCTCTCCCCCACTGCAATGATACCTAATGACAGCTGTACATGCACAAACACACACACACACACACTGAGCTTTAGTGATTGTTGTAGAGTAGAGCAGTAATAGTTCAGTGGCGTGTGACCGTCAGTGTTTCTTTGGCTCTGAAAATGCATCACTCACTTACGCGGTTACTGTGGCAGCAGATGCAGCAGGATCATCAAATCTACAGCTACAACCTGTTCGTTGTGTTTTAACACCCCCCCCCCCCCCCATTTTTAATTTTAGCTAAATAAGGTTTAAATTGGCCACAGTTTGCTGTTCAATCTGCAGTAAAATGAGTTTTGAACGAATGGGTTCCGCAGTGACATTTGGGGGTAATGCAGGCTGATTTTGGAACGGAGTGAAGCGTGAACTATTTTAGTGACCGGTTCTTTAAAGTCGCACAGTGTGTATTGAGCTACACGCGCATGGTTTTAAAAAGCAACAGCAGACTTGTGTTAGACAGGAGTGTGCGTCGTGTCTGAGCAGCGTGGCAGGACTGCAGGCTGGAAATCCCAGCTCTAATTAAAGCTAAAGTCGTACGGAACAACTGGGGAGAAACTACACGCAGGTTATAGCTGCCGTTCTGTCCTCAGATCTGCTACACCATCACATCTGCTGCGTATTTATCCAGCGTTTGATAAGCACTGTCATATTAAAGTTGCCAGCCTGAGACAGTAGATAAAAGTGCAGTGCATTTCCAATCATGGGGGTTTTACACTAAAGGTGTGCACCAGGCCCGACAGGTACAGCCAAATCTGCTTAAATCCGGCCCAAACGCTCTCACTTTTTATTTCATCAATGAGACAGAGAGAGGGAGGATATTCAGCTGAGGGCATTGACGACTCTTTACCACAGTGAGGGCAATCAGTGCTGATGTGTGCCACCCGGGCTGAAGCCCTTATAAGTCTTGTTGCCCCACAGGGCAGGGCAGAGTCCTTGTCCCTGGTGGCAGGTGTGGCTGGTATGGCTAGGCCACACTGGACACCCGCCGCTAAAAAAAGGCAGCAACAGAACAGTCTGTTCTTGTCTTTATAAACAACCCCCTGCATGCAGTAACTTCAGTAGCTAAGACGTTATTCCAGGGTTCTTTGATGAATTCTTACAGATTTAGCAGTTAGCTCTACTTCTTTTGTCTGTCTCAATCATATGTCTGGCTCTCCATCTTGGACTCTGCTCCTGCTCAACTTGTCCTGGTCTTGATAAAGATGCTCTTGACTCCAGCTCTGCCTCTATTTTTGCATTCATAAAGTGCAGGATTTTAGAGGGTTTACGACAGAGTCTTCAGCAAGCTCAGTCTAATCACAAGATGAAAGTTCAGTGATGAAGAGATCCAGGCGACGCTAGAAGAACTAGAAGAGCTTTTCCCACCAGAACATTCTACAGGGGTGCGGTTCCACTCCGGTTTGTGAAATAACTTCCCGTACAACTCACGTCAATTGCATCACGTATTACTGTGTGCTGCTTCTTCTCACTGTCCATCTAATCCACAGTGTTAAAAATGTGATTTTATGATGATGAAGATTCTTCCAGCTCATGTTTAAGGCTTTTGTCTCTGTCTCGCTCAGCAGATCCCAGTCTTTTGAGAGCCCAGTGTGAGTTTATGCCTGGTGTTATGAAGGAGAAGGAAAATGTAGAGAAAACTGGGCTCCACTAGTGTAATGTTCAATCAGCCGCCAGATTGATATCTCCACCCACTATTTTGATTGACATGAGATTCTGCATTTAACCAAGTGCACTATGACGCATGTTTAGGCTCATGTGTAACAATTCTTCATAACACAACAAGCATCTGATTGGCACCTTAGTGCATCCTGAGAGAGATCTACCACCCACAAATATCTACCCCAGAGCAGGTCTGAGGTCAGAAACTGAGCAGTGGTGATGGTTTGGAAGATGCCCAGTGCAAACTGTGCAACTACAGTCTCTACATCAGCGAGGGAGGTGTTTCTGATAAAGAGGCCAGTGTAGGTATTGTGTGTATTTATGTCTGTAAATATAAATAAATATAAAACACTTCTTCAGGTAAAAGAGACAGTAATTGTGTTGTTAATGTGTAGAACTCGATGACACAGTGCAATACAAAAAACACTGATGTCTAACATCTTCACTCTTCAAAAGTTGACATTTAGAAGATGCTGCTTTTACCGCCAGAGGAAGCAACTCGCAGCTCGTAGCACGCACCACTGGAAAAAAGCAGTTAAAGGAAACATGACCTCCCCTGAGGGGAAAATTACATATCTTTCAAAACAAGTCTTATTAAAGCTAATTGTGCACAATTAAAGTAATTATATGACCATTTCCTTTGTGCACTTCATCTATGGACCTACAACGAGTAGCTGGATGTCTTTTTCTGATTTTAACCCTTCAGACCCCTGGAGATCCACATTGTCCTCATTGTGGGCTGAACGTCTCTTTGTTCTCCACAAAGCTCCAGCATATACCTGTTGATTTCCATGGTTACTGTTGCCCATGTCAGCTGGAATGACCGCTCAAGGCCATGTTTATCTAAAAGTTTCTCGCGGCTAAATTACATGTAGATTAATAGATGTTAACCAAGCCACAGTGTGCAGGTCTGCATCAACAGACTGGACTCACCAAAAAACACAAAGCACTTTCACAAAACTCCAGTGAGACCTGGTTACATTACAGAGCTAGATATGTGCTGTTACTGTCTTCAATGGGGTTTAAAATGAATTCTTTATACAAACTCCCACACACTGGTATAAACAGGGGATAATGCAACATCAAGTTCCGAAAGAAAATTTAGCATCTTCAGAAGTTTAGTTTTCTGCATCACTGAGACGCTCCCCCTAACTTTTAGGATGAATGGACCAATATAAAGACTCAGAAATGTTTATACATTATTTATACTACAAGTATGCAATGCTCTTGCTTTTACAGAAGTATATCAGTGCAGAAAGTTTTCATTTTGGAGATTACACTTTGGGGACCAAAAGGAGACAGTTACATTAACCTTTAGAACACTAGTCTAATTTTGCATATTTACAGTTATAAAGTACACAAAATGGCCAAAAATACGTTGGCACTACATCATCACACCTATATGAGCTCACTGGACGTCCCATTCCAAAGCCATGTGAGTTACCCGTTTGCTTAGACTCATTTCACACTCTCTGATACAGTGTAACAGATAACGGTTGTGAACCAGATTTGGAATAACTGTCCTTTTGTCCTGGACTAACCAGCTAAGCAAATTCAGCCTGAGAGCAAACCACTTTATTGCAAAAGAAATCTCCAAGATCCCCAAAATTTAACACAGGATCTCAGGAAAACTGTTGGTGTTCTAGTGTAAACATCTACAATCAGCTTTTCAGGAAAAGACCCTCATAACAACTGTGAAGCATGGTGGTGGAAAGGTAGAGTTTAGGGCAGCATGTACTTACATTCTGCACAGATGTGTATTAAACCTGTTGATCTTTTTACTGAATAAATGATTGAAGAAGCTCATTTTCTTTGTGGTTTTGTTGATCACCGTTATCTGTAGTCAGTGTATTAACGAATGAAGCATTTGCTTGTTAAGTTCAGCTGAAAAATCAGCAGTTTCCATGGGATCTACTTATTTATCAGTAGATTTGAAAAGAAGAATGAAAGATATTGTAATATTCTGTATTTTCACCGTTATGTTCTGTGTGGGCAATCGCTGCCACTGACTCTGAGGAATTCAGCGGCTGCACCAGGGGTCACTCTCTCCTTCTTAGAATGACATATTGACCAGGCTGGCATCCACTCATTCTGTGTAATGTGCTGCTGAGTGGTTAGTGCCCTCCTCCAATCTTAGCAAGACCTTCAGAAAAAAGCAGCACATGCCACCTTTGCCCTGTCAGACAGAAACTTTATGAAGAGTGAAAACTGAACATGATTTAACTGAAAAAAACAGAATAAACAATGTTTCAGAAAGTTCTGCTCTGAGCAAGAGGCCGTGAAGTTCTGGCCTCAGGTCTCAGACACAGTTTGGAGAGAGCGGTCCACATTTTGGGCACTAGCACTATGGAAAAGAGGTAAGAGTGAAACACACAAGGACATTAATGTTATGTTTAAGTGCTCCAATCACTTCTGACCTGCAGAATAAACAACAAACACAGACAACAAACAATACACACACACACAACAAACACACAAAATAATCAATACATTTACACAATAAACATACACAATAAACAATACGCACAAAAACAATAAACAATATACACACACAATAAACAATAAACACACACACACACACAATATACATAGGATGAGACTGCAGGGCGAGATTCCAGGACGAGACTGCAAGGTGAGACTGCAGTACTGCAGGACGACAATCCAGGACGAGACTATAGGACGAGACTGCAGGGTGAGACTGCAGGGCGAGACTCCAGGGCGAGACTCCAGGGCGAGACTCCAGGAGGAGACTGTGAGACTGCAGGACGAGACTGCAGAACGAGACTGTAGGACGAGACTCCGGGACGAGACTGCAGAACAAGACTGCAAGACAAGACTGCAGGACAAGACTGCAGGACAAGACTCCGGGGCGAGACTCCGGGATGAGACTGCAGGGCGAGACTGCAGGACAAGACTCCATGATGAGACTGCAGGGCGAGACTGCAGGATTAGACTGCAGAGTGAGACTGCAAGATGAGACTCTAGGACGAAACTCCAGGTTGAGACTGCAGGGCAAGACTGCAGGACAAGACTCCAGGATGAGACTCCAGGATGAGACTGCAGGGCAAGACTGCAGGGCAAGACTGCAGGAGAAGACTGCAGGAGAAGACTCCAAGATGACACTCCATGATTAGACTGCAGGGCAAGACTGCAGGGCAAGACTGCAGGATGAGACTGCAGGACAAGACTAGAGGACGAATCTGCAGGACAAGACTCCGGGACGAGAATGCAGGACGAGATATGTGATAGATACAGAATGTGCAGCTGAATTTAAACAGAGGAAATATCACTGCACACGGGACACATGTAACTGTGTGTGTGAAAAAGAAACAGCTTGAATCCTTTTCCTGTCTGTTCCACTGCAGCATGTGCCACCAGTGGCCAGAGACAGTACCAGTAATGTCAGAGGTACATGTCCAGGATTTGATCACAGGGAAAATCCATAACTGACACACCACCACTGTTCTAGAATTTTCTGCTCATTCACACTGTTCCACAATGTTCTCCTTGTTCACAAATCTTTTTTTCTCCAATCTACAGTTTCAAGGTGGGAGTCGGTTGTATGTGTAGAAAGAACAGTAATTCAGTTCAGGCTGTACCAGCAGACGCACACACACCCATATACACACACGGCCGGTATAAGAGGAATGCACAAGCACGCTCTCTCTCTGGTTCTGCAGTGCTCCATTCACTCTCATTTACATAACCTTGATTACTTTATTTCATGCCTAATGTGAGCTTCTGCCTTGTCCGTTACTCTGTGTGTGTGTGTGTGTGTTCCAGCATTTGTTTTTGTAAGTTTTACAGATGTTATCCCAAAGGTTTTGCACAACGATATGTGTGTGTGTGTGTGTGTGTGTGTATGTGTGTGTGTGTGTGTGTGTAACGTGTGCATTCAGTGCATTATTACACAATAAAATGTGTGTTTATTGTAATAAGAGTCATAATGAAGGGCATAAATACTGCACTCCTAACTGCTGTAACAGCCATAAAACACACATACACACACACAAACACATTTCGCCTCCCTCTCTCCCTTGATTTCCCCTCTAAATGGAATTCTGCCTCTTTATTTTTTTTGTGCTTTATTTTTAATTAAAAAGGCCAATCATCCATGTTGTGTTTTTTTTTTCATCCTTAGTGCATTTTATGCATGAGAGGCAAACAAAGCTAACCTTTCCTTTGGATTTGCTGTTTCCCTTGCCTTAAAAACAGCAGAAACACCATCTTAAGAGCTGCTAGCAGGAATGTATAATGAAGTAGTTTGTTACCTGACAGCGCTTGGAGCGTTTTACAGCACGGAACAATATTAGCTGTTTTCCACCACACTGTCATTTCACCCTGGCTGAGCAGCAGGAAACTGTTTGTCAACAAAAGCACAAAACCAACAAAGTTAGTATTAAAGTTGGTTGGGAGGGAAGAGTGTGAGTGTGTGTGTTGGTGTGAGCTCTCGTGATCAGTCGGTTGTTCCCTTAGAACCTTCGGAGAAGATCTACATCTCTCTGTGTGATAAAGAAGGTCTCGGATCAGCAGGAGCTGCAACTAAACATTACATGAAGAGCGGTTAAAGGAGGTAAATGTGTTATAAAGTCCTGGCCTTCACCCAGGAGAAATGCTGTGGAATGAGCTGAAGTGAGAAGTTCATGTGAGGAAACCCAGCAGCGTCCCAGAGCTTAAGCTGTTCTGTACAGAGGAACGGGTCTAAAAGTCCTCAGAACTGATGAGCAACACTGATCAACATTCAGCTGCAGTTTGTTTATTTGGCATGATATCTAAATCTGAAGGTGAAGGTGCACAGGTTGTGTTCTGGCTGTTATTGTGTTGTAATGGCTACAGCAGCTGGTCTCACCTGCGTGTTACTCACCATCATAGTGAGAAAAAACAATGAGCTGAGTCGGGCACACAAACATCGATACTGTGGATACTGATCCGATACCGATACTGTACAAAAACCTCATGTGTTTGGAAGATCAAAATAAAAAAAGTTATTGAAGCATGAGCCTGGAAGACAGACATATGTCACGTTTCCAAAATTCAGCAACAGTGCTATGCTGCTAACAGCTCCACAGTCTCTCCCTCTTTACCTGGACCAACACCATGAGAGACGCCCATCTTGCCCTGACAGTACCGGTCCCTCTCCTCTCCTCCTCTTCAGTTCACCTCCTCATAAGTTAAGTCAAGTCAAGTCAAGTTAAGTTTACCTCTACCGCACTTACTTTTGCACACTCACAGATCTGTAATACTGATCATTTTCCTCAATAAATAAAGGAGTGTAAATGTTTTCCTGGTTTGTTTAATTAGAGTCCTCGTCGACTTTTAGGACTTCGATAAACTCAATGATGTTTTATGTTTTTTGTATGTAGCGTTTATGCAGAAAGTTTCCAACCAAACTGTACAGACACAGACTCCATTATTATCCACCTTATATAAACGTAGAAATGTAAATATTCTCCATCAAGTCAGTATTAGAAGCAGTATTAGAGTCACTGATTTGTTTCTGCGCTGTGTAGAACAGTAAGGGTCTTTTATATATATATATATATACACACACACATACACAGGTGACATTGTGGGTCCAGCAATTTATTCTCTCATGGGGAGAAGATTAGCAGCTGCGTGTGGGCCACCGTATGCGCTGTGGAGGAACAGTGTCTCAGAGTTCACCTGACGTGTGGCCCAGACAGGAGGCGCTGAGTGGCCACAGATCAGGAACAGTAAGATCAGCAGATAGGAACACAGCTGATGACTCATGAGCTCTGTGGAACCTCTATGGCAACTGAACTGCTGTACTTTCGGTCACCAGGTGAAACGTCTTCAAGAAAGTAGCAGTCCAGTTGCCGTAGAGGTTCCACTTTTTGCCCTACACTCCAACCTAATTAGGTGACAAGTGAAACGACTAATCACATTATGACCTAGACTAGATGGGAGGAGTTTAGAAAGTCACTGTAGAAGTTTCTGATGGATATGAACTCTACACTGGGGCTCTTAACTGCCCTTGTCTCTTAACTGCCTCCAGACTACACTGACTCTTAACTGCCTCCAGACTACACTGACTCTAACCTGCCTCCAGACTACACTGACTAACCTGCCTCCAGACTACATGGACTCTAAACATCCACGTTTAACACACTTTAGAATAATTCCCCTGTACATTTCCCACTCCTGCTGACCTAACCCAAAATACCCTGTCTCTGAAAATACCTGGGTTTGTATAAAAAGTACACCGAACTATGTCGATCATTTCAATAGATATATTATTCCCACAAAGAACCAACACAGACAGAACTCCACTTCCCACAATCCCTCAGTCACATTTCTCCCATCCACCTGTTCTCCGGTGATCATGTGAGGAATCACCTGATCTTCCTTCGTGGCCTGCAGGCTTTTCAGCTGTTGAGTCCCGTAATCAGTCCGTACCCAAAAAACACCCCAAGTAAAATCCAAAAAAAGTGAACTCCGCGGCCGTCGGAGAAAAACAGAAAAAAGAAAAAGGAGCACTCTCACCAGTAAGAAGTTTGGCAATTGAAGGCGTAATCCGACCAAACCTCCGTGGATTGTACCCCATAGTCGTGGCAGTGACGTCTCTCCCAACGCTCGGTAGAGATGGTAAGTTGACTTGGTTTCCTTGGGTCACTCGTAGTCTCCCCAAGTTTGGCGCGCGCCTCCTCTCTACAGAATTTCCTCCATTTTTATACCCTTTACAGGGTCAAAGTTTATAGTCAGCTGACGAGGCAATCAGCTGACTGTGTTGGTGTGAGCTATCGTGATCAGTCAGTTGTTCCCTCAGAACCTTCAGAGAATATCTACATCTCGTTGTGTGATAACGAAGGTCTCGGATCAGCAGGAGCTGCAACTAAACTTTACATGAAGAGCGGTTAAAGGAGGTAAATGTGTTATAAAGTCCTGGCCTTCACCCAGGAGTAATCCGACCAAACTTCTGTGGATTGTACCCCGTAGTCATGGCAGTGACATCTCTCCCAACGCGCAGTAGAGATGGTAAGTTGACTTGGTTTCCTTGGGTCACCCGTAGTCTCCCCAAGTTTGGCGCGCGCCTCTACAGAATTTCCGGGTCAAAGTTCATAGTCAGCTGACGAGGCGATCAGCTGACTGGATCACACAGTGTATGAAAACAATGGCACATGGACCACACATGAAGTGATGTTTACACACTAAAAACCAGGGCATTACAATCAACAAAATGGAACATTAATAACAAGTTTCCATATAATACATTTATACCTTTTTATGGTATAAAGTAAAGAAACTAACCCATGTCTATGTGGCTGCTGCTACACTGCTACTCACATGACATTCCCCTCCATCTCCACACACTGTGTGCAGCTAAGAGCCCATTCAGCTAATGCATGCACCCAACACCATGAGGACCAGGGTAGACCTGGGTTTTGGGGAGCAAGTGTGTCTGTGTGTGGAGCATGTTTATTGGTACATTTTTAATTGTTAAGTGTCATTAACAACTCACAGTCCCACTGACCCCTGTCCTTACACACGCTCTGCACTTTCACAACAGCCTCCTGTCAAGTGGGGAGCCCCCCCCCCCTCTCTTTCTCTTTCTCCCTCTCTCTCTCTTTCGCTCTCTCCTCTCTCTCTCTCCTGCTGATTCCTGATGCAGATCTCCCTCCCTATCTCTCTCTCTCTCTCTCTCTCTCTCTCTCTCTCTCTCTCTCTCTCTCTCTCTCTCTTTCTCTCT
>JBBPDA010000001.1:18172322-18197725 GCA_037974385.1 Arnoldichthys spilopterus | reverse complement strand
TGTGTGTGTGTGTGTGTGTGTGTGTGTGTGTGTGTGTGTGTGTGTGTGTGTGTGTGTGTGTGTGTGTGTGTATAATAGCCTGACAGAGCTGGTGCAGTAAATAAGAGAATGGGACACACAAGACTGGCCACGATGCTCATCTTTTTCAACCTCCCATTTCAGCATGAACCCCCTCCGTTCCTCTCTCTCTCCCTCTCTCTCTCTCCCTCTCTCTCATTTTATTTACCCCTCTCTCACTGTCTCTCCATCAGGGATTCATGGTGATAGATGGGACAGTGGAGGGCTGAGCACGCCACTGAAGTTTGTGGGCCATGCAGCCAAGACTGCTGTGCATAAAAAAGCAGACAGAAAGAAAGTGAGAGAGAGAGAGGGAGGGGGGGAGCGATCTCCTGCAATTGGATGAATGAGGGAAAGCGAACGCGTCAGCATTTTCCCTTCCCAGTACCTTTCACTCAGCTCGATTGAGTCTTTCTTATTATCTGACCCCACTCCCTCAACACACTGACCTGTTCATATTCTACCAACCACCCACCCACACACACACACACACACAGATCTCCCCATCACACAAACACACCCTTAAAGCCACTCTCCCATTGTCAAACACAACCTCCGTGTACGTAATTGCTGACCCTCTCTCCACCATGAGCAGTGCTGTAGTGGAGAAGCTCCGCCGGTCATTTATCATGGATAATGGCTAATGGCTGTGTTCAGACAGGTCGAGCTGCACACGGTAGCCCAGATATTAAACATTTCAAAAATTTACTTTACGAGCACATTAATGTAATTGACTTCTACTGCTCATATACCCACAATTCATCTGTGAGTGCAGGTCACACCTTCCGCTCATCGAGTTTGGTTTCAGGAGCAAGAACTCCAAACTCCACGAGAGGAAGGAAGGTCTAGGAGAAGCTGGACTGGAGTTCAGAGCTACTGCTTGGAGCTGAAGGGCTGTGGATAATGTGATTTCTCCAGCTCAGGTTTTACATGTTGCCGGAAATAAAAACACCATGCTGTGCCTCATACACTCCTAAAGTATAAATCCAAAAAGTCCCAGGTTTTGGTTGCAGCACTGTGAACCTCACAGGAACAATGTTCTGGAGCCACAGCCAAAGACCTTTCCACTGTTGTTTGAAGGCCATCGGTCGTCTTCTGTCCAGGACAGTCCAGAATCCCACAGCACCTGCCACAGGGCACTTCTGAAGAACTGGACTATTCCACCAATGCAGCTGATGGCACAAGTTTGAAAAACTGAACTCCTGATGAAATGTTCTGCTGACAACTGTGGAAAATCTGCTGTTGCCACCAAAATGTAAACTAAAACCGGCGACAACAACTCCCCCACCTTACAGGACTGTTTAACTAAAGGTACAGAGTTTAAGTGTAATGTTCATCTATGTTCTTTACGCCCACTTTGAGTCAGAAGTACAGGCTGTTTGGTTTTTTTTTTTGTTTTTTTTTAAAAAACTATATCAACATGTTATCTTCTACTGAGGCTGTTTTCAATCTCAGTGTGACTCTGCAGGACACAGCCATTCACTGCACCCCACATACAAAATCTGATTGGTCCCCACTCAACTGGTTTAGCAAAGTTCATCAAGAACAAGAGAACAGTGTTTATCAGGTTTGAGGTGTCGGGTTATATGTGTATACAGTAAACTCTCATCATATTAAAACATGTAAATATACATATATCACACAAGACCTGCCGTTCTGGAGAAGCTCTGACTTGGTGTCTAGAACATAACTTGTCAAAGCGGCTCAGATCCTTATGCTCCTGCTTGTAGCAGTTTGAATTTAAGAACAGACTGTTCACCTGCTGCCTAATATGTCCCACCCCCCTGACACGTGCCAATGTAACATTTTCAGTGTTATTTATCTCTCTGGGCAGTGGTTCTAATTTAATGGCTGATCTGTGTACATCCTGTATACGCTGCTTAAAATTTCAGCATCCAGAACTTACACCTTACCATATACCTGGTCCTGGATCATTGTTATATTGTATATTATATACCATAACGGTACTACAGAACCTGGAGAAAGTTATTAGCATTAGCAGCAGCTCATTTCATTGGGGTTTGTCCAATAGCGCATGTTCACAGCAAAACATGGGCAGATTAAAGGATAAAGCAACGTAGAGGCCCTCAGTGATGTTTTGGGAGACTTTGAGCTGGGAGAGCAAACAGACATTGTTACACGTCTCTTGAACTGTACTGAAGGGATGGAACACCTCCCAAAAGACATTCCCTCTGTTGGACATTTGCTGGGGGCACTGTGCAAGTCTTTGGCTGTGCTGGCATCTGGAGACTGTGAAGGCCAGAGCGTGTGGTCTGATTATCGTTTTTATTTCTGTTTTTTAAGCATCTTCACTAGTTTATTGTGGCTTTTCCGTTCATTTGTCCCCCGTCTACAGCCCGCAAACACAACTGACCGCACTGGAAATGCAGAGAAGTGCATAGATATCTTCTCCATTAGACAACACCATCAGAAACAACTGCTGTATAATATACGTTTCTGTGGCTGTTCTGAAGGGAAAAGTAGGTGTTGGCTTTAACACTGAGTGTGACCTCAGATTAATGAAGGCCCCAGACTCCACCAGGCCTAAGTGCTATTTATAGGCAGTACTTGATGTGGACACTGGCTTCACAGTTCAACAGGTACACAGCAGGGCATGTTGTAAACTCTGACAGTGCATTCTGATTGGCTGAGAGCTTTTCTCAATCGCTGTATCTCTCTGATGGACACTAGTTGCTAAGTAAAGATTCACTTTACACTGCAGTTTTATACATAAATTTAATTTAACACATATAA
Organism: Arnoldichthys spilopterus; assembly: GCA_037974385.1. Taxonomy (NCBI): domain Eukaryota; kingdom Metazoa; phylum Chordata; class Actinopteri; order Characiformes; family Lepidarchidae; genus Arnoldichthys; species Arnoldichthys spilopterus. Next base: position 18,194,914 of record JBBPDA010000001.1, on the reverse strand, counting down.
GGGAATAAAGTACACGTTAGTTAAGTTAAGTAACTCCTCCTGTTAATTAATTCCAGACTAATTAAGCTCCTCTACATAACACAGGATCTATTTAGAGACTATGTAAGTTATATTTCCACATGGGCAACATCAACAGCACTGTTGAAGATCATTAACCATCCTTTAACTGATCTAAAGTCTCACGGCTCCTGTACACAAGGAACTGCTGCTGCCCATTTACACTGAGAATTATTATTATATATACGTATATTTATTTATTCTTTTCTCGTTTTCTTCACTCTTGTTTGTTATTGTTCTCCGGTGTCGACCAGAGGAGGATAGGTTGCCCCTTCTGAGCCTTGGTTCCTCCCGAGGTTTCTTCCTACAGCTTAGGGAGTTTTTCCTGCCTCTGTCACCTTTGGCTCTTTGGGCCTCGGACCCAGTTTCTGTAAAGCTGCTGTGTGACAACGTCAGTTATAAAAAGGGCTATAGAGATAAACGTGACTTGACTTGACTATTAAAGCAACACAACACACGCGGCTGTGTTACCACTAATGACGTCATGGCTGTGACGATCTCTCCTCTCTACAGTGAGGTTGTTCAGGACGATGCTCCCCCTCTCTTTCTCTCACTGAACGCGTGTGTGGTGCTGTTTCTTCCTCAGCAGAACTAGTAGGAGCTAGAGTGGAGCCCCTGTCAAGGGGTCCTGATGGAAGCGTGCGAGTGGCGCTCATTGCGAAGTGTGTTTTATCAGCTCAGTCCGACAGAATGGACTGAAGCTCAAAACTTCTCCACTGCCGAGCTGACCTCTTGACCTCTCTCTAGTCCCGGTTAGAACTCGCCCTAATCAGCCAAAGTCAGAATATCTATCTGTGCATTAAATAGCTTATATTTAGAAGCTCGTTAGTAGTTTTGGGGTTAAACAGAGCCGATTTGGGGATTAGAGGATTTCCAATCTGGCGATCACAGCTGGTTTTTCCTTATGCCAGGCCTAACCCCCATATCAGTGCCAGAGCAAGCACGGCCTGTATGTGTGTGTATATAGATGTGTGTGTGTATCTGTGCATATGTGTACAGGAAGTACCACCAAGCTTCAATGTCCAAATCCCTCTTAACCCAGATAAGCACTTCCCCCACCTGCTCAAAATGACCCCTCGCTCTCTCTCCCTCACTCTCCCTCTCTCTCTCTCCCTCTCTGTCATACACACCCATGGGATTAGGAGCTGCTAGACCCCCTCGATTGTAACCTGGAGCTCAGGGGAAACGTCTGGAGTGATTTCTTTGCCGTGAAAGCTGGGGTGATCTCACCCCCAGTCCGTCCACACACACTCTGCAGCAAAGATTAAGGTTGAAACCTGTGCCAGACGCCTGTTTGTCTGATAGCAGCAGACAGCCAGATCGCCACAGTATTGTTTTGTTGTTTGTGTGTGTTACAGTGCGTGTGTCTGTGTGTGTGTGTGTGTGTGTACGTGTGTTTATTGTATTAATGTGTGGCTGATTTGAGAGCACGGCCACTGTCCAGGAAATTCCCCTCCCACGCTTGGCACTGCCTTCCTGAACATTCCACATGGAAGTGTTTTTACCAACATCGAGCAGAGGAGTTCGGGGAGAAAACCGTGGACTCATGCTATTGCAAAATAAAGGAGGCTGTTGCAAGAGGGGAGGGGTCTAAGGACAGTAAGGGGAGTGATAAACTCACTGTTAACCTTCATACACCAATCAGCCATAACATTAAGACCACTGAATGAAGTGGACCGGTGAAGTGAGCAACGCTGACTAGTCATTTTACTACAATGGCACGTGTCGGGGGGTTAGATATATTAGATAGCAGGTAAACAGTCAGCTTTTGAAGTCAGTGTGCTGGAAGCAGAAGCGTAAGGATCTGAGCCACTTTAACAAGTGATGTTCTAGATAGTGAGTCAGAACGTCTCCAGAACGGCATGTCTTGTGGAATGTTCCAGGTGTGCAGTAGTTAGTACCTACCAGCAGAGAACCAAGGAAGGACAACTGGTGGTAAAGGGCACCCGAGGCTCACTGCTGCATGTGCGTCTGGTCTGATCCCACAGAAGAGCTACTGTGGTGTAGAAAGTGATGCTGACTCTGATAGAAAGGGTTCAGAACACACAGTGCAGCAAAGTCAGAGCTGTTGAAGCAGCAGGAGAGACACACTAAGTGTTAGGCAGGTGATCTTAATGTTGTGGCTGATCCGTGTGTGTGAGACTCTTCCGTGTACCTTTTATCTACCATCCCCAGTCAACAGGAGAATCCTACTGGGATTACTTCTTCTGATTTAGCTCAATGAGGTCAGACATGTACATGAACAGATGATGAGACCACAGCTCTGTTTATCTTGAGGAAACAGCGTTAACAGATGGCAGAAGAGGATGAAGCTGAACATGTCACACTGTGATACACTGCCTCCAATGGTGACGGTGGAATTTTATCTCACGAAAGTGCTGCGTTCAATGTAGTGCTCACAGCTGATGCGTAGTACTCAGATCAGCTGTCTGGCACAGGCGTTTGTGTAGCTTAAGCAAGTATATGTGCACACTAAAGCAGAAAGCCTGTTTAAGGTACAGTAAATAAGGAGGAGGATCCTGCTGCATCCGCCAAACCTTTACCATGAAGAGAAGGAACCTGATAAATCTTCTCTAATATCCTGTTTTTGCAGTATTCTGAATTAAATATGGGTTAACATTAGTGCAGATCATCACATTACACTTTATTGACATTTTACACAGCATTTTTACTGTTTTTGAGAGTTTGTGTTGAACTGTATTGAGTTGGTGAAGAGCTCGAGAGAAAAATAATTTTAAAAACCGAAGAAGTAAAAAACACGCGTTTGTCCACTGCCTGGCAGAGTGTGTGTGTGGGGGAGAGGAGTTGGGTAGGCCAAATCAAGCATCTTTGAGGCCCACCTCTGTTTTGAATTCATCTGACTGATGAACCCACAGAACCCACAGCAGAACATTGTACGGCTTTTTCTTTTCTTCTTTTTATTTACAAAACCGTCAGATCCACGATGCCTCCCACACTGGCCTGTAATAAGGAAGGGTAATTGAACTTGGCACATTAAGCGTCTAAAAGCATCCACACTAGTGGAGCTCGGCCGGTCGGTGCGTTCGCTCTGGAGACTTCAGAGGCACTGGCGGCTTCTACTGTATCAGTTGTGCTCACATCGCGCCAAAAAGAGCAGAGTTCGATTCCAGCCCTCAGGGCAAGTCTCATTACTCACACTCATCAAGATGTGCGCGGGGCAGCTCCATCTGAACAGCAGCACTTTTCTTAAAGGCCCCTTAAAGTCATAGTTGGGCAAAAAAAAAGTCAAATCTGTGCAATTTTGTTTCAGATGCAGTCAATCAGCCAAGACATGTCTGGGGTCTTTGGAATGAAGCTACAAAGCTGGTGCACACCTCTCAAAAGTCTAGAGATGTCTGAAATGAAGTCGTAGCGTAGAACAATCATACAATCCTTTAAAAATATTTAAGAAACTGCTTAATAAAAGCATTGACTCCACACCTTTAAACAGCTTGGAGGTTTATACCACAACAAACATCAGCCAAGTGCCTGAATCTTCACAAAAGCCAGAGCAGACTTTCTTTGATCGGTGGTTCTGTATGTGTTTGTACTAGTGCAGCATGTTTATTACGCTACATACATGAGCCTCGTAGCTCCAGGGCTAAATGAGAGACACGAACACATCACGACTGGTCTACCGTCACTACAGACGAAAAGATGCGCAGTTCAGGGTGAAAATGGATGAACTTCGCTGCTCTGCTGTACAGCATTAGCACACGATGCTGATGCTAATAGCCTCAATCTGACATCAGAGCTGAAGGACGCAATTAGCCATACAGAACAGAGGTAGCGAGTAAATGCAGGGTTCAGTGAACAGAAAGCCAGTCTTGAGCCAGACCCCTCCAAGGCTCCGGGGGGGTCAGCAGGGTCATTCTTCATTACTCCTAATGAGATGAAGCTATTAGCAGTTAAATCTTCCCACTGGACAAGATCACATTCTTACTGCTGATTTCTATGGATTTTCTGTGTTCAGGCAACTACAGTCAGACTGCCCTCACACACACAGAGAGATACACATACACTGATCAGTCACAACAGGATCTGAGTGACTTCAACAGGGGCCAGACTGTGATGGCATCTTTAAATCAGCAGGTCTTACAGGGGGATACTGGTATGCAGTGGTTAGAATATAACAAACACAAGAAAAACAACACAAACATTTAGTGTTGGTGTCAGCAGCTGTTTTCTATGATCAACATGTGTGAAGTGTCTCTTTAACAGTGTAGAGTATATACTATAGGGATCATCTGAACAGTGACGCTACAGTGTGTCCTACAGTATACGGTTCTGGTACAGTAACAGTGCTGTAAAACAGTAACAGTTCAGTGTGTGTATTGGTGTTGGTGATACAGTATTGGTGCAGTGTAAAAACAGCAGTAGAACAGAAGCAGTGTGGAGGATCAGTGCCATGAGGATGCCTGTGACTCGCATCAGTGTAAAGTGACAGTGCAGTGTAAACTCATTACAGTGTAAGTCACATCTGAGTGTCTCAGTCCTTGATCAGACCATTGTTGCAGGAAGGGGGGGTCGCAGTGTGTTGAGGGGCCACACAGCCTGGGGGAGGAGGCTGAGGCCAGCGCTGGGACTGGGAGAGCTCTGATGATCTTTCCTGAAGTTTTTATGATCCTAGAGGGACGTCACTGTCCATCAAAGGAGAAACACCACCACAGGACTGGACTGATATCACCTCAGTGGTGGATTATTTTCAGAGCAGCACTGTGCAATGAGTGTACCATGCACAGCAGATCTGGAACCCATTTAGACTGGACCTAGACGTCTGTGAAACAGGAGTATCCAGGCTGCTCCGCTGTGGGCTGCTTCAGCTTCAGGCAGACTGGCAGTTGTGTGAAGTTGTAAAATGTAAAATGTAAAATGACTGAGTTGTAGATGTTGTGACTCCTGGTTCCTGTCAGCACCACGGTTGAGAAATGGGAGTTTTTTTCTCTGCAAAGAGCCATTTTACACTGAAACGCTCTGAAGGTCATTTCTCTAGCACCACCACATAATACAGCTCAGGTTTCACTGTGGGTTTAACACAAAGCTGGATTAAAACCATCAATGAGAAAAAACCTGTATGAAACTCTCTGTCTTGTATATGTATTGCCTTAGTGATATATAGCGCGGACACATGCCAGCGAATACTGCATGTGGTGTCTGTTTGACCTACTACTTGAGTCTACTGTGCATGTCCATGCATCACTCTTACCTGGTTCAGTCAGCCACTGTCCGGACGGGCGTGTTAACCAGCTGGGACCTCAAAAGGGTTCTACTGCTTCTGGACTGGTGGGACTGTTTCTTTTGTATCTTTTTCTCTTCATCGTTTTTGATGTTTGATGCGAACTTGCAAGAGGTTTCAGCTGGAGTGGGGGGGTGGGGGGGTGGTTCTGGAGTGATATGGATTATGGGAGTTAGAGTTTTTTTGCGGTGTATGTGATTATTCTGGCTGACAATACAAACATATTATTCTTCGTGTGGATGAAAACCTTACATGGGCACCTTCATTTATAACGGAGCGTTCTAGCATTTGGTCTAGTTTTACTTTAACCCCTTTAATTTTAGTAATGATCAGCAGACCTGGTTATTATCGTTCGACTACTGTGCACCAGGACAGCCAGACACCGGAGCAGGTTCACCCTCATAAACAGCTGAACATCTCCCATCACCTCACTACTCAATCTGCACACTGTCTGTAAAGTGTATAAAGTGTATTTCCTGTTGTGTAGTCTGTTGTATAATGTAAGTTTATTGTAAATTGTGTATCTTGTCTATTGTGTTATAATAATAATAATATTAATAATTTCTCTGCACGTAGTAAAGGAACAGAACCTTGTGGAACCTTAAATCCAGTCTTAGTCTCATACTGCAGATTAAATCTTCAGTCTACAGTTCTGTCTCGGCATCATTCTGACTCGGCCCCTCCCCTGGGCGAGTAGGAGGCCAGTCCAGCGCTTTCTTTTTTCCCCCCAAGTGCAGCTGTGTAAAGTGAAGGGTATTTTAAACCAGAAGCTGCCGTTGTGTCGCTGGCTTTAAACTCTTTAAACAGGCCTCGTACAGCATGCTGTGCCACAGGCTTGTGCACCTTTTGTGCCACTGGCCTCTAAAAGCATCTACAAAATACAAAATACACACTTGTCCAAAAGTGTCGTGTGTGAGCTGTCAGAAAATAACAAAAAAACGAAATATTTCACCTAATCCTCCAGCTGTGCAGCTGCAGTTAGCCTAATGCGCAGTTAAAATACTCTGCTTAGTGATACATACCACACAGTAGGCTAAACAGATCAGCCATTACATTAAGACCACCTGCCTAACACTGAGTGTGTCTCTCCTGCTGCTGGAACAGCTCTGACTGTGCTGCACTGTGTGTTCTGACCCCTTTCTATCAGAGTCACCATCACTTTCTACACCGCAGTAGCTCTCATGTTGGATCAGACCAGACCAGATGCACTAGCCTTCACTCCCCACATGCAGCAGTGAAACTTTACAAGACCTGCCGTTCTGGAGACTCTGACTCAGTGTCTAGAACATCATTTGTCAAAGTGGCTCAGATCCTTATGCTCCTGATTCCAGCACATTAACTTCAAGAACTGACTGTTCACCTGCTGTCTAATATATCCCACCCTATGACATGTGCCATTGTACTGAATATTCCTCATGTCAATGTTCCTCACTTTGCCTGCAGTGGTGCTAATGTTTTGGCTGATCTGTGGCTGGTGTTTGTCGTGTTTAATGGATGAGATGGTTTCCTAAAACAGAACAGAATGGGCAGATGTGAACAGCTGCATGCCGTTGTTTTGTCATTAAGCACAGCAGCATTAGGCCACAGAGGTTAACACTCCTCCATTCGCGCGCGCACACACACACACACACACACGCACACACACACACACACGCACTGCACATCATAACCAAAGAGAGGCAACCTGTAACACTGCATAGCAACAACATTCACACACACAGCTCAGGGGAGAGGGAAAAAAGAAAGAAAGAAACTGCATGAAAGGCAAGAAGGAGAGATAAGGGTAGAACGAATGTGAAAGAAGGTTAAATGAACAGCGGGAGGAAGAGAGACAGGAGGAGCAAAAGAGCAAACAAAATTCAGAGCCCGAGTCAAGGAAGAGGTGGCTGGAGAGCGAAAAAAAAGGCAAGTTTAAAAATAAGAAAAAAAAGCAAAAAGGAAAGAGGGAGAAGGGGAGAGGCAGGCAGAATGAGAGCGGAGAGCAAGAGCAAACAGCAAAGAGCGCCCAGAGACACGTCCACAGCAGAGCTAGTTTACAGAAAACAGAACAAACACACATGCACACACACACACACACACACACACACACACACACACACCGTCAGGAGAGATGTAAGGAAGAGAAAATGGTGAAAGAAGCAATAAACTCAGCAATAAAACTCATGGCGGTGGGAGTGTGCCCAGGTCCAAGAGCTATACTGTTACACACACACACACACACTGCATGAATGTTTTCACTCACTCAAGAGTTTTTACTCATCAACATACATCCAGTTTCACTCTCATTCCTTTTTCCGCCAGTCTCCACTGCCTGTGTCTGTACTACACTGTCCGTTAATGCAGACAGTGGGTTCCACACATTTTTGACCTGAAACACGCTTCAGAATCACAATCAGATTTAAGGAATGTGTTTCTGGCCAATGGCGTCAGCTTTAATACTGTATACAGTAAACAGTAGACTACAGTGTCCAGTCCAGTCCAGTTCAGTCCAGTCCAGTTCAGTCCAGTGTTAAACCAGATACAGTACATCAGCTTTAATTCTGTATACAGTAAACAGTAGACTACAGTGTCCAGTTCAGTCCAGTCCAGTCCAGTCCAGTGTTAAACCAGGTACAGTACATCAGCTTTAATACTCTATATAGTAATCAGTAGACTATAGTGTCTAGTCCAGTCCAGTCCAGTCCAGTTCAGTTCAGTTCAGTTCAGTCCAGTTCAGACACGACCTCACCACAATTTGTCCAGGGCTGTTTCATCCTGTTTCATCCATCTTTCATCACTTTTTGAAAGATTGGTAACATTGGTCCCCACCACCTTCACTATCACCACCAACACAATGAGGTGTCAGTGTGTAGTTACTGAAATACACTGTTACAGAACTTAATGCAATGTACTCAAAAATATAGCAATACCTGTGTGTGTGTGTGTGTGTGTGTGTGTGTGTGTGTGTGTGTGTGACCCCTGCAGAACTGCAGCAGTTATTCTCCTCAGTTCCCACATGACCACAGAGTGAAGTAAAGGGAAGATGATGGAAAACACATGAAAACATGCCTGTACCGACTTCTACTGAGTGTGAAGCAGCGTCAGATTAAGAGAATAAGTTTTGAAAGTGAGCAGGTAAAATGAATATCGCTGCTTTTGGTATGAGATACAAATAAAACACTGTTTGATAACATGAGATTAAATAGAAACTGTAGTTTATGGGCTCTTTAAAAACTACCTGCCATTTCCTGTTTATTCTGTTTCAAGTCAAGTATATTCTCATTTACCCACATGCACAGCACATAGTGCAACTAAACAGCTATTAAATATCTTCATTCTTATTTTAAGGCAACAGTAGAAGTTTTCGTCTGTGGTGCAGCAGCGAAAGGAAGAAGGAAAAAGGAGGAAGGAGGAAGCTGGAAATCCCATGCAAAATCAAATTCAGCTGTGGAAAACGAATTGTGTGTAGAATCCGTGCGTGCGCAGCGGGAGCCCCTCTGGAGGGCTCGGTATATGAAGTAAAGTGGAGAATCTCCATCCTATTTATTATGCATGGGCATAAATGTTACAAACTGCTGGCTGTGGAGGCAGCCGTGTTTGTGTCTGTGGCTCTGTGAGGGGGATCTGAGTCCCTCGCCGTTTAGATACTGTGGAAAGTGAGAAAAGGGAAAAAATCTGCACTCTGCAACATCTGAGACATCCCAGTCCTCTCATATCACATCATGGCGACTCAGACACATCATCAGTGAAGATCAATCGTTAATATGATAATTTACTATCACGATGGGCAGTGGAGCCTAGTGGTGTGGACGTTGCCCTTGTGAACTGAAGGTAACAGGTTTGAGTCCTGGCCCAAGCACCTCTGAGGTTCCCTTGAGTAAGGGTGATGTTGATAGGTTGTGTTCACGTGTGATGGGTTAAATGCAGAGGTCAAATTTCGTTGTGGTGCTTGAGTGTGTTCACAATGACAATTGACTTTTAGCAAAACTAATTCACACGGCTTTGTCTTTACTCCCAGTCTAGATCAGCCAGGACATGCCTGGTGTCTGAACTTTGATTCTTATGGTTTGTCCTGGAAGCTAATGTAGCTAATGCAGCTAATGTAGCTAATGCAGCTAATGCAGAAAAGGAGTGATGGAAGTGAATCCTGCTCTGGAACAGTGTAGCGCTCTCAAACTTCTGTATTCATTAAAGTACTGTACGCATTGGGTTCACATAATGCAGCGTTGTCCATTCGGTTCTCCTTGCTTTTCTAAAATAAAAGTGTGGGCAGTACGAGAAAGACCGAGGGAGCATCCTGACTGGTTAAAGTCAGGTGTTGCTTAAAGTTGTAATGGAATAAAAAAAAGACCATCAGTAGATTCTGCAGGGTGAGACATGTCGTAGCAATACAAAGCGCTAGCATCCTAGCTTCCTTTACTTGTTAGCTACATTAGCTCCTCAGCTCCAGTGTAAAACTACAGGAGTAAAGTGGTTCCCCACACTCAGGTAGCGAATACGTCTTGGCAGATCAACGACGACATTTAGGGGAAAGCAGAAACTGTGGACATTTGATTTTCCACTGATTGTTCCCTTTAAGGGGGAGGGGGAGGTCAGTAACCTTTGAGAAGCTGCTGCTCGGTGCTGAAACAGTTTATCACTGTTTACTTAATGTCAGCAGTTTTCTTCTTATTTCCTTCTCTCCCTACACGACCCTCCCCTGCTGCTTTCCTCCTCCGTGTCGTGTCTGAGTGTGTCAGGGAGTGGATACAGGGGAGTCCCATTGGCATCTTCTCCATCTGAGGCTCAGTGCATTTCTAAGCCTTTCTCTACACCAGGCGAGACAAAAAGCTCCAGAGCCAACGCCAGCGTCGCTCTACAGGTGAGCATGCAAATTTGTCCTTTTCCTCACTCAAAAGGACTCCAGAACGTCTTTTCCTCCTCCATTTCTTCCTCTTCTGTGGGACGTTGCATTTCTCTCCGTCTCTCCTCGCGCTCCCTGAAGACAGGTAAGAGTGAGGCGACGGGGAGTTGAAAGCGAGCCGATCTCTCTTTTGCTCGCTCGCTTCTCCTTCTTCTCTCTCTGTCAATTGTGAGCTGACTCCTGCGACAGATGGAACTCGGAGAGAAGGCGCTGAAGTTGAAGCTGCCTCTGTGGAAGTCGCAGGCACAAGGGTGAACCTTGTGAGGCTTAACGGCACCGAAAAGAGCGACAACACAAGAGCGCAGAAACTTTGCTCAATTCAAGCCAAGGACAATCTCAGTGGGTGTCTCAGTTATCGTCTGTTTCATGAGGGCTGTCTCTGGGACGCAGTACAGACACTCACGTCAGTTTGTATTACTGTATGATCTGCAGAACCAGTGTTTCATCCTGTACAAACGAGCGTATGTGCTGTATGTGCTGCTCAGAACATGTTCCAGGAGATCCACCCAAGACTCTGCAAATCTTTGGTAGAACATCTGAAAATTTTTAGGAAATCATCCTCACACATCAGCTTTTTCCTCTGCTGAGCTTTACAGCGCACTGCACCACGAGCACTTCTGTGTTTCAGGTCAGGTGGACTGTTGTTAAAAAATTATCCAGACACACCTTTAAATGGGGGTTTTCAGACAATGTTAAGGTGCACATGCTTTCAGTTGAGCACATCTAGCTTAATGCAGCACCACGTGAGCTGTAGGTCACCAGTGGTCACTGGGCTGTGGGGAGATGGAACTGTTGATGAAGCTCCAACCAGCACCTCTGGGTACAGGTAATGATCCACAACTAATCCAACATCACCTTACTATTGCTGCTGTGGCTGAATGCAATCAAATACTAACAGCAGTGTCCCAACACCCAGTGTAAAGTGCAGGAAGAGTAGAGGCAGTTACTCCCCTATAACATTTCAGAAGAAGCTTTGGATAAGCTGCGGTCTACAGACTAACACAGCTTTTCACAGGCAAATGAACAATTATTAAAAGTTTACCCTGGACTAAAGGCTGGACGTGCCGCACAGTGTGAGGTAGTACTGTATTGGAGAACCAATGCAAAGCACAGATACACTGCGCGTTGCAGTGAGACACCGATAAACAGTAGATTCTTGTTCATTTTTACACTCGTACAGATTTTGTTAAATTTATTATTCATTCATTAATTTATGACTAAATCACATTTGGTATCAGTTCACTCATGCTCAACAAACGGCCGTTTCTGCTGATAAAAAGACGTATTGCATATCATAGCATTAGCGTTTGCCTGTTTATCTGAAAGGCTTTACTGCCTTTGTTGGTGTAAATTTTAAGCCACAAATGGAATTTTGTCTCATTCTCGGCTGAATGTAACACAGTAATTGCAAAATGCTGAAAGAAACTGATTAGTCGCCGATATGCTGGAGTTCGATCTTTCATTAACACAATAGTTTTTTGTATTTAGGTTTTCAGTCCAGTTTTGTCCAGTGGGAGGAGGCCTTATAGGAGTTTTTTTTTGTAGCATTACTACAAAAACTTAGCACATATATGGTCATGACGACCGATGTGTGAAATCCAGTTATGCACATATATTTCAATATATATTTAGAGCCTCTTAGAGATTGAATATGATCATATCAGAGGCCTAAACTATGTTGTTAGCATGCTGGAAAAACTGCAGACTCGAACACACACACACACACACACATAATACAGACATGGGTACTGAAATGTCTTTAGGGAAACAAAACTAGGAAAACAGAAGGAACATATTTTGTATAATATTCATGTCAGGCTAATAATTAATGGTGGGTTAATCATCATTATTTCTGAGAAACATCTCTCAGGAAAACTGAAAGGAAGCTGTGGTCAGATGAGAAAAGTACATAGCCTCATAAATCTGTCAGAACACTTTTGAAATGATGTTTGGACTCTGAATGAAAGTGGCCTTGTGAAAAAGGACAGAACTCATCTACAGAGACTTTCTCGACTGGTATAATATAATAATAATATAATTTTTCTGAAGCTTTTAAGTTCTCTGGCTCTTGATTTTCTACAGGACGAAGGCAAAGGTTCCACCACAGCCTTAAACTTAGACCAGCACTGTCTATAATGCAATAAGTTGGACATTGCTGAGACCCTAATGTAATATAACTGTGCTCTGTACTGTGGTTGTTTCAGTCACAGGGTAAAAGCTGGTAGTATACTTATCTCCTGAATAAAATAAAGAGTAAATCATTTTCCATTAACCCCTGGAAGAAACACCTGGATTTCAGTGCTGTGCTTCACACAGTACAGTGAGAAAGGGGAAATACTGCGCACCATATATAATTGAACTTGTGCGCCAACAGAGGGATTTGAGCGGGTCAGGAAAGGAGCGGGTAGTGGGGATGTGCTCTCCAATCTGCATAGTCCAGGAGTCGCGAGCAGAGGCGGCTTCATTTTCTGGACATTGCTTGATTTCATGGGGGCTTTCACATCAAATAGGCCCGGGCCAGGGAGCACTGAGTCGTTTGACGACGTTATGAAAGAAGCCATTAAAATTCACCTGACGGGGTCACGCTCTGCCTCCTCTCAGCTGCCCCGGCAATCACGGGCAGCCGCAGCCTCTCAACGGCGAATCAAATTTCAAATCAAACTTTTTCCCCTTTCTGAAAAGCTCGCAGAGAGAGACAAGGTCAGAAACTATTATGAAAGCAGAAGTGTGTGTGTGTGTAGGCTACGGTTGTCGCAGCATGTGCTGCCATCCTTGATAGCGCACCGAAAGCATATTGACACAGCAGGCCTGGATCTAAACAGATTACAGTGCTGCGGAGCTTTATCTGCCAGGACTGATGTATATTCTGATAGTCACAGACATATTTCAATTCTAACTTTATGAAGAGAAGAAGTGTGTATGAAAGTTGACTCAGGCGTCTCAGTCTGCATTTTAAACCATCCATCAAGCTCTGTCCATGGTGTGTTTTCAGCAGTAATGCACCGGCCTATTTGCTCACATCTGCTCTATCTGTGCAAGTCTCGGTGGTTTGGCCCCAGCTCCTCTAGAGTCCAGTCGAAACTCCGCCTCCTTTCTTTCCCTCTCCAGCGGAAGCGTCCAGAAGAGCAAAACAAAGCCTGACAGAGACACATGCATGAAACAAAACAAGGGAGAAACAAGCATGTTCAGAACGAGGGCTAATTAATTTCCCTGGTCATGCAGACGCTGATATTTTCCCAGCAATTAAAGCTGCTGCTTGTCTTCAGGTCCTGAGCCACAGGGAGGTCGGACTTGAGCCTGTGTGGAGTCTCATTACAGATGGACTGAAAAGCACTCGTTTGCCTCCTCAAATCACGGACGGCCCTGGACTTGCTCACTCTCTCAAAACAGCAGAGCACAGAAGCACTTGTTTCCGAAAGTGGGGAGGAGAACCATGTTCCTCCAAACAGTGTGAGGTGCTTCCCTGAAGAAGCTCTGGCTCTGTTTCTTACTGCCTTTACTGTGTTAAAAGAGGGGGTCAGGATGGAAAAGTCCACTGGGCCTCACTCTACTGTGATGGACCACCACAGCGCATGTACAGGTCATATCAAAAAGTAAAATTATAGATGGAAATGTTCATAAAATTTAATTCATTTAGAATATTTTAGCTCATTTTAAGTAATTTTAATCATAATCATAATTTTTTATTTGTGCATGTAGTTTCTTCCTCTTCCTGTTAGATCATTAACAATCAGCAGTTAAAAAAAGAGTTGAGGAGCTTGAAGAAGAGGCAGAGTTCTTTGAGAAGAATACTTTTAAACCTTCTTAAAGGTTTTAGTTCAATTCAGTTCAGTTTTATTTCTACTGCACTTTTTTACAACATACATTGTCACATGTTGTCAATGAGCCAATTGAGATGGAGGTGAGGGGAAACTCCCTGAGCTAGAGGGAGAAACCTTAAGAGGAACCAAGACTCAGTAGGGAAACCCATCCTCCTCTGGCTGACACCAGGTGGCAGTAAAATAAAACAGTCAAAAATTAAAAAAAGTCCAAAAGTTTCATGGCGAAGGTATGAGCAGGAACGAATTAAGCTCCACTGATCGAGCAAAATGTTGAAGGGTAACAGTTATCTGGAACCCGGGGATTGTAGATCAGAATGGAAGGGGTGGGGCAGAATGGAAGGGGGCGGGGCAGATCCTAGTTGTGTTTTGAAAGGTGAGAGAGAAAGCGAAAGTGACTATTTCTCATTGTGAACACACCCCATCACACACCACAAGGAAATGTGACCTCTGCATTGAACCCATCACATGTGGAGCAGCTATCAACAGCACCCGGGGAGCAGTGTAGCGGGACAGTACTTTGCTCAAGGGAACCTCAGTAGAACATGGGCTGGGACTTAATCTGAAGTCTCATGGCTCCTGTACACAAGAAGCTGCTGCAGCCCATTTACACTGAGAATTATTATTATATATATTTATTCTTTTCTCCTTTTCTTTTCTCTCGTTTGTTATTGTTCTCCGGTGTTGACCAGTGGACAATGGGTTCCCCCTTCTGAGGCTTGGTTCCTCCCGAGGTTTCTTCCTGCAGCTTAGGGAGTTTTTTCTGCCTCTGTCACCTTTGGCTCTTTGGGGCTCGGACCCGGTTTCTGTAAACCTGCTTTGTGACAACGTCAATTGTAAAAAGCACTATAGAAATAAACTTGACTTGACTTGAACCTGCAACCTTCTGATTAGAGGAGCAAGGTCCCTACCACTAGGCCTCCACAAAGAGGCATTGTGAAGATGTGGGAGAGTTTGTATTTTGGGTCCCTCCTGGTCCATTCTCCATTAAATGTTCACACAGTGGCAGCTCAAGCTAAACATCCACAGTGAACCATGAACTAAAGTGTGGTGGAGGATTGTGTAGCTTCGTGACAGGGACAGCACAGCTGGGTGTTAGATAGGGAATGAACTGGAGAGACCGGGAAATAGAGTCTGCGCAGTATGTGAGTATGAAGTATGTGAGTATGAGCTGTGCAGAAGACTCTCCGTTGTTCTAACTTGGAAGAGATGAAACCGTAGAAGCTGCAGAGCTTGGGATGGTTTAGGCCTAGAGAATAATTGACCGTGAGCTAATTCTTATCAAAGCTTGTCGAAGTGCAACTAATGGACAGAGGGAGATGCCTCAAACACCCGGAACATTCTCTGGCTTTTGACTTTTGGCTATTTAGCTGGGAGAACGTTTGTTTTTTAATGAAGTAAATCAGTTATTTGCTCCACGTTGGTGGGAAATGCAGAGGGATTGCAGCCTGACCTGAAACTCTGCATGTTATTGGCTTGGAGAGAAGGGAGAGGGCGAAGAGGGGTGAGCGAAGGAGCGTGGAGCACCTTGTAATGGCCGTGATCCTCCAGAGAATGCCTGACACGCACGGCTAGACACGGTCCCCAGGCTCTGCTCCAAACACTCACATAGCTCGCTCTCATTATCTCCACTTATTCCGAGAAGTTTCTCCACATTTATTATCCAGCAGTGAATAGCAAGGGACTGGCCACTGGAGTGCACCAACCCCGCACACCTCTGCATCCATTAGGCTGCACAGTATACAGGGAGGCAAAATTAATTTAGACTAGAGGCCGGAAATTGATGCCCAAACCTAATCTGTACCCACAACTTTGACACTTGACCCAACCCAGCTTAGGAACACTGAGAGAAATGACTTAGCAGGTTTACAGCTCTGCTTGATTTCTGAGTGCTTGAGCTGAGAGCAATAATTCATTCATTCAGCTGGAATAAACAGGTGTTCTGCACATCTGTAACACTCCTGTACTGTTTATCACCAGTATTTTTGTGGAACTGCTGACAGAGAACAGCATCAGCTCTCCAGCTGTTAGCCCTCCTGTGCTAAAGTTCCTCTTGCTGCGGTGAACCCAACAAACAAGGAAAAGATCCACTGTGACTGTTCCACCCACCAACACCTTCTTATTCTGGCTGTAGTTCATGGGCAAATTCACTCAGTTCTGAAACTGTTTCCACTCCAATAATTGAAGGATAGAGAGAAAATAGAGAGAGAGAAAAGGACGTACACACACTGGCACAATGGTTCTCCTTCCTTGGATCACTTTTGGTAGGTACTAAGTACTGCACACCTGGAACACTCAACAACAGCTGCTGTTTTGGAGACGCTCTGACTCACTTGTCAAGGTGGCTCAGATCCTTAAGCTTCTGCTTCCAGTACATCAACCTCAAGAACCGACTGTTCACCTTCTGCCTAATATATCCCACCCCCCTGACGCGTACCATTGTACTGAAGTAATGTTCTTTGTTAAAGTTTCTTTGTGCTCCAAAAAGCCTGGAGTAGAACCCCACCCAGACTGCACTGAGTGAACTGGAGTTCAGGTGAAAGTCTCACAGTTTTTTATTACAGTAACAGTGTCATCAACACGATCAGGAGCCCAGGAGTGTACAAACACATTCTGGATGGTGCCCTGCACAAGTGGCCTGCAGCTGAAACACCCACTGCCACTGGGAGAAACTGTTCCACAGAAGAAAATGACAGTTCTGTTTGAGATTAAAGATTAATGGCACTTGGTTTGACATTTCTTCCTGTGTTTTAGGAGTAAAACGCTGTGCTTTGATGCTGTAGTTTACAAATAACAGTTGTTTTACAGATTCTAAAGACATTTGTTTAGTTTTACAGTGTTTTGGGACTTAATCTAAACTACTGACACCAAAGTCTGATCCACATCTGACCACTGTTCACCCAGTGTTTAACGAGGCTGTAATCTACATTTTCACAGATTTTTTCCTGAGATCCACTGTTTGGTCTTTTTACATGACCTCTCCAACTCTCTGAATCTTTATTTAACAGACAACAATACAAATAACATGGTTCTAGTGGTACATAGTGCAGTATAAATATTTTCTGGGGCCACTGCATCGTTTATTGCAGCTTTGGCTTTGAGAAGTATTGCATAAGGAGGATTCCACAGATGTCCACCAGCCTCTAATGATTCACACTCATACAAACATGACTGATTTCCCACTTTGGGTCTTCGGTTCAACGACAATACCTAATTGGTAGAGTTGTTCCATTATGCAGAGGTTCTTTACCCTTTGAGGGGGTTCTTCATCATGTTCCTGCAACCAGACGTGGTTCCTCTATGGCATTTCTTCAGAAAGATTTGACGATGAGCTTCTGCAGATCAAATAATATCTTTCACCAAAACATGAAGCAGTTTAAATCATCACAGCCATAGTTATTGCTGGTAATAACAGGAGCATGTTGGAATATGCAAACACTCGTATTAAATTTAAATTTCTCTCGTATGCAGTTTATTGAAACTGGAGAACTGATCACTTCGCGTGTGCTAGTACAGAAATGATTTATTATGATATGAATCTGATGAAAAGATAAAACTGAAAAGTTACTAATTTGCACCTCTGGCCATGTTTATGTCGCTGCTTACTGTCAAATCAAAGGAAGATTCAGAAAATAATATTAAATATAAAAGATCAACCATGACATTAGAACCACTGATAGGTGAAATATTATTCACTAGTTATTTCATTAAAGTGGCACATGTCAGTGGGGTGGGATATATTAGGCGGCAGTTGAACAGTCAGTTCTTAAAGTCCATGTGCTGGAAGCGGGAACGTTTAGGATGACTGAGTCAGAGTGTCTTCAGAACGGCTTGGAGTGTTCCAAGTGTGCAGTAGTTAGTACCTCACTCAGTATTAGGCCAGTGGTGCTAATGTTCTGGCTGATTGGTGTGTATGTATTTGTTATGTAAGGGTTAACAGAAAGCTCTGTGCTCTGACAATATGGATTAGCATGACCACAGTACAGTGTTTGGCTGTACTGCACTTCCGGAGCTCCTGTAATATCAGTGTGTCTTCTTTAACATGCATAGTGCTAAATGTAACTCTATCACCTGTGTGTGTGTGTTTGTTTTGTAGGAGAATAGTCACTGGCTTGTGGGCGAAATGTCTGGGACATCAAACTGGGTCCTTCACGCTGTTATCCTTGTGTTGTGCGCTGATTTACGAGGTGAGGACATGCGACCACTCCTATGGAACAGATTAGTTGTACATGAGCTGGTGCCACTGTGCTGAGGGCTTGTGTAGAAGCTACACATTTCAAGGTAATACACAGTTGAGCAGTTGAGCGGGAAACACTTCTGCAGGTAGAAAACACTTCAGTCTAGCAAACCTCTTGTGGATTGGGTCCAGTATAAACTGCCTGACAGGTACAAAATGTATGTATATGCACTTGTGTTGCTGTAGTTACCTGCACGATTCCACTAGAATGGGACATGAACTCTTGACCCTGTTTTTGTCACTCCAGTAATTTTTTATCAGCAGCACAGGAGACATAAAAACAAAACAAAAAAAACAATATAAACCATTAAAAAGATATGCAAAATTCAAATCAAACAATAGAAATATATACTAGTTTAATTTAAACCATATAAAACACTGTTATGAACAGCAGAAAACATAAAAAGGACAGAGAAAAACAATATGGGACTTAGAAAAACCAAAGACAACTGAGGAAAAACAATTAGAAAATCACAAAAAAGACATAAGATGGAAATTGTGGAAAACAATGTATATCATAGAAAACAATTAAAGAAATCTTAGAAAAAAAATATTTACTGAATAAAACCATAGAAACAAATGTTAATTAATATTTATCTTTCATGTGATCAAACAAAAAAAACACTGTTGTGTTGGAATTTATGAAGAATCACCTTGTGCATGTGACAATGCCCACTTTGCTCTCCTGTCGCTCGGCTGGCGTAGCAGGAAAGGGGCACAATTTTTGTGACCCCTTCTGTTTCTCTCTCTGCGTTGTGTTGTTTCGTAGGTGTGCAAGTTTACAGAGCAAGACACTAGAAAGGATGAACACTTTGGACCCAGCACTTGCCATCTGTTTATTTCGTTTCCTCTCTCCAGAGCCTGGCAATAATGAGGAAAATAAATACATATAAACTCCCCAAGTTGGCACCACTCTCCCTTTTTCCCTCTTCCCATGTGATGCACATAGCAGGGAAGATTAAAAAAATACCCATCAAAACCCGTGAAGGCACAAACGAGTTAATATTCCCCAAAATGCATCAATATATATGTATTCTTAATCCTACAATCAATATATTCCATTTTAAATGCTGCATTGCTAATTAAGCTGTGTTCACCGTTTGGTTGGTGGACTGTTCTCAGCACAGTACACAAGCACATCTGGCCCACTGATGTTCCTGTTGGGTTCTGTGATCAGAAGCTGCTGATGAGGAGCTAGAGGATGGTAATTACACTTCAGCAAGGTGGCGATATAGAGAGTGTAATAATGTAGCAGTGGAGAGTGTGTGTAAGAGTTTGGGGCTGTCGTCACCTTGAATCGCTGGTTTATTTTTCAGTGCTGCTTTTTAAACAGCCCTGTTCTCCAGCAGCACCGGGGAACATTAGGCCCGGACTGGGAGAGAACTGAAAGAATAAGTCAGAGCTGTTTACAGCGTGATCGACTGCCCGTTCCTGCGCTTGTCGTTGAACACAGTGTGTGGGTTGAGTTTGAGGCTGGTGTGCTGCAGAGTCAGCCCAAAGCACCTGCCGTGCCTTTCTCTCCTGAGGCTGAAAGTTTTGTGGCCAAACTCCAGGTGCATTCTTGCCCTCTATTCACCTTACACCACACGGCTTTACCCTACAATCACAGCAGCAGCCATGCGCCACTGTCGTCCGCAATCAGCCGCAGAACAATCGGACACTGAGACCTGAATCCCATGCCAGGGACGTGTAGCAGGTTCCCATTGTGCTGCCAGAGAACAGCAAACAACATAATCAGATTTGACACGTATGGACGGCGCTACCTGCGAAGAAAGAGGGCTGTGATAGCTGTTTTCACGGGTTTCTGCAGGAAAAATAGCATTTTGAAGCATGTCGCCTTTCTAACTGACCTAAAAAAGAGCAATACCTTCCCGAATTAATCCTGTACACCTCAAAGGTTTGCATGGACCACCGGGTGGGTGACGTCGAGGGGCATGTACAAAGTACGATGGGTTCCTCTTTTGAATTCTGGTTCTTCACAAGGTTTCTTCCTCCACCTTTCGATTTTTCTTGCTTCTTTCATCCTTGGCTTACTCACAAGGAGCTTGGACCTGGATTCTTTAAAGCTGTTATGTTACGATAAAAAGAACAGCCAGAACATTAGCACCACCTGCCTAATGCTGAGTGTTCTGACCCCTTTCTATCAGAGTCAGCATCTTTTTCTACACCACAGTAGCTCTTCTGTTGGATCAGACCAGATGCACTAGCCTTCACTCCCCACATGTAGCAGTGAGTCTCGGGTGCCTATAAACCATTGGTCATCCTTCCTTGGATCACTGTTGGTAGGTACTAACTACTGCACACCTAGAACACTCCACAAGACCTGCTGTTCTGGAGATACTCTGACTCAGTGTCTAGAACAACACTTGTCAAAGTGGCTGAGATCCTTGCGCTCCTGCTTCCAGCACATAGACTTCAAGAACTGACTTTTCACTTGATGCCTAATCTATCCCACCATCCTGACACATGCCATTGTAAAGATATAACTAGAGTCAGTGTTCCTCACTTCACCTGCAGTGGCGTTAATGTTATGGCTGATCGATCATCATATGCATTTGAGTGTGGGCACTGACTGGCTTCAGAGAGGTGATCTACGACAGCATCTCAAATGTAAACACAAGGATTAAACCTTTAATTAAAGATATTAAATACATTAAATTAAATAAATTAAATATTAAATACATACATGTTTATAATGGAATAGTGTATTTTGGTTCAGCTGCTGACTCCCCCCATCTGCCTGCTTCCAGTCCCTTGCCCAGTGTCTGCAGCGTGTGTAGACTCGCTTAGGTGAGGACAAGCCACGAGCCTCTGATGGAGAGGAGATTAAGACTGTAGAAACAGATTATCGTTCTCATTTCCCAGAAATTAATTGTCAATTCTCTAGAACAATTCGTCTGATGAGAGAGCCGGGCTGCAGCGCTAATAGATGCAGCTCTATTTTGGTACGGAGAAAACCGTGCACGGTAATAATGCAGGCAAATGATACAAGTTTTACAAGGTGCTCAGCTTATTTAGGCTATGCAAATTGGGCAGACTGCCGGATACGTACGGCTGAATATTCACTCGCTTCGAGACATGAGAGAGCAGAGAACATGTGACAGATATGACAGATCAATCAATATTTCAACCTCGGTGTCTGACATAAATCCCATGCAGAGATCTGCTAATCATGCTAATGAGCATGCTACACCCACGTGGCATCTTCCAACATATGCCGACATGTGGCGAAGGCTGGAGAGGTGAGAACGAGCAGGCCGTGTCTGCGAAGAAGCCTCAGCGGCTGTGGGTTCAGCTCATCCACGTGTATGGTGTTAATCCTCGCGGTGTTGTGACAGGCCGATTTGTTGCGACTGTTACACATTTCCATGTGTTTGTTGTGGGAAATCAAAGTGCCGCTTTGTTGCCTTTGCTGTGGGAGATGAAGGGCAGAGCTGCTCGCTAATTTTGGGCGATCAGTCGTTAGGACTGAGTCTCGCCAACGCGTGATTTGTTGAAGCAGCGAGTGGTAAGAACTGAAGGGGTTTATATGATAATGTTGTCAGTGTGTAGAAGGTGATTTGAATTGGGACCCGTCGTGTGTAACCGTGCAGCGGTAGTAGCCGTGCCCCTGGAAAACCACACTGCAGGTGGCAACACACACTAAGCTGCTGATTTGGCAATGGGGGCACATCCCCTCACTTAAGATACCTGCAGGCCAAATGGCTGCACAGGCTGCAACACCGCATGCAGCAGCTCCTGCGATGATGCTGCTTGCTCAAAGCAAAGGTGACTGTGTGTCATTGTGAACACACCCCACCACACAAAGTGCACCACAGTGAAACGTGACTCTGCATTTAACCCATCACATGTGCACACGTGGAGCAGTGGGCAGCTATCAACAGCGCCCAGGGAGCAGAATAGCGGGACGGTACCTTACTCAGGGGAACTTCAGTGGTGCCTGGGCCGGGACTTAAACCTGTGACCCTCTGATAATATGGGCAAATCCCAAACCACTAAGCCTCCACTGCCTACAGGATCAGGGGAAATAAAGCTGTTTTGCTGCTACATGTTGTTTTGCAGCCCCCAACAGAGGTTCCACTGAGCAAGGAACCGTCCCCAAGCACCATTCTCCGGACACTGCCCATGTCAGCTGCCCACTGCTCCTACACGGATGGGTTAAATGCAGGGGTCCTGTTTGGTTGCACTGTGCACTGTGCTGTGGTTCACAATGACAAATAAGCACCTCATTCAGATGTCATCACATTACTGCTGTATCCTGCCAACCTCTGACTCTGTCTCTGGTTCTGACTCTGACTCTGACTGTAACCCTGACTCCGACTGTAACTCTGACTCTGTCTGTAACTCTGACTCTGGCTCTGA
>JBBPDA010000001.1:18149956-18164455 GCA_037974385.1 Arnoldichthys spilopterus | reverse complement strand
CTCTCTCCCTCTCTTTCTCTCTCTCTCACTCTCTCTCTTTCTCTCTCTCTCTCTCTCTCTCTCTCTCTCTCTCTCTCTTTCTCTCTCTCTATATCTCTCTCTCTCTCACTGTCTCCCCCCTCTCTCTCTCTCTCTTTCTCTCTCTCTCTCTCCATCTGTGTATCTCTCTCCCTCTCTCTCCCTCTTTCTCTCTCTCTCCCTCTCTCTCTCTATCTCTCTCTGCAGGTGTGTGTGGGCAGCAGGCGTTCAGGACAGAGCCCCGTAACCTGACAGTGAGGGCGGGGTCTGTGGCTGTGCTGAAGTGTGAAGTGCTGAGGGCCTCAGGGACAGTTCAGTGGGTGAAGGACGGTCTGCTGCTTGGGCCGCAGAGGTCAATGCCGGGCCACCCACGCTACACCATGACCGGCGACCAGGACAGAGGTGAGAACCGAGGCTGAACCAAGAAAATTACCTGTGATAATTGTGAGCAAAATACCATGAAAAAAAAACACATAAATAAACAAACAAACAAATAAATAAATAGCACCTGTTGATTTGACAGTAAAATATCACAGATGAGCCAGTTCACAACACAGGTTAATTCTCTAATCTTAATGCATCATAATATTTCAGACTTCACCACACTTCCACACATACGATGAGCCATAACATTAACATCACTGACAGGTGAAGTGAGTGGTGGGGAGTGAAGGCTGTTGCGTCTGGTCTGATCCCACAGAAGAGCTACTGTGGTGTAGAAAGTGATTCTGACTCTGAAAGAAAGGGGTCAGAACACACAGTGCAGCACAGTCAGAGCTGCTCCAGCAGCAGGAGGGACACACTCAGTGTTAGGCAGGTGGTGCTAATGTTCTGGCTGATCGGTGTAAAATGCAGACTCTACTGAATAAAATGCTAATTGATGTATTCAGCTCAGTTGGGAAATCAGTGCTGCTGAACTGCCCGTTAATCCCCTGCATTAGTGTATTTACACCTCAACTGCACAGTGCGTCATGTGGCTACAGCTGCTTTAGAATATCTGTGCTCAAGATTTCCATTAATAATTGCTGAAACTGAAGGATAATAATGAATATTTAAGTAATATTTTCATTAAACATGCTCTGGAGTCATCTATAGCTTTAATGCAGCCACTGGAACCGCAGGAATCCCATAAGCATTGTTCACCCAAAAACAGCTCAGAGAAATGCTAACAAAGGAGGTTCTAATTTAAGCACTGGGGAATGGTTTTGAGAAATGAGCAGTTCCTTTTTTTCCTGAGCTGAGCGCCTACACAAAAACAGCTCTGAATCACGCCTATCCTTATCGGCCATTAGGAGTAAATAAGGGGGAATTGAGTTTGTTGCTTGGTGGCTTGCACCAGTGAATAGTGGCGGTAGTCTAGCGCCTATAAAAAGCCATCTGCAATTAAAACGCAGGACTGAACAGAGGAGCAGGCAAGTTCTCCTGCTCATTAGAGAGGGAAGCAGCACCACTGCAGCACACTTAGCTATCCATGATTTACCTCTGGTTAAATAAGCCCTACAGTTTTCAATTGAGGTTTATAGAGCCCAGAGCACGAAAAATCTAATAAATAAAAAGAGAAAAAAAAAAATAGAGAAAATAAATAAATAAATATATAAACAAATAGAGAAAATAAATAAATAGACAGAGACAATAAATAAATAAATAAATAAATAAATAAATAGAGAAAATAAATAAATATATAAACAAATAGAGAAAATAAATAAATAAATAAATAGCGAAAATAAATAAATGAAAAAATAAATAAATAGAGAGGACAGATAAATAAATAAACAAATAAATAAATAGAGAAAATAATTAAAGTGATGGAAATTAATAAATTCATTAATGCCCTTTTAGAGTTTGACTAATTGAGTAGTGATGATCTAGTGTTTAGGGACTTAACCTTGTGAGTGGATGTAAGTGAGTCCTGATCCAGGTTCCACTGAGGTACCATTAAGCAAGGTACCATCCTGCTACACTGCTCGTTTATAGCTGCCCACTGCTCTGCGTGTAATGGGTTAAATCCAGAGGCCACATTTAGTTGTGGTGCACTTTGTGTGATGGGGTGTGTTCACAATGACACAGTCACTTTTACCTTTCACTTTCACTAAATAGTTTGATGGACTGTTGAAACTTCTAAGCCACTCACTCTCCAGTCACTATATGGATATTTAGCTGTGTAAACTGACCATTTTCTATAAATTTCCTTTGAGTTTTACTTATATTTACATGCACAGTGTTTGCATACATCCACCTACAGCCAATTAACACTGACACTTCACTAGAGTTATGGACAAAGCCTGCACATTGAAAGGGTTCATCTTCTGAATGACCTGTAGAACCAGACTTAAAGGTTCAATAATAAAATAACCTGTTGAATGTTTATAGCATTTATTACAGAAATGTTACCCCAGAGGAACAATGGAATCATGTGTCCTGTAGATGTAAACAGCACTGCATTAGTAACTGGTTACACTGGGAGTGTGTGATGTGGAACACAGACACCAGTGCTGAAGTGATTCCGGGTTGTGATAATGACCAGTGTGAAAGGACAGTAGTCATATCTTTGGTCATGGCTCCAAAACGTGGGTCCTACATCACACTGTGAGATGTTTGAAGATGGCCATTGGAAACCCTGCAACAGAATTCTGAGTGTCAGAAACGTAAGACATCCATTTGCTGTTGTTTTTGTGTAGTTGGTGCAGTTACTTCACGTTAAGCTATAGATATGATCCGAGAGAAGATCTAATATTTATATGTTGATATTCCTAATAAAGTGCAAAATATTTAATGGGGTGTCCTAATTTTCTCACATGACTGTACATATCAATTTGTGGTGGCGGGTACATGCAGAGCATTCAGAGACGGGCAGGGTCACTGCTGGGTTGGGCAGTAGATCAAACGACCATGTTGGGGGTGTAGACCTTGTGACCCCTGGTTCCATTCATCACCACTGTGAGGAAATCTGAGTCTGTAAGTTTCTCCACAATGACTGATTTCTCACCAAACCCTGAACGACTGTGTTTCTTAGCCGCTGACTGACTGTTGGTGGACTCGTGAGGTGTGGAGCTGTGAGAAAACCCCACTGAGGTTGAGGGAAAATCTCTGTGTGGTTAAAGTGCAAAGTGCTTCTGTAATGAGTTCTGCGTTAACGTGAAGGACGTTAACTGTTTTTACCAATAAAGGTCTTCAGCTCGGGCTGACAGGCACATACCCGCACACGCCCACGTATCCTAGAGAGAAAATGAGTGTGCGGAAGTGTTCTTGTCAGCATTTCATGTTGGTTGTCAGAAGCATAATTACTGGTCTCCCACAAACACATGCACACGCGCTCAAACACCGGCAACACAAACATCATCGCAGCATTTACTAAGTGCAATTTCAAGAGAGTGGAAAATCATTAATAATTTTAAAGTGGCTCCTTTTCTCTCTATGATAGCATAGATCCGAAAATTGCCACTGGTTGGTGTTAATTATCTTGCCAGCTTGGCTGACACCTCCTTTTTTACAGCTGCAGTGGTTGTCATACCAAGATACTATTTTCTGCAGAGAGAGAGAGAAAGAGAGAGAGAGAGAGAGAGAGAGAGAGAGAGAGAGAGAGAGAGAGAGAGAGAGAAAAGAAAAGTTCAAAGCTTTAAACAGCCTGCACAGACCTCACAGAGCAGCCATTAATCGTGGTGGGCTCGTAGCTGAGCAGGCTAACCCCACGGTGGCTCCAGTATTTAGCTGGTAAATAATAAATGAATCTAGCACACAAAGGAACTGCGCTTTGGGACGAGATCAAATAGAATAAACCGTCCTGCTTTTCCCTACTTTCACTGGCAATAATTGGTCATATTACACTAACATTTTGTACGAATTCAGTAAAGCAAACGCGCTAATGTGATTTGTCAGCTGTAATGAGGATGTGCCGCTTGGTTCTAATGAATTCAGGTTGGACTCGCTGAGATATTTCCAATGTGTCAACTAACAAAAGCTCTTTGTCTTGCTCAGGGACGTTAATGGGAGTGTTCTTGTGATTCATCAGCAGTGGCTTCAACCTAAATCTCTCTTCATTCAGTTCCATTCATTACAGGCTTATTCTGTGCAAGTTAAACAGCAAAACCCTCAAACTCAGAGGACCAGCTCCAATCAGCCATAACATTAACACCACTGACAGGTGAAGGGAGTAGTTATTTCAGTACAATGGTACGTGTCAGGGGGGTGGGATATATTAGGCAGCAGGTGAACAGTCAGTTCTTAAAGTCGATGTGCTGGAAGCAGGAGCATGAGGGTCTGAGCTACTTTGACAAGTGATAGACACTGAGTCAAAGTGTCTTGAGAATGGCAGGTTTTGTGGAGTGTTCCAGGTGTGCAGTAGTTCGTAACTACCAAAGGTGATCCAAGGAAGGACAAAGACAGGGTCATGGGCACCCAAGGCTCGCTGCAGCATGTTGGGAGTGGAGGCTAGTGTACCTGGTCTGATCCCACAGAAGAGCTACTGTGGTGTAGAAAGTGATGCTGACTCTGATAGAAAGAGGTCAGAACACACAGTGCAGCACAATCAGAGTTGTTCCAGCAGCAGGAGGGACACACTCAATACTAGGCAGGTGGTACTAATTTTATGGCTGATCAGTGTATGTGGGCGGCTCCCTGTGTGAAACGCTGTGACTGGGATACGTTGAGCTGTTAGTGAGCAATGAGGGGTGAAATGGGAGGGAGCTCATCGCTGTGACTATGCAAAGACAACCATGCTGAGATAAAAGCGATAGCACAGAAAATGTCTCCTTGAAGAACCGTCCTCTGAAAGATCATAAATGGATCCAAACATGGTTCCTCGCTCCGCAGAACCAGGCTTTCTAAATATCTTTCCTTTTCTCTTTGTTTCTTTCTCTCTCCCCACTGAAGGACAGTACCATCTCCAGATCCAAGACGTGCGCCTGGAAGATGACTCCCCCTACGAGTGCCAAGTGGGCCGCTCCAAAACCAGCCGGCCTATTGTCTCCCGCACGGTGTGGCTCAATGTGCAGAGTAAGCAGATCCATCAGTCTCGCATGGGGTTGGGCGGGGGTTTACTCAAGAAGCAGCATGGGACAACTTTAACAGTGACAGATCGCTCAGCTTGGACCACTAATGGCTCCACACACTGAAAAGTTGACACTCTGTGGCATAGTTGATCCTGCCACTTATTTCTGTGGCCACATTTGGGACTAATGAGCATGTGGTGTCTATGAGGTAAAGAGAATAGTCCTCATGCTTCTCGCACAGCCTGACTTAGAAAAGGGCCAGTGTGTATGTGATGGACAATAAGGAGCTAATTAGGTGGCGTTAGGATTTTACACTGGTTCAGTTGGCTGATTCGTCAGCAGTCGCAGGTGTACAGTCTTTACAAATGCTTCATACCGTTCAGCTGTCAGGTCTCTTCAGGCAGGAGTGCACGACATAAAACTGCAATTAACACACATTCTGAAAAATTACACAATATTTATTATTTAGTTTTTTGTGCTCATAAGTTAATAAATGCCTCATTCTCTTAGAAAAATTAATGCTGTAGCTGCAAATAGTATTATTTTATTTTTTTTTTGCATTTTCCTGGTTTTCTTTCCAACCGAGTCACGTTCAGTAGCTAGGACTGTCACAGGGGCTCAGAGGGTGAAGGGTAAAGGGCAGCAAATCAACCCTTTCAAACTGCGGCTAATGCCAAATCACTGGACACCTCATCACGCTTGCAGGAGAACACAAACTGTCCATAGAGGGAAGGTTTTCTTACCCACCCAGAGAATATCCTGTCTTTCACTTCTAGCCTTCACCACTCAGATGCTCCTGTGACCTACTCAACATGGGCAGTGGAGCCTAGTGGTGAGGACGTTGCCCTTGTGAACTAAAGGTCACAGGTTCGAGTCCCGGCCCGGGCACCCCTGAGGTTCCCTTGAGTAAGGTACCGTCCCGCTACACTGCTCCCCAGGTGCTGTTGGTAGCTGCCTGCTGCTCCCCATGTGATGGGTTAAAGAGGTCACAATTCATTGTGGTGCACTTTGTGTGATTGGGTGTGTTTGTACAATGACATACAGTCAGTTTATTTCACATACGCTACTGTGGAATATGAATTTTAGTCACTGAGGCAGCACAGTGACAGCCAAACTGACATTTTATTGCAGCTAAAATACTGAATTATTTTAAACAAAGATCAGTAAAATGAAGAAATTTTCCACATTCTGAATTATTTCTAGGTCACTGTTCTAGTCTCAGCAGATTTGGGATGCTGACCATGTTAAATGACAATGTTGACAATGTCTTTGAATTTAATGCCAAACCATTCTGTTGAATTCTGAAAGTGTGTCAGAGGGGCCTTGGTCTTGCTACAGCTGCTATGTTACAATTGGACATGTGGTATTGATGGAAGGGGTTAAGTTGATTAATTTGTTTCTTTTTTTTTCATCTATTATGGAAAGCCTAGTGTTCACGTCCCAGTTTCTGGAGTGAAAGAAGGATTTTTTCCAGAGATGTAGTGGAGTAAAAACTGAATAGAACACTGTAGTTTAGAACAGAACAGATGAAAAAGGTAAAAGCTGCTAAAGTACAGTAACGAAGTGCCTGTAATTCTTCTGTCCAGCGCTGGCAGGAATCATCAGGCCCCGGTTGCAGCAGGATAGTTTCTGCTGGTGTCACTTCTAAAGGTTATGCAGTGAATGAATCTGCCTCTGGGTCTGCCTGTAGGCCATCTTCATTCTCTAGGTTCCACGGTTCTCTGTAAACGGTGCGGTGCTGCTGCGAACCCTTCACAGCAGGACGTGTTGTGACAGGCTCGTAGTAGAACTGTGAGTGTAATGTAGATTGAACAGAATGTGTGGGGAGTTTCTGGCTCTGCAGAGTTTTGCCGCGTCTCTGCGGATTTACATCTTTTCCTTTTGCCCTTTAATCATTTATTTACAAACTTAATGTCCGGAAGAGTTGGGATATTTTTCAAAATGCAATAAAAACAAAAATCTGTGAGATGTTAAATTATGTGAACCTTTATTTAACTGAGAAAAGATCGAACAACATCAAAAGATTTAACTGCCAAAAGTTTTACTGAACAATTTCACTGTATTTTCTATATATTTACAACTGTAGAATCTGAAGCTAAAACAACCTCAACAAATGATTCACAGAACATTCAGATTCCACATTGAGCAGCTGATCGGCTGTAGGTGAGATATCATGATGAAGGCTTGGTCTCTGCAAGCACGGATGGAACTTGACTCAGCACTTTGTGTCAAACTCTGGTCAAATCAAATCTAATTGACCAAAAGACTGAGGAGCCATGTGCTGTGTTCAGATCAGCCCCAGTTCAGTTTGTTTTCGGAAAAGGCGGGTGTTGAGTTTTCTTTGTCAAAGATAAAATGGCCTTCCAGATTATTTAGGTGATTATTTAGCCATCAAGGAGGCGTCTCTTCCCATGATGTCCAGGCTTATTCCAGCAGGACGATGTCAGGCCTTATCCTGCACAGCCTACAACAGTGCAGCTCCATACACACAGTGTGTGTGTGTGTGACTGAGCTGCTGCCAGTGTAGATGTGTCTCCTACTAAAAACGCCTGGAGCTTAATGAAGAGGAGAATGGAAATGGAAATGGAAACACACACATCTGGACCGACTTCTACTGAGTGTGTAGCAGCTTCAGATTATACACTAGTTTATATTTAAAAAATACAATGAAGCTGCTCAGTAAAACTACTGAAAATGTTTCTTTGATCTTCTTCAGTTAAATAAAGTTCATATAAATTTATATCTATTTTTTGTGTTTTAGAAAATTTTCCCAAAATGCCATTTCTGGAAATTGTGTTTGTGTATGAAGAAATCCCTCCAGACTTCAGCAGTTCATCCTACAATGAGTTTGCTTGCAGGAGAACATTGAATGCAATGTGTGTGTGTGTGTGTGTGTGTTTGTGTGTGTGTGTGTGTGTCCTGTCAGATAGTTCAGCTACCTAGCGCATGAGAGGACCACAGTCATCCATCCAGAAAACTCACAGTGCCAGGCAGTCTCTCAGAGAGGCCAGGCCTCATACGATTGTTTCAGTGGCAGTTACACACTCCTGTGAGTCACTTCCCCATCAGGAGGCTTCATGACAGCGGGAGGTTCTGTCTATACCCCACTCACTTACTGGCTCTGAGCTGGTGATTCGACCGCACTTCACACTAAAAGTTTGTTTTAGGTTTATTATAATAAATATAGCCAGAACATTACCACCACCCCCTCCTCTCTCTCTGTCTCTGTCTGTCTCTCTCTCACTGTCTCTCTCTCTCTCTCTCTTTCTCTCTCTCTCTCTCTCTCTCTCTCTCTCATCGTCTCTCTCTCTCTCTCTCTCTGTCTCTCTCTCTCACTGTCTCTCTCTCTCTGTCTGTCTCTCTCTCTCTCTGCTGTGGTGGGAACCGAACAGTATGTTGCAGATGGGAAGCACTGAAAGCCTGCTTTTTTCTTCAGACGTCACGCACTCACTTTGCCGTCTGTCTGTTCCAGACGAGTGTGTGTCAGAATGTGTGCGAAAAGAGAGAAAGTGTATGTGTGTAGGGAATGGGTGGTGGTGGTGGGGGGAGGGGCTGGGGAGGGTTAGGGGCAGGTTGCTGTGGCGACCCTTTTTCTTAAGCCTGGGAAGGCAGCAGGTTTTATTGACAATGGTGCATATGTATGTGTGTGTGTGTGTGAGAGAGAGAAAGAAAGAGAGAGAGAGAGAGAGAGTGCAACATGCACACACCTGCACCAGCAGTGCAGCTCACACATTTATCACCCTCAACACATTTGCAAGGATGTCTCTGTGTGTGTGTGTGTGTGTACTTATTTAGTTTCAGTCTTTCACAGAAAAAAGCCAATCTGTACAATATACACTGATCAGCCATAACATTAGCACCACCTGCCTAACACTGAGTGTGTCCCTCCTGCTGCTGGAACAGCTCTGACTGTGCTGCACTGTGTGTTCTGACCCCTTTCTACCAGAGTCAGCATCACTTTCTACACCACAGTAGCTCTTCTGTGGGATCACACTTCACTCCCCACATGCAGCAGTGAACCCTGCAGAGGGCATTAGAAGCTGAGCTCCCCCTACTGTTGAAAAAAAGAACGTACAGCTGTGTCACTACCAGCAGCTGCTGAATTCCCAGCGATGACATCAGTGAAATGAAACACACACTCATGCAGTTTAGTTCTGAAAAAAATGCTGAAAGTGTCTCAATGGTACAGTCAGCAGCAAGAATGTCTGAGCCCTTCAGCTTCTCATCACGGCCGTTATAATAAAGCATGTGCAGTGAAAACACCAATCAGGAGAACCAGTCAGATCAGACTCCTTAGCACATGACCCCCATAATCTCATGTGTCTGCTTTTGAATGTTAGAGATGATCTCAGCAATGGGAGAACTTTGGAATAAGATTTGGCAGAAAAACAGCAGGAAAAACACCATGAAATCTCCTGAGCCATTGATCAAACATTTAATAACAGATTCTCTCTCTGAAACACTAAATATTTTATATAATGTGTAAAGAAAAAACAGAACAAACTGGTTGTAAGTCTTTTTAGGGGATTTGAAATTTTTCTTTTTACACTACACATTGTTTCTACCCAGCTGAAGGAAACGTAGAGGATTGTGGGTATTTTACCTTAGAAAATCTACAAAACACATCATTTGCACAGAGAACTTTGTATATGACTGTGTAGTTTGTTCTAATAAAACCCCTTTATTAATGATCTGCTTAAACTCAAACCTATAACTCTGCAGAGTTTAGTGTCTACACGTCGCTCTGGGGCAGCAGCTTCATCTGCTTGAGGTGATTTTACATTTTTTTCTTTTTTCTTTGTTTGGAGGAAGCCATAATTTCCGGTCCTCTACTCTAGCGATGCGTTCAGGCTTGGGTTCGGCTGTAGCTGCTTTAAATCTACCTTCACAAATCTAATCCCAGTGGCATAATGTCTTTACCGAGGGGAGTGGAGAGGGAAGAAAAGATGGAGAAACAGGGAGTAAAGGATGAGGCAGGGCCTTAATTGGATTCCCCGTGTCCATGTGATATGTTTTATAATGGGCTAATTCAAGATGAATCACCCGGCGCTAGCTAGCGGCTAAGCGCGAGGCCACTGCGTCAATAGCTCTCTCCACAAACCGCGGTGGAGAGACGTGTTGAAGAGGCCTGTGTGTGTCTGACATTACCCCAGTGTGTTTTTCCCTCCCTGCCACGCACTGATGGGGGATTACAGCAGCCACTAGATCAAGTGGGCCCTGCTAATCCAAAACAAAGCAGCGTGTCTCAATCTCAGCACAAACCAGCCACGCGAGCAAACATCTGTGAACAAACCAGGTTCTACAGGAAACCTGTACTGAAGCCTCGGTTCTAATTCCGCAATTGCCATGATAAACCTTTCAAGTTCAGGTGGAGCGATGGGCAGGAAGCAGAGTAAGTTCTTCATGGTATTGGATTCACATGAAAATAGAAAATTAAACCAAAAAGAAAAGAAATAATTCAACTAAATATTATTATAAAAAATTAAGAAGAACAACAGCAAAGTTCACAACAGAAATTACTAAAATATTTTACAGACACTTTACTCAGTTAGTGAAGAGCACCAATTACAGCCCAACACCTGCAGCGAAATTTGCCAAACTACTGCACAGAGTCTGCTGAACTACACAACTTTTCCTTACAGCTGACAGTGCCGTTTTAGCATTTTAGCATGAGTTTGGCACCATGGCCCCCCACTCGCACCTGCATGCTAACCCCTACAGCTCACTGCGCTAGTTTAGGCTACAGAGAACACACAGTCTGGTAATGAGGGATTGTAACTCGCATGTAGAACAACATTCATCTCACGCGATTAAAGAGTTAGGCTTGGGTTCGAGCTGATCTCGCCATCCCACTCTGCCTCACTGAAAACTGGGTGTGTAAAGTAATGTTGGAAAAATGATGCAAATGTAGCTGCCCAGGAGTCTTTCCAGCATGCCTGCAGAAATATCTGTGCTCCACCATTTATTTATAATGGACCCTCAGTGATTATGCTCTGGAATCGGTTCTGGGCATCGCTCCAGCTTTTTATCATTCTCCCAGAGTCTGTTCGGCCTCAGCCTGTAGCCTGTGCTTTCCTGTGCACCAGTAGCACAGTGTTCGACAGCAAATCAAATTTCTGAAAATGAGTGAATGAGAAACCAGAGTCTGTGCAGCAGCACTTCCTCAAGGCCGGTGCTGTTTTCTCAGAATGGCCTTAGTTACAGCGTGTGTGTGAGTGTATTAGGAGCTTTAAGGATTTGCCCAGGCAGTAACATGACGCATGGTGCTGCAGGAGAGCTGGAGTTTAGTCAGACGTCTCTGGCGTCTGTATTTGTCCGCTACTGATCTGGGGGGTTTATTTGCGCTCTTCCTCACCACCCACGGTAAACTGAGTCATGCTGTGCGGCACATCTGAACACACGTCTCTGTGGCAGTGCGGAAGCATCAGAAAATGGTGATCCAACTGCAACATTTTTTAAAATAAAAAAATTACTTTTTTAGCAATTAAAACTGATAATAAAAATGTCCTGGAAGTCACGTTGGATAAAAGCATCAGCCAAATTAATGTAAATGCAAAAAAATATATTTATAAATATTAGTTGTTTATGTGTAAAGCAGATAAAAGTGTATATATTATATTATATTATATTATATAAACATTGTTGGTCATTTTGGTCCTTTTCTGTTCATATATTTATGTCCTGCTAGAATTCAGAGTTAGACAAACCAATTTACCCAAACTGTGATCAAACTGGAGACTGAACTGAATCGTTTGAATAACTATAATTATTTAACTGATTTTGAGATTTTATATCGCACTGAATCACTCCCTAAAGAGCTGAATCAAATCTTAACGTTTCCTTGATGCAGTAAATTATTTCTCTGAGAACTGAGTTGTGGTAAAATCTAGTGTATGAATCGTTTCTTAATGAACCAAATGACATTGTGCTGATATCAGAAATGCCGCGATGTGTTGGATTATCTTTCTTAAAAAATTGTTTAAATTGAAATTGTGATGAAATTTGAAAAGTCATGACACGCTGAATCACTTCATAAACATTTTAAATAGATTTTAAAGTTGTATTAAAAATTACAAGTGTGTTGGGTCAGTAGTTTAAATGAACACTCACATGAAGGACTGAATCACATTGTGGTTGAATGTTGAGGGAGGACAGGTCAAGACAAGACAAGGAGGTGTTCATTCGTTATGATGAATCATTGAAAAAAAATTGTTTAAAGAACTGAGTGAAGGTGAATCTTGGTGAAAGGTCGTGGTACCAAATTTCCAAATGAATCTAATTGCATTACACAGATCAGCCATAACATTAAGACACTGATAGGTGAAGTGAGTAACGCTGACTCTCTAGTTATTTCATTACTATGGTACGTGTCAGGGGGGTGGGATATATTAGGCAGCGGGTGAACAGTCAGTTCTTGAAGCCGATGTGCTGGAAGCAGGAGCGTAAGGTTCTGAGCCACTTTAACAACTAATGTTCTAGAGTCAGAGTATCTCCAGAACGGCAGGTCTTGTGGAGTGTTCCAGGTTTGCAGTAGTTAGTACTTACCAACAGTGATCCAAGGAAGGAGGAATGGTGAAACTGTCAGGGTCATGAGCACCCGAGGCTCACTGCTGCATGTGGGGAGTGAAGGCTAGTGCGTCTGTTCTGATCCCACAGAAGAGCTACTGTGGTGTAGAAAGGGATGCTGACTCAGAGCTGGTCCAGCAGGGGGAGGGACACACTCAGTGTTAGATAGGTGGTGCTAATGTTATGGCTGAAAGTTGAAATGTCATGAATGACTGAATCGTTTGTGGAAGAACTGATCTGATTTGGTGATAATGGGAGACGTCTTCGTGCATTAGGTCGTTTGTTGAGGAATCACTGCTGAGTTGATGTGATGTGAGGTCAGAGAGTCACACTGAGCTTGTCCGTGTTAGTGCTGTAATGTCTTTACTTAACGCTCCTCTGTGCTGTTCAGCTGCTTATTCCAGATACAGTGTGACAGGAACAGAGGCTCAGCTATTGCATTTGGACAGTACCCTCTGTAACCCCCCGCCCCACCACCATCCACACACCCCCCCCCCCCAACCCTCCGGGCCCTGCCTTTGTGTCCATGCATTAGCAGCTCTACGCTGGAGGAGCTGCATCGTCCATCAGACGTCAGACAAACTTATTCAATTCAGGTCTTGTTCTCATGGATAAAATGTTTGTCACACAAATGCGGGGGGGGGGGGTGGAGAGAGGGAGAGAGAGGAAGAGAGAGGATTGAGCTATCATCCGTCTGGACTCAAACACACCTGCTCCTCTGTGTCCTCAGAGAGAGAAGAGGGAGCAGATGAGAAGAGAGGTGTGGGGAGAGAGGGAGAGGGAGATGAGTGGAGAGAAGAGGAGGAGATGAGATGAAAAGAGAGAGGAAGAGAGGAGAGAAAAGAGAGGACAGAGGGGGCGGAGCAAAGGGACTGCTTCAATAGCTTTCAGCTTCAAAGCCTGCACCTGAGCCCCCCATAACGGCTGTGTGGGTGTGCATGTTTGTGTGTGTGTGTTTGTGTGTGTGTGTGTGTGTGTGTGTGTGTGTGTGTGTGTGTGTGTGTGTGTGCTTGCATGTGTCTGTGTGCTCAAATCTTTTGAGGCTATGCATGTATTTCTGGTCAGAGCCAGTTAACCAAGCAAGTTTGCACATGTGACCTTACTTATTCTGAAATGCACAAGCCTGTGTGTGTGTGTGTGTGTGTGTGTGTGTGTTTGTGAGTGTGTGTGTGCTCAAGCCTTTAGAGGTAGGGCACATATGTTCGTATGTTTGGCCCAGACCAGTTCAGGGACACTGTGGCCAAGAAGGAAAACAGTCAGCTCCACATCTGCTGTAAACTCCTACTCACCTCCTACACTGGAGCAGGCTGTAGAGTCAGATCTTCCGGTTTAATGCTGCATTCAACACAACGGTAAACTCTAAGAACCCAGCATGGGAACCTCCAGCTTCTGAAGAACATGCCCACAGTAACATCTCGACATATAGTCATTGTCTTTTAACATCTAAAATAAATGATCTCCATTTTCCTCCACATGCCCAACTCCTTTCCCTCCTGAGTCTTGGTTCCTTTTTCCTCCAGTTTAGGGAGATTTTCCTCTTCTCTGTCTCCACTGGTTCATTAAGGGCTCGGACCCAGACTTTTATTTAAATTTAAATTAAATTTACAGCTGCTTAGATCTGAACTTATCTCTAAACTGAGTCAGTCAAATCAGGACCACCTGTACATTTTCATGGTGTGGGAATCAGCTTCTGAACACCTGATTACGACCCCTCTTGGACGTCAATACTGCATCCAATAGTTGAACATCAGACTAGAGGATGTATTTGGATGATTGGACAAATTGTATTTGACGCCTTGATGATATCGTCGTGGACGTCAGCAGAGAACTTTCAAAGCAGGGGATGTGTGCCCAAGATTCCTATTTAACACCATAGCAAAATTAACCAGGAATAAGGTTAATACAGGAACAGACATAGCATCAACAC
>JBBPDA010000001.1:18118791-18135810 GCA_037974385.1 Arnoldichthys spilopterus | reverse complement strand
ACACACACACATACACACACACACACACACACACACACACACACACACACACACACACACACACACACACACAAACATGACACATGATATAAATGCTGCTCCATTCATGCAGGAAAATGTTTTATGATTAATTCCATATACAATATCACAATAAACACATGATAATGATAATAATAATGATGAAGATAATAATGATAATAATAATTATAATAATAATAATAATGATGATGATGACAATAATGATGATAATAATAATAATAATAATAATGATAATGCCATGAATTGAGGGTGCAGGACACAAATGCAGGTCAAACCAAGGTTGAAAGGGGTGATCCAAAATCAAAGTGAAGGCAAAGTTTAAGATTCAAAGTCCACAATATCCACACTAGAAAACGCTCAGTCACTGTACACAAATTGGCAAGTTGGCTTCGCGTCTCCATCTGGCTGCGCTCAGCTTAAGTAACTCCGACCGTCCACTTGTTAACCCACAACACCTGCCCGTGATTAGGGCCGGGTGTGGGTATCAGGGTTGGCGGTGGTGGCCTAGTGGTTAGGACATTGTGCTGGGGACCTGAAGGTCGCAGGTTCAAGTCCCGGCTCAGGCACTACTGAGGTACCCTTGAGCAAAGTACTGTCCCACTACTCTGCTCCATGGCTTGGAAGTCGCTTTGGATAAAAGCGTCAGCCAAATGAATAAATATAAATGTAAATGTAAATCAGGGTTACCGGCTTAGGCCACCAGATGGAGACACTTTCCTTAAAGTGGCCTTGCCCCTTTTCCTTACAGATAATAATGATGATGAGAATAATGATGATAATAATAATAATAATAATAATGATAACAACAATAATAATAATAATAATGATCATAATAATGACAATAATGGTAATAATAATGATAATAATGATGATGATAATAATAATCATAATAATAATAATAATAATGATCATAATAATGACAATAATGGTAATAATAATGATACTAATGATGATGATAATAATAATAATAATAATAATAATAATAATGATGGTAATAATAAAGATAAAAATGATGATAATAGTGATAATATAATAATAATAATAATAATAATAATGACAACATTGATAATAAGTATGACAGTAATTATAATAATAATGATAATACAAATTACAATAATGATGATATAATAATAATAATAATAATAATAATAATAATAATAATAATAATAATAATAATAATAATAATAATCTTTAATTATCTTCAGCGTCATAAGAACATTATAATGACACTGCATGTTTCCAGTTTTCCCTCTGAAGTGTAACGCCATACATTAGCAGTAAGTAGTTAATGTGTTGTTAATGTGTAATTGCACAGTTATACAGTCGCAATAGAGATTAAGCCTCATCAGCATTAGTGGGTGACGTGTGTTTCCGCTGTGTATAAACTCTGCGTTGTGGTGAAGCTGAGGCCGCAGTTGGTGTCAGATCCTTTCTGCACGGCACCAGAAGCAAAAGGCTTTATTCTTATGAGTGCACACATGAGGAACAGGACAGGAATCAAGACATCGCCCTTACAGCACAAAATATTACACAAGAACAGTGTGATTATGATACAGATAATGTTCTTGCAGCCCAGAACATCTTCTCCCCTTTCCTCCAAATGCCACTTATACTCCAGACCTGCTCCTGTTCCACTCACCAACGCAAATCTCGTCTCTACCTCTGTTCTCTCTAATCACACGCTTTTCCTACACAGTAAAACCCTAAATTACACCACAGAGCGCAAGCGCCATAAATGACAGCAGCCAATCAGCAAACACAAAAACAGCTTTGATGATGGAAAGAAACATCTAATTAAAACAAACACATTTTCTGTGATGGAAAACGGTTCTTGTTTTCCCAAAAAGAGTCAAAATCGATTCAAACCATAAAACTCAGCGGGAGGAGCTTTACTGGATCTCAGTGCCACTTTAAACAGGACTAGCGTTACACTGTGTGCAGCCACTACAGCTTGATCATTACCTTTAACCTTTTTACAGAACTGCTGAATATTTTAGAATGTTCAGTCTGAGTTCTGATGAAACACCCTACAGGGCGGCCAATCAGAACAGAGGTCACTTAAAAGGTGGCAGTGGAGGCCTTGTGACCAGCAGAAGAATTAAGTTCTGGCATAGGTTTCACTGAGGTTCCCTTGAGTAAGATACCGTCCCACTACACTGTTCCCCGGGTGCTGTTGGTAGCTGCCCGCTGCTGCACGTGTGATGGGTTAAACATAGTGGTCAGATTTGGTTGTGGTGAACTTTGTGTGATGGGGTGTTTTCACAATGACACACACTCACTTTTACATGTATCAGTCCTAAATGCAAGGTTAACAGCCTGTTTAACGGTACGTCAGGAGCCTCCAGCTTAGGGTCTGGACGTCTGGTGTCCACCACAACTCGGTGAGGCCACATGGAAACTACTTAATTATCTAATTCCCACCTTATACTAACTAATTCCTACAAGTTAGCTATGTTGTTCTGATGCCACACTAACTTAAAGCCTTTAACAGTGCAACACCTGTGTAAGTACTGAACAAGTGTTCACAGCTGGATTACAGCAGCACCATATCACACGCACAGGACATTCAGTCTCTCTCTGTCTCTTTCTCTGTCTGTCTCTCTCTTTCTTTCTCTCTCTCTATCTTTGTCTCTCGCTCTCTCTGTCTCTTGCTCTTTCTCTCGCTCTCTCTCTCTTTCTCTTTTTCTATCTCTGTCTCTCTCTCTCACTGTCTCCCCCCCCTCTCTCTAAGTCTGGTCTCTTTTCCCTGTTTGATCTATTTTCACTCAGAAGAACTCAGCATGTTCTGCTTACCTTTGTTTCCATGTTGAAAGTTTTTGTGTGTGTGTGTGTCCAGTTTAGAGCAGCATCCAGCAGCCTACAGCCGAACTAACCGTTAGTTGACCACACCCACTATTCACTTCCTTTTTTCACCACTCTCACTCTTTGCCTCCTTCTCTCTCTCTCTCTCTCTCTTACACACACAGACACACACAAACACACATACACGCACACATATACACACACACACACACATACACACACACACACACACACACACACACACACACACACACACACAAACATACACACTAAACATTGTGTGAATGCTCAGCCCACAAGCCTTGTTCACTCTTT
This sequence comes from Arnoldichthys spilopterus, assembly GCA_037974385.1. Lineage (NCBI taxonomy): Eukaryota > Metazoa > Chordata > Actinopteri > Characiformes > Lepidarchidae > Arnoldichthys > Arnoldichthys spilopterus. The sequence goes on along the minus strand of JBBPDA010000001.1, from coordinate 18,132,654 downwards.
CATTCTACCAGTTTCATCTTTTGTCTGCCAGCTCATGCATGTGTCACACTCTCTCTTTCATTGTGTGTGTGTGCGTGTGTGTGTGTGCGTGTGTGTTTTCTGTATTACTCATTGTTTGGTTAACTACAGATGGATATACACAAACAGGGGCAAAGAAACACAAAGAGAGGGAGAGAGAGAGAGAGAGCGAGAGAGAGAGAGAGAGAGAGAGAGAGAGAGAAAGAGAGAGAGGAGAGAGAGAGGGAGAGAGATATGAAAAGAGAGAAAGAGAGAGGGGAGAGAGAGAGATGAAGAGAGACAAAGAGAGAGAGGGAGAGACAGAGAGAGAGAAAGAGAAAGAGAGAGAAAGAGAGATATGGAGAGAGAAAGAGAGAGAGGAGAGAGGGAGAGAGAGATGAAGAGAGAGAAAGAGAGAGAGGAGAGAGAGAGAAAGAGAGAAAGAGAGAGATGAAGAGAGAGAAAGAGTAAGGAGAGAGACAAAGAAAGAGAGATTAAGAGAGAGAAAGAGTGAGGAGAGAGAAAGAGACAGAGAAAGAGAGAGAGACAGAAAAAGAGAGAGAGAGAGATAGAGATGAAGAAAGAAAAGAGAGAGGAGAAAGAGAGAGAGAGAGAGAGAGAGAAAGAGATATATATTTACCACACACATACACACAGTCGTGTTATCGCTAATCTGGATCTGATATGACCTCAGAGTTTACAACGTGTTGTATCTCTTGGGAGATACTGGAGCCTATCCTGACACTCCGAAAAACACCCTGGCATAATAGTCAGTTCAATACAACAATCAGCCATAACATTAAGTCCATCAGTCTAATACTGAGTCCCCCTCTATCTAGAACATCACTTGTTAAAGTGGCTCAGATCCTTACGCTCCTGCTTCCAGCACATCAGCTTCAAGAACTGACTGTTCACCTGCCTGATATACTGCACCCCCTGACATGTGCCATTGTACTAAAATAACCAGAGTCAATGTCACTCACTTCACCCGTCAGTGGTGTTAATGTTATGGCTGATGATGGGACTCTAAGGAATAAGGGTAACAGTCGCTAACTCACTTTTGTGCAAGCTAAACTTAGCTAATGGGGTTATGGGTGGGGGGTTACTCTCAACAGGGTGGCAGGTTTTTCACTCCTGCTTTATCCTCCTGTCTAGGGCAGAGCAGCAAGACGGAGGGAGTTCCGCACTTTGAGAAACTGTCATGCCCATTCTTGGGTTGCTCCACCAGCTTCCACCTCTCTTTTTTCCATGCTCTCCCAACACGGCAGGACAAGACAGATAATTTTCTTGCCTTGGAGTGAAGTAAGGATGGAGAAATGCTTCCACTCCCTTCTCACTCCCTCTTTCTCTCGTTTTACTGGAGGCAGGAAGGAAGCTCTGAAAGCAGCAAGGAGCCTAAAAAAAACAAAAACTCGCACTGCTCCAGATGTCAACATGACAGTGAGGCCTTGCTCCGCACTCATCTGGGTTCATCGCGCCCTAACACATCAGAGCACACACACACTACAACTTCCTTCCTTTTTGCGTTTCAACTCCACTTCTCGCTCTCTCGGGCGAAGCTTTCAGACACCCGCCCGGCGCTGGAACCGACTGCAGTATAAACAAACATAAAACAGCAGCGCGATCCTGCTCTTCCTCATTTGCACTCAGCACCTCTAGCTCTGCAACACCAAAGAGCTGGAGTGACAGGAGAGAGGAGCTGCTGACTGAACCCCAGCTGCCACCTCCAGCTCACAGTGACAGTTTGATTAGGCTTAGTGGGGAAATGTAGGTTTGTCACAGCTGCAATTGGCTACTGTCAATCTATGAAATTAATATCAGCGGCCTGTAGCAGCACACATTAGGTTCCTCACATGTGCAGAGTCTTTGGGTTTGGTACAGTGCTGCCAGTGACAGCTGAAAATCCAGCACTTACACTGTGGTTCTAGATAAAGTAAAACTTTGTTCGTCACTGAACCGTCACTTCATTCCTTGAGGTATTTTTACAAGTTACATACACAGCTAGTGTAACTTGCTAACTGTTAGCAGAGAGCTCGCTGGGCCAGCCCTGGGGGAGTTCACCTCAAACTAGCTCCTTTTATAGCCAAACCCGATCCCCTCTCCTGTTTCCAGCTCATCTGATTATCGTGGAATGTTTCAAAACAGCCTTACTTTGATAAATCTTAATAAAACATTTTGCTCTTATTTTGCTTTGTCCCAACTTTTTTGAGTGTGTTGCAGATGTCAAAATACATTTGATACTTTTTTATTAATAACAATCAACGTCAGTCAAACTAAACATTAAAAGTCATTTCTTTGTACTTTTGTCAGATAAATGGAGATAATTTACAAATTGTAGTTTTTATGTTTTCATTGCGTTTTACAGAATTCTTTTCTGGAAACGATGTTTGTAGTTAAACATGCAATAAATAACGGAATCAAGTAAAACTGATTTCATGTCTGTGTAGCTTCCTGACATACAGTCAGTGTTGTGAGTGTGAGGCAACAGTACACCAAACACATTGAAATATGCCACAACTCACACAGCGTCTTCTACATGCACAATGAAGGGCATTCAGAACCAAACAAAGATGAGGCAAGTGAATCTGGGGGCTGTTCTTGGCTTCTTCAAGATGTGTCACATTCCTGCCATTGACCTGCGTAGTCTGTAGATTCCAGCTCATATTTCATTACGCGGAGATTCAAAAACTCTTCTCTGTTTTGTTTGGAAGATCAATGAGGTCAATGGCAACAGTTTCCTTTCATATTCAAGAGTCATTTAGAGATTTCAGATTGGAACCATCATCAAACATGGATGATCTGAAAGCTTAAGTTCAGAGTAAATGGTTGCATTACGCACAATTTGGCCAAACGTATGTGTACACTTGAAATTGCCCATTCCACTCAAAAACTACGGCCATTAATATGGAACTGGGCCTTTTGCAGCTCAAACAGCCTCCACCTCTCACTTAAAGGAAAGGCTTTCACAATAGCATGGTGTGTGTGTGTCTCTCTGTGTGTGTATGTGTGGGAGGGGGGATTTGTGCCAGTTCTGTCAATAGAGCATAGGTGACATCAGGCACTAATGCTGGATGAGAAAGGCCTGGCTCACAATTAGCATTCCAGATCATCAGTTCAGCTGGGTTGAGATCATTCATTTTTATTTATGGTAATATCACTAACAGTTGACCAGGGCAGATCTAGCAGGGTTGGAAATTTCATGAGCTGATCTTTGGAAAAGCTGTCATTATCCCACAAGTCACTCAGCTCTTCAGTATAACCCATTCACCTGCTTATGCTGATCTGTGAAGATGGCTCCTCATGGCTGCTGGTAATGAAAGAGGCTGCATATGGTTTGCCATGCTGAAAATTTGAAATGCCAGCTCATCATTTGTTTAGCTGAAGCTAGCTGTGGTGAAATTCAACATCCTGAAGACTTCAGCGGCTCTCTGTGTTTCCTTCACACTCATAAAACACATGCATGCAAGAGGAGAGAGTCTGCTCAAATCCAGGATGCCAGAAAAGTGTTCTAACCCAGCTAATTAGCACAGGAGAGGCCTCAGAGCCCAGAGCTTATTTTTATCTCCAGATGACTATTCATGGCAGGAGAGTGGCTTAGCCATGCAAGCAGCTTTGTTTTTAGAAAGCAGTCTTGAGTTTGGCTGGATGTCTGAGGTCAATATTATATCACAATTTTCATCTTCCTTCCTTATTCTAACTGATGAGATTATCACCCAGTCCATAGCACTGTTCATCCTTCCTTTAATGATGTGAAACACTCACATCACTTACAGAGAAACAGCCCCATATTGTGATGCTCCAACCTCCATGCTTCACTGTGGGTGTGGGATAAAACCATCAGTTCATCCTACAGATCTTTTCCAGTGAGAGTGCTAACTATTTCATCCTCCAGTCAGAATTAGCATAAAGAGTGTAACTGAAACACACTAACTGAATTAGAGCTGAAACCATGAAAAGCAAGCAAGGCTGAACTAAAGAGGTGTGTTCACGTCATTCAGTGCAGTGATTAATTATGTCCCCTAATTATGAAAGGCGATCTCTGCATTTAACCTATCACACGTAAAACAGGGTGTAGCTATCAACAGCACCCGGGGAGCAGTGTAGCAGGACTCAAGGGCACCTTAGTGGTACCTGGGCAAGTCCCAAACCATTAGGCCACAACAGTCATTGTTAGTTGTTGGCACACTCTTATTTAGCAGCATTTATGTGGAACTTAATTTATTTTCATATTTAAGCATTTTGGAATAAGTTTGAAGTGTATGTACAATTAGACAGCATATTAAATATTTAAAAAAATGTCTAAATACTTTTGTCCCTTAACTGTAGAATAAAATGTGCAGTTATAGGCCTGAATTTTAAGCTCATCACTCTCTGCTGTACACACTCAACATGATTGACTGGGTCACTGGATGAATGTCCTGACTGGCTGAATAATGGCGGTCCACGTTGCTTTTTCTGCTCTTCATATAGCCTGGGTACAAATAGCAGAGGTCTTTCTTTTATTATCGACATCTACCAGAATATAAAGAAAATGTGATACGTTTTACAATAATAATTGTCCTGGCTTAAACTCACTGAACTGAAGTGCTGTGCAGAAAACATGAAAGCCTAGATTTAAACTATGCTAAAAGTTGATTTTAGAGGGAATGTAAACGTTTTCCGAGATTCAGTGGAGGTGCTGGAGTATTTTTTACAGCTGTGCTACAGGGGTTTAGGAAGTCTGAAAATTTTTAGATTTGTTCTGTTTTTTCTTTTTTTCTTTTAACAATTATCAGGGGCACATCAGCACCCAAAGCACTTTTGTAGCACCACAGTGAAAATACTGCATACACAGCACAGCAAAAGTGCATGTGCCACATGTGGTTTGTAGCTGGGAGTCCTTGGGGGTTGAAACCACCTCACTGGGGAGAAATCTGGTGCCTGTCATGAAAGATTTCCTGCCTTTTTTAAGCATATATGCTGTTGTTTATTGTGGCGTCATTTGAAAAATTACCATATTAAAACGATGGCTCTGCAGGCTGCAGCAGAATCGATGGAGAAGTAACGGCTGCAAAAAACATTTCTTGTTTTTTTACTGCTCATGTAGTACTCATGTCAGTTGCTCCTTCCTCACCAATAAGTCTGTTCCTCCATTGTGTGGGAAGGAACATGACTCATTTCTTCTAGCAAGTCCAACAACTACAGAAATGAGATGGTGGAGTTTATGCATGTGCTTATGCAGTGAATGTATAGCCAATCAGAAAGGTGCACATTGGTTTCACACTGAATTTGTATGGAAAGACGATGCAGCTCCTGTAGGCAGGAAGTGTCAGGACTAATCAAAGCATGGTTCCTCATGTTCACTCAAAAGCTTTACCGTGTATCTGATTTACATAGATTTCACACAAAAAATATAAAAGCATCCAAAACAACAATTCCCACTACCTCTAGTACTGTTTCTCCATACTACAGCTTCTACAGGAGTATCTCTACTCACTGAACTCTGCTTAGAATTAGTTTAATGAGACATCAATAAGGTTGAATAAAACTGCACACTGTATATTACACTAACACCATTGTTTCATCACTGAAGATATTGGTGATAACAGTGTTAATGATTATTTTTATGCAGAAAAGATATTCACATTTAGTACAAACCCAATTTCTGGACAAGTTGTGTAACCCATCTGAACCGTGCAAAGCCAAAGGGGTGCAATTCCCCTAAATTCCACTAGATCCTAACAAGTTCTTGCTGAGTCATGCTCTCCAGGCTAGCTGGATCAAACAGGTGTTTCTGTTTAGAGTGAAGAGTGTGAAAAGCTGCTGAAAATAAAGACATTTTTCACATATAAAAACGAGGAGTTTTGTTGTAGAGATTGATTTTGGTTACTCATTGGATGAATGATTATCTCCTGAATCCTTTTTGTTGTATATTTTATCATCTCACCTTTCTCCTCTGGTCTCCGCAAAGTTTAAGTTTAAAGTTTACTATTGAAAAAAAAATTGAGTGTTCCAGAATGTTCCATGTTATATTTTCCACCTATAAAGAAATTAATGGGCTGAGAGTCTGAGACTTAAAGACACCATAACGATGTTCACAAACCTATTTGATTATATGTTTATGATTTAGGTTAGCACATTGATTTATAATGCTAAAGATAAGTACATAAGGCATCTTTAGATTGTGAAGTGTGTAGTACCTCACATTGATTGTATAATGGCATTGTGAGCTGTTTTTGTTAGATTGGTATTGTACAGAATATAGAATTAGTATTTGCACAGAAAATTGTGTATAATTGCATTAGTGTCAAGAGAAGGAATGTTATTAATGATGACAGGAAACTGTGCAGTATTAATATTTGATATTATTCTGCAGTGTGCAAATTGTTTTTGTGCATAGTCTGCCACTATTGGTCAATCCAATGGGGAGCCATTGATCCTGGACATCTTGTAGTGTGTAAAAACTGTCCAGTGCCCTTTCAGTCTATCTCCCCAGTCAGTGCAAAGATCTATGGGATTTCCAGCCTTTACCAATAAATTGCCCAGAGAGCATTAACAGTAGCATTAGCAGTAGTATAAGAATCTGAACTTGGATCCAGACATCAGCAGACCTCATTGAGTTAAGCTTATATACTGGACTGTATACAGGCCCAGCCCATATGTGCATTTCAGTCTATTTTAATTAATGTGTTTGTTTACCTTCTTTCAAACTGTAATTCTGTGTGTTTACCTGTGGGGGGCAGTAATCAGACAGTCCAGACTGTAATTCTGTGTGTTTACCTGTGGGGGGCAGTAATCAGACAGTCCAGACTGTAATTCTGTATGTTTACCTGTGGGGGGCAGAAATCAGACAGTCCAGACTGTAATTCCATTGATGCAGCTGAGGTAATCGCACTGACGGTAAAGTCAGATGGTAACAGGGTAAAATATTTATCATCAGCAGATCTGTCGGATAATCATGTCATTTGACAAAAACTTTGCCATTGTTTCTCTGTCCTTATGCCATATTCTTATGTCTTTTCTTTGTTTAAAGGAGGGAGGAGCTTAGATGTAAGGAAATCTACTGTAGTCTCTGGCAAGAACACCAGCACTGACAGAAGAGAGAGAGAAATAATAATAAAGTAAAAGAACAACATGCATATTAATGATAAATAGATAAATAAATAAATAATCTGCTAAATAATGTTGTAATATAACGAACATTTCCAGCAGAACAGCCTGTCAGTGTCAGCTCAACAGTGAGTTCAGGGCCCATTTATTCTGTTCTGTTTTCAGAGACGTGTGTGCACATGTTCTGCTCTGTGAAGTCCATTAGAACTGATCAATATTTAAACAGGTTCATCGCACCATTCAGCTTCTTGGACAAATCCTCATCTAATATTAACCGTCATGCATTTGGAACGTCTCCTCCCCTGGCTGACCACTGTCATGTTTAAGTTTTCAGAAATATTTTGCTCTTGAAAACAATGTTGCTTGAGGACAAATGATGGAACTCTGCTGCATGACGTTCAGTTATCTCTCCTGGTAAATCGCTGTCACAGGGAATCAGTGTCACACAACAATTCTAATATAATGAATTGAGTTAAATATACAGACAAACAAACACACTTCATTTAGATTATTATTTGATTTTATTTTTAGTTGTTTTTTCTATTGCTAATGTGTTCTTTCTGTTTCTTATCCAAACATTTGAGTATTCCTGGCCAAATGACATCTTTTAAAGGGAGAAAGGCACATTTTCTACAAAGAACACACTTCTGTTCATCTTACAGCAAAACTACTGTTTATTTGAGAAATTTAATGTAAAAAATAAAAGAACACAAGATGGTATATACACAAATCATGGCACAATTTGAATTTTATTATTTTTAAATATAATGGGAAATTGTGGACAACAATTTGAAGAAAATTATCATATGTCTAAATGCAGAACAAGATCCAAATTTTAAAAATGGGACAAAAATATTACTCTCGGGATATTATTTGTGAAAAATGAGCCAGTATTACAAATTCTGTGAGTGGCAAAATTATGTGAAGCTATAGGATTAGTAGGTAATTTGAAGGTGAAATTGGAGTTTTCAGGCACAGTGTGACTAAAAATAAAACAAGTTGTTGATGCTCAGGTTTAGAGGTACAGAGTTTGGATTCCACCAAACCTCAGTCAGACAGATTGTGTACAAATATAAATACAATAATAAATTCCTTGGTCACCCTCTTCAGAAGTGCTTGACCAGCAAAGATCAAGAGCTTTTAAGAGACACGGCTCTCCAAAAAAACAAAAAAAAATTTAGTTTGTTAAAGTTCAATTGATCAAGGCAGAAGGATATTGGAAATGAGACCAAATTGCCATTTTAGCTAAATGAGCAGTGGAGCCTAGTGGTGAGGATCTTGCCCTTGTGAACCGAAGGTTGCAGGTTCGAGTCCCGGCCCGGGTTCCACTAAGGTTCCCTTGAGTAAGGTACCATCCCGCTACACTGCTCCCTGGGCACTGTTGATAGCTGCCCACTGCTCCATGTGTGTGCTTAAGTGTGTTCACAATGACAGATAGTCACTTTCACTTCAAATGAGAAGCTTTATGTTTGGAGAATGGAAAGCTCTACATTCCAGCATAAGAACATTATCCCATCTACAAAACTTGGTGGTGGTAGTATCATGGTTTGGACCTTTTTGCTGCATCTGGGCCAGAACAGCCTACTGTCATCAATGGAACTATGAATTCTGAACTATATCAGAGAATTCTAAAGGAAAATGTCATGAACGAGAAAGTGGGTCATGAGACAAGACAATAACCCAAAGCTCACAAGCACAGTTAAAGAAGAATAAAGTGAATGTTCTGCTACAGCCGAGTTAATGTCCTGACCTCCACTCAGTAGAAATGTTGTGGAAGGAGCTGAAGTGAACAGTTCATATGAGGAAACCCAGCAGCTCCCAGAGCTGAAGCTGTTCTGTACTGAGGAATGGGGCTAAAGCTCCTCAGAGCAACACTGATCAACATTTAGCAAAAACATTTAGCTGCAGTTTTTGCTGCATAAGGAGGTCATGCCTCATACATTTGTACACTCACAGATCTGTAATATTGAAATGACATCAGGATGGATGGAAGCAGCCTTACTTACGACTGACGCTTGTCCTCATGATTACTGCCCTTCAGTCGGGTGTTACCAATAAAAACAATACTTCTTGACAGGTTAACTTACTGTGTGTGTGTGTGTGTGTGTGTGTGTGTGTCTTTGGGGAGCACATTCCCTATAGAAAAAGATGTCAAGTAAGAGACAGAAGCAAACCTGCTGGTTTTGAATAAAGCTGTCAGCCTGTTAGTTCGGCACATTAGCACATTTGATGGTACATCGGGTGCAAACACGGCTCCATTTGAATTCTGTCCATCATGTTGATGTGCGCTCTGTCGCTCCCCCCATGCTGAATAAAGCACACTAGGCTGAAAGACTGAATAATGGCAGGTGTAAATTAGAAACACTGTCAGAGTCGTGCAGACAGAAGAATATGATGAACAGAGCAACAATGTGTTTTAAATGAGATTTCTAAGAATAACTCAATTTTTCAAAAAATAAAAATAAAACTGAAAAACAAAAATGTATTTGTGGAAATTTCATTGCACAGGGCTACAGTTTGAGCTTCACATTTTTTTTACAGAAAAAATGAAATAGAAATATTTCCAGAAAGCCACTTTGTTGTAGTCTGTGCAGAATGAGGCCTGACATTGTCCTGTTGAAATTGACATCCTGGAAAAAGATGCCGCCTTGATGGCAGAAAATGTCTCTAAATTCCTAAAATGTGCTATCACATCAGTGGGAACTTCCCACCTATGATATCACACCACTGTTGAAAAGTGGCCTCATCTGACCACAGCACATGTTTCCACAGTCTTTCAGTCCATCAGCGCTGAGCTCGGTTCCAGAGAACTCAGCTGTGTTTCTGTGTAGAGCTGAAGTTTCTATTTCTCTGTCTGTGATGGAGCTTCAGGCTGTGTTTCCTGGTGCTGTGGTGAACTGTGTTCAGTGATGGGCTGTGTTCAGTGGTGGACTGTGTTCAGTGTTAGACTGTGTTCAGTAACAGTGGTTCTCTGAAATTCTCCTGAGACCATGTGCTGATATTTACCACAGTAACATGACGGTTCCTCATGCAGAACCTTCTGAGGGTTGAACGTTTCCGGTTCCCTGAATCTGTTCACAGTATTATGTGCTATAGATGATGAAAGAGCTCAGTTCTCTGTAGCTTGTGTTGAGAAATGGTCTTGTTGAACTGACACTTCTCTCATGAAGTTTGGCACAAAGTGAAGAAGCCATGACCCCTCACTGCAGAGTCTTTGGTGGAAGCTCCCTTTATACCCGCCCATGATCCCCTCACCTGTTTCCAGCTCACCTGCATATAGTAGAATGTTTCAAATTGAGTAACTTGAACATTCTACAAACGTTTTACTCTTATTTTGCCCTGTGTTGCAGCTGTTAAATATTTATTTTTAAGTTGATCAGTTAAAACATTCTAAATCTTTTCTTTGAACTTTTATCAGTTAAAAAAGTTAGATTTAGTAAATTTCACAGTTTTGGTTTTATTTCATTTTTTTTTTTAGAAAAAAGTATCTAAAATTGTTGCTGTCAAAATATCAAAACAAATATCAATATTCCCACATAAAGTCATTAAATTAAAAAAAAAAAGTTCCATAACCATTATGGCCCACCAAGGCAATAGTCTTGGATTAATAAAAGCTTAGAGTTTTTTGGTTTGCAGGAGCTGCTATATAGTGCTGGCTGGAGTTAAGTTCAGCATGGGTTCTGGTTGATTTGTACATAATCACGCTTTTTTTTTCATTGCCTTATTGCTTTATTCTTCTCCTCTCTCTACATGGACTTTTCTTCTGTTTTTTAAGCACTTATAATATGCAGACCCAGAATCCTCAGATGTATCATTTCTTGCCCTAAAGTAATAATACATATTGTGTATTAAATATGTCCAGGCTCCATCTGTTGCCGTGTTAGCTGTGATTGTAGTTGTGGAAAGCCGATTTCCCACAGCATGAAACTGTTAGTGTGTGAATGTGCCTAGTGGGGATAGATCCAGGGGGTGTAAGAGGTGTGTGGGTGTCATAGTCCAGCCTTGTTTTAGTCATATAAGTTTCATTCAACCTGAGTTCAGTTTCTTTAGATTTATGTTTAAGCAAAGAGAACATATGGAAAAGTCAGATTGTACATACTGGCAATAATGGGTTCTTGCTTAAATGTATGGCTCTAGGAAAAACTTTTAATTGGTATAAAACCACTGCATCATGCAGAGGTTCTTGAAACGTTAACAAATGCACATATTATTGGTTCTATAAAGAACAATAAATTCGAAGGTTCCTCAGACAGTCAGAAGTGGTTCTACTCTGGCAGTGCACCGAATGATCCTTTCAAGCACCTGCATTGAGGATAAGTGTTCTGATTGTATTTATTTTTGTCTTGATTTTGGAACAAATATAGTTGAACCTGTGTAATCGGGGGGAAAACTTTGCTAAGAATATCTCACGGACATGTTTGATAGGCAGCTGGACGCATGGTAGTGTTCAGCGTTTAGGCTACTTATCTATGCTCCTAAATCACAGTACATCAGTGTACTGCGTTAATATTTACAGGATTAACGACACCAATTTCCTTCCTAATTTAATGACTGAGAGAGTCCTACACACTGCCATAGCTACAATTTGCTCATTTAATAAGAATCACCCTAAAGCATGTGGTGTGCTATTTCTCTGGAGGACATCAGCCTTAAAATAGATCAAGCTCCAATGACTAAAATCCCGCAGCTGATTGGAATAAGCGCAATCACTTTAACTGAATGGAGTATAGAGAGGACTGTGCTCGCTGTGGTCTTCCAGCAGTGTGAGAAATAATTATTACTACTCAATGATTTGTGTGTGTGTGTGTGTGTGTGTGTGTAATTTGGAGGCTTGCAAAGAGGAAGTTGTTTAATTGTTTATTGTCTTCAGACCATCCAGCACTTCCAGCTAGTTTTGTTCAGGCCATGTTCATCTTTCCCTACACTGCATCTCTTCAGCACATTGCCTTTGTTTCAAATCTGTCATATATTTTACTTATATTTCATATATTTTCTGTATTATATGTCATCTAACTAAGTACTACACAAATAAAAAAGTGAATTGAACTGAATTGAATATTAGATATTATATTAGAGTCTTTACTGACATTGCATTGACAAGGACAGTTCACAATATTATAATACAGTGCACATCAGAGAAAAGACAATGATAAAATATAACAATACATGTAAATATAAATGAGAACATGTTCTATTAATAATAAATAAACTGTAGGGTTGTTAATAAGAGTGAAATTTGTTTTTTTTAGGTTAGATTTACTTTAAAGCTTTGATTTCTCTTGTATTTTCAGTGTGAAACAATTAACCACATTTTTAAAATGATTTTTATCCATATTTAACAAGGAGGCCAACATTTAAGAGCAGACTGTAAAGTTACAACACATGAAATCAGAAGCAAATACATTACTGTAAAAACAAATCCTGTGGCACACGACACTACGTCCTTTAAAATTAGGAAACTAAATCATTCAGGCTCATTAAATTATATTAAGCAGAAAATCAGGCCACAGAAATGGCATCGTTTCTTTTTAAATCTTTCTCCTATATTAGTGTTTTTACTGTCTCACTGCTTAGAGTAATTAACACCATTTATTTTTATTTTCTAAATGTGATAAATTAATCCAATGATACTTGTCTGTGTATCTGACTAATGTGTCTTTTGAACCCAGTCATGCTTCATGAGTCCTGAGGAAAACAGCCTGTGAAAGAAGCGAAAAGGAGAAGATGCTTAAAGGTAAAAACGATGCCTCTTAGAGCTTAGAACTAATCACTGCTGGTATCTTTCCAAACTGTGCAACGAGTCATAATCCTTAAGAAAACAGGATTAACGGCCCAGATGCTGTGCCGCTGCTGCTGGTACGTCAAAAACACAATGCCACAGTCAATTAGCCATAAATAGCAGGCTTTACAGGAAAGCAGGCATCACCTCTGGCCAAAGCACTGCTGCATGGTGGGTATGAGTGTACAAGGCAGGCTATGGGTGGGGTGTGTGGGGAAGTTGAGATTTTGAGCTTTTTTCTGGAGGCTTCTTGTCTCCAGCCATCTTGCTCTGCTTGTAGCAGTGAACTCGGCTGGAGAATCACTCAAAAGGGCAAGTGGGAGATGGGAGGGGGGAGTTGGTCTAGTCCCCAGGACAGACGGCTGCAGGGTGGCTTCCTCTGAATGTCTGCTTCCCGTCACAAACACAAGATCATCTGGGCGGGTGGTCCCTGCAGTAGCATGCAGATTAGGAGAACAGGATGGGGGGGTGGGGTGGGGTGGGGGGTGTATAATTTCTCCCTCATCGTTTCAGATATTCCTGTATTTTTATCTTTACAAACACAAATCCTTTCAGTTCCCAGTGATTTATTTTCTTCCCAAAAACCCAACAAAGACCAAAAAGCACCAACGGTTTTGTTCTCTGGTGTCGACAAGAGGAGGATGGGTTCCCCCTACACAAGGTGGCCTACCATACTTATGCAGATAATACTCAGATTTATCTAGCTCTCTCACCTAATTATTTCAGTCCTGCAGACTCATTGTGCTTATGCCTTGAAACAGTAAATGTCTAGATGCAACAAAACTTCCTACAGCTGAACACAAGACGGAGGTCATTCTGTTTGGGAACAAGGAAGGAAGGTTGCAACTTAGTGTCTATCTAAGATCCATAGATATGAAGACCACATCCCAGGCAAGAAATCTTGGTGTTATCATGGATGATGATCTTAATTTCAGTGATCACATCAAAGCTGTCACTAAATCTGCATTCTGGCATCTCAGGAATATAGCTAAAGTCAG
>JBBPDA010000001.1:18081958-18096370 GCA_037974385.1 Arnoldichthys spilopterus | reverse complement strand
AGTGTAGTGGGACGGTACCTTGCTCAAGGGTACCTCAGTAGTGCCCGGGCTGGGACTCGAACCTGTGACCTTCCGGTACCAAAGGCAGTGTCCTAACCACTAGGCCACCACTGCCCACTATCACAGCAGGCCATTCAGTTTTGGTAGGCTAACTGTGTCTAGCCCTCCGCTGCTCAAATACTTTCTTGTGTGTTCACCATTTACGACCCATTACATGCAAGCTGGTTCCTCCGTGGAACCTGCCACTGGTTTTGGAGCAGCTCTGCGGATTCCCCTTTGAGCCACTGATGGAAACACCATTAGACCTACTGTCAGTTAAGACATTATAATATAATAATGTCAATGGTTACAGCAGTCCACCGAAACCAATGTACCCTACATGTTTCATCATGGTTATTTTAAATTAAAACAAAAATTCTGTCTGATTTTCTTATTTACAAGTGAACTTTCATGTATTAACAATTTTTATCGTTCTAAAACTACTGTGGAAGGAAATCCTATATGCTTAAGGTCCAAGGGTGAGTTACAGTAACTATGGCCTCCAAAAAACTGAATGGCCACTCTGCTGTATCTCACAACCCTTCTGGCTTTTGCTGAAAATCAGCATTTCTTATGTTGTCTTCTGTGTCTTGGTTGGGTCTGGGTGTACGTCAGTCTTCCTTATCCCAGTAAGATCACTATCAACTTACTTTTACTATTTTCTACTTTCAAAATCTTTTACTACTTAGATTTTATTCCTTCCCACACCATAATCACCTATTTTTTATTTATTTATTTATTTATTTATTTATTTATTTATTTATGCTGTTTTATCTCCGCAAAATTTTGCAGCAATCTGGTGTTCTATTATAAACACAAAATTCTACCCACATCACAAATAAGATACTCAGAACAGTGCTTTTCCATGTACATGGGGAAGACGTGTTATTTTTATTAGTGCAATAGTAAGTGTTCAAACATACCCTCAAGCCAAGGTCATTTGTCACTGCATACACATATGGCCAACATTTTCACCCTTAATTTTAGTTTGCAGTGTGGCAAGATGTAAAGTTTAGAATTATAAACCATATAATAAACTAATAATAAACTAACTCTAGAGTACAACAGGACCTACAAAAGCATTTTTCTTCTGAGTCTGGCCTTTTAGCCTTTCTTCATTCTTCCATATATTAGACAGATTCCACATGTCTGGTGGGCCAAAATAATGGCAAGCTGAGTATTTCTTCTGGTTTAACAAAATGACCAGAAAATTCAACTCTACCAAGTCATTGGAGCTACAAAAATAAACAAATAAATCAATAAATATATATTATATAATAATATAAAATACAACAACATTGCTGTAGGTCTTAAAGACACTCCTAAATATTTGTTACATAAACCATGACATTCCAAGTTTTGCTTCTACAATCTACTTTCAAGTGAGTTGGACTCCTACCCTAAAATAACTTACCCAAATCAAGTTTTAGGAGTATGTAAATATTGGAAACTAAATAGCATAAAATTTTGATTAATTTTGTCATCACTTTTCTGAAGCATGAATCTTTACTTTGGATCGTTTTTTGAACATTCTCCATATGAAGTCTTTAAACTCTTTTGTGTTTAAGACATAAATGATGGGATTTACCATGGGTGGAATAGCACTTGATAAGGAAGTATTGATTATCCTTGCATTGGGATGAAGAGTAAAAGTTACTGCAGCAATGTATGTACCTATTATAGGGAAAAGAAATATTCCCACTAGTAACATATGAGTGAAACAAGTTTTCAGGGCTTTAAGTCGTCCTTCCCATGTTGTAATCTTACTTAACTCAAACAAAATGCCTATATATGACAAAGTTACAGCAACCAATGGAGCATAGAGAAAAAGTGCAGTCCACAGTTTTGCCATAACTGAACTCATGGTGTTGTCATTACAAGCATTATTATAAATCGGCCCATGGTCACAAAAATAACTTTTTATCTCATTGGTTTTACAGAGAGAAAGTCTGGAAATAAAACCAACCATTAAGCCGACCACAATGGTGCTAAAGGCCCATACTGCCATTAAAGACACAGACATGAGGGAGTTATTAACAATTGCATGATATCTTAAGGGTAAGCGAATAGCAATATAACGATCATATGCCAGGACCACAAGAGTTAGTGACTGCACACTGAGGAAGTAAAATACAAAAAACATGTTTGCTAAGCAAGCTTTGTAGGCTATGTACTGTGAATCAAAAAGGAAAGTCTTCATTAGGTTAGGAATCAGTGCGTTTGTTTCACCGAAATCTGCCAGAGCTAAATTAAAGATTCCCATGTATCTGGGAATGTGCAGACTTCGGTCAGACAAAAACATGTAAATTACAAATGAATTCATAAACACAGCAGCAAAATAGGTGAAAAACAAAAATATGAAGTAATATTTTACATAAGGTATTCCAGAAAATCCGCTGATGTAAAAGTACTCAGGACGAACAATTGACGAATTGTCCATTACACTGAAGTTTAAGGTGCTCATAATGCTGTCACTCCTTCTGCAGTTCTCTTCAGCCTAAAAAATACTACATACAGTAAGCAATGCACAAACACAGGTCACATTCTGAGTTAGGTATTCTTGTTTTTACGATGTAGTTCAGTATAAAGCAATACTTTCATTGTGTTTGAAGCAGTTTACCTCATTAATTCAAACAGATGCACCTTTAACATGGGATACATTAAACAGTTTAAAAGAGTCAGAATCACAAAATGTGTGTTGATGCTTTTGGTTCTGGAATTGTAACACTGAATTATGAGGGACTCAAATATTGTTTTATATAGAGAGGGAGCCAACCATATTTTGTCATCTGACTGGTCATACGATGCAGTGATGCTGTCTTTCTCCTTGGTAACCTTTAGTGTTAGGGTTTTAGAAACTTTTCTTTTTTTCCCACATGGCAACATAACATGTAAGCATGAGAGTAGACAACTCTGTGCAGCTTTGTAAAATATCATATACTCATAATTCTTTTTTTTTTCAAATCTGTGATTAAGGTTAAAAGTGGAACTGGGGAAAATTAAATAAATGCAGTTCACCCCAGCATTATTGCCATCTTTCAGTTTGTAAAAATTGGATTTTTTTGTTCCCCAAAATAGTTTTACTGTAATTCACACCATGTGAAATGTAGTACATGACAAATGTCTCCAAAAATTTAAGATTTGTATTTGCTGAATACTGCAAAATGCTGCATTCATCAGTCAATCAGATTTAAAGTGTTTAACATAATAAAAACAAATATAAACTAATACAAAAAAATAAAACAATTACAGCAATCCCCCACCTCCTATTGGCCCCAATAGAATAGAATAAGAATAATAAAATATAAAATTTTAAGAATTATTTAATTTACAAAGAAAAATAATAATTCCCTGCAAAAGTATGCAAATGATATGCAAATAGTGGATATTACAGTGAGACTGCTTAAAGGTTAGCATTAATTAGGATACATGACAACCTACATTTTCTTCTTCTTTCATGAGTACTGACAAACATTCTATCAAGATATTTACCCCAAACTGTAAACTGTCACAATGGTACAATGGTTGTTTTGTCAACTTCAGTGTCAAGTGACAGATTTTTGCACAACAGCTTGTGTCATAACACTCTGGAGTGAAATGAAATCCCATTTTTAAAATTGACTTTGCAGCTCTGTGTAGTTTTAAAATGTCAAAGACATAACAGTAATTTTGTTAAATAATTGGCAAAAATATGATGTATGTAAGGGAGACTGAGGCTCCCCCCAGTGGCCGGCAACGGTCAGCATCCCCAGAGTACTAATGTGTCCGGCAATGCCCTTCCCAAATGCAAATCATTTGGGGTAATCAGGACAGGTCTTGATAAGGAACCGAGACTCGCAACATGTTGCGAGGTCTCGTAAGAAATTGCGTTACTGAGCGTTCTTTGTGTATCTTGGATTATTTTGGATTTTTGACTTTGGATTGTTTTTGCTTTGACTATTCTCTGCCTTGTCCCTTTCTGATCCTGTTTGCCTGTGATTTGACCTTGGCCTGTATTTTGGATTTCGTCTCTGTCTTGCCCTGTTTGTACCTGATCGCCGTGTACCCTGACCCCCTGCCCGAACCTGACCAAGAGTTGCCTGTTCTTTAATATACCTGTCTGTCGTGGTTTTGGAACTGTTTTGGAAGGATCTGCCTTTTTCTATTAAACAATTCTTTAATCAAGTTGCATTTGTGTCCGAATTCCTACGGAATATCCGCAGATAGTTACAATGTAATTATAAGATATTAAAATGAAAATACAAATATTTCAACACTGTAAACCTATTATGAGTTATATATATTTTCACAGGCCCTTAAAGTGACCACCATATAATTTATGCTTTTTATCTTAGGATCAATAAATAATTTCAAGCACTTTAAGGACATTGGTTTGTATATATATTTTATTTTTAAAATGTTTTTTTTTATTGTTTACCATTGTTACCACCAGTTTTTCTAATGTGATGCACTAAAATTATGCTGCAGCAGATAAAGTAGGTCAGTATTTATAGCTCTCTAGCAGCTCTGAGACTTTAAAAATAAATTTGAAAATGAGAATACTAACTGATGTAGTTATGCATGGTAAACATTGTCTGATTCTCCTCCTCATAATGTGCCATTCATTTTCAATAGGATCAGGATCAGGATTCATTTTCAATAGGATCAGGACTGGCAAGCCAGTCACTATATGCACTCTGTGTCTACTAGGCCACTCTGCTATAATGTATGTAAAAATATGCCTAGCGTTGTCTTTCTGAAATAACCATGGACTTCCTGGGAAAAGACACCTGAAACATGGACTCATCTGACCACACAACATGTTTTTACTTCCAGTCATTTTGAGTTGAGCTTGGGCCTGGAGAAGTCAGCAGCATTTCTGCATTCTCTTTGAGTAATACAGTTCCAGGTTGCAATTTTTGGATGCAGTGGACTGTATTAAGTCACAGTGGCAATCAGAAGTATCCTTAAACCCCTGTGGTTGTAGTATCACAGCACAATGGTGTTTTTTAGTGCCTTCTGATAAAAAAAGTCATGTACATTCAACCGTAATTTCTGGCCTTGCCCTACACTGAATGAGATTTCTTTCAATTCTATGAACCTTTTCACTATACTATGAACTGCAGATGTTGAAATATTATGAAAAATGTTCTTTTGAACTGACTGGTAATTTAGCACAAAGTTTTGCACAAACTGGTGGGATCTTTGCTTAGAAACACTGAGCCTTTGGGGAATGTTTCTTTTATACCCAACTCCTGATACCCTCATGTGTTACCTGTTCACCTGTTTAATGTAGTATGTATTTTTTCAAAACAATTTAAATATTCTATACTTCTCCCTCTTATTTTGCCTCTGCACCAGTGTTGTTGAGTGTACTAAAGACATCGAAAATGTGGTGTTTATATTTAAAAAATCAAGTTAATTTGCCAGAAAATAATTTGTCAGTTAAATAAATTATCAAGAGAATTTATAAATTGCATATTTTTAATTATATTTTTAAAAATGTCACAAAAATGGGGTTTGTATATTTTATGTATCTAAATTATATATATATATAGTTTATCTTTTTACATTTGAAAATATCAAATATGAAGGCAGTAAGGCCACAATATCTTACATTACATTCATAAAGCAGTCTTCTTCTTAAATAATAATTTAAGCATGCAGGTAAAGGTTTAACATTTTTCATTCTGATAGAATAGTTATTTTTCAAGATTTTTAGTTTTTTTCAATGCAGAGTGTCAGTACACACTTGGTATTATGCACTACAGAGAGAAAGTCAGAACAAACTGAAGCATAAAATTACTGCTAAAATGTTATAATTGATATGTGAGCATGAGAACGCCTGAGAAAAGAACACCACCAAAAAAACCTTTACATTATTTTGTTTTAAAGTACTAAACATCCTTATAAACCATTCTACAGCAATACTGGAGAAAAAAATCAATAATATTCTAGTATTTAAATTCTTTTTTAGTGTCATTTAATTTATAATTTTATTTTATATCCATTTCTTCTCAGCACAGTGGCAGTTTATTTGACCCTGTTAATGTAGCCTGTTTGCACATTACCCCGTCACTTTGCTGGATGAAGAGATCTTTTTACTTATTCTTTTTGTCTGTTTGTTGGATTTTAGATGTCAGTGGTGCAGCACTGCACAAAGTATTATAAAATAAGACATTCTGTTTACATAAAAAGAGCTGAATTTGTTTTTTTGCTTTAATTTGTTACTCAACACTTGAATTAACAACAGTTTTTTTCTGTACAATTAAAAAAGTGGGCTTTTTTTCAATGCAAATGTGCCAGGGTCTAAAACATTTGAAAGTTTATGCGATTCCAGAGACTGATGGCAGTGCCTAAAAAATATGAGATGAAAAAGATAAAATATTAAATAAACTAGATGAGTTCTTTTCTGTATTTGTATGTGTCAAGATGCAAGCTACTAGACTTAGCCTTGAACAGCACTCTTTTGACTCATGTGTTGGCCTTTTATATTTAAATATTGTCCTTTTAGTTGTTTTGTTGTTCCTAATATTCTTCTACCTTTAGCTTTTACATGAACAATGTCCAATTCAGTCTTTTCTCCAAGATGTATGTTTTACACCCTGGTATAACACCATGTAAACACACAATTATATTAAATTACATGCTCTAAATCTTGCTCTCAGAAATCTACATGACACCACAGGAAGTTTTACTTCAAGTCTAATCTAACCCACTTGAACTTGGTTTCATGATGTTCAAAAGCATGTGAATATAACAGACTATTTACATTTTTAAAGTTTATTACATTTTGAGCTCTGTGTCACTTTGTAATTGCCTTGTCTATTACTTTGGATCTTTTTTGAAACATTTTCCATATGAAGTCTTTAAATTCCTTTGTGTTTAGGACATAAATGATGGGATTTACCATGGGTGGAATTGCACTTGATAGTGAAGTATTGATTATCCTCGCATTTGGATGGAGAGTAAAAGTTAATGCAGCAATGTATGTGCTTAAAATAGGGAAAAGAAATATCCCCACTATCAACATGTGAGAGAGACAAGTTTTCAGTGCTTTTAGGCGTCCCTCCCATGTTGTAATCTTACTTAATTCAAGCAAAATGCCTATATATGACACACTTACAGCAATCAAAGGTCCATAAATGAATATTACAGTCCATAGTTTGGCCATAACTGAATTGATAGTGTTGTCATTGCATGCAGTTGTATAAATTGGTCCGTGATCACAAAAATAGCTTTTTACCTCATTGGTTTTACAGAAAGAAAGTCGTGTGATCAGACTTACCATTAAGCCAACCACAAGAATGCTAAATGTCCACACTGCCATTAAAGACATAGACATGAGATAGTTATTAACAATTGCATGGTATCTTAAGGGTAAGCGAATAGCAATATAACGATCATATGCCAGGACCACAAGAGTTAGTGACTGCACACTGATGAAGTAAAAGACAAAAAACATATTTACTAAACAAGAATTGTAGGATATGTACTGTGAATCAAAAAGGAAAGTCTTCATCATGTTAGGAATCAGTGCATTTGTTTCACCAAAGTCTGCCAGAGCTAAATTAAAGATTCCCATGTATCTGGGAATGTGCAGACTTCGGTCACTCATTATCATGAAAAGTACAAAGGAATTCCCAAACACCGCAATGAAATAGGTGAAAAACAAAAAGATAAAGTAATATTTTGCATAAGGTATTCCAGAAAACCCAGTGATGTAGAAGTACTCAGGCCGCACAAATGAGATATTTTGCAGTAAAGTGGAGTTCAAGGTGCTCATGATGCCTTTAACTCTGCAGTTCTCTTCAACCTGAAATGAAAGACAAAACAGTCAGTAATACACAAATGCAGGTAAGAGTTTTGTTGTTGCTGTGCTGTTTAGTATGAAGTTAATATTCATTAAGCTTATTACTTTTAAGATTAATTTTACCTTATTAATTAAAAAACTGAATTCTTCAAGAGCATGGAATAAATTTAAATATTTTAACGCATAAGACCTGGAAAATGATAAACCACTTTAGGCTGTGGAGCTGTAACACTGAGTTATAATGAGTGACTCAAACATGGATGTTCTATATATAGAGACACCAGAGCACATTTTTTCATGTTACTGGTCATACAATGTAGTCATGCTTTTTTTTGGCAAACCATGTGACTGCAGCCTAATAGAAAATGTGTAGGGAATCTTAAGCAGCTGTTTAAAATAATCTTCATGATTTTATTCTTATTATTGAAGTTAAAAGAGGAATTGACATGAAATAACAAGCAAAGCCAAGTGTGTGTTTGTGTGTGTGTGTGTGAGTGTGTGTTTGTGTGTCTGTGTGTGTGTTTGTGTGTGTGTGTGTGTGTTTGTGTGTCTGTGTGTGTGTGCGTATGAGTGTGTGTGTTTGTGTATGTGTGTGTGTGTTATACGTATGAGTGTGTGTGTGTGTGTGTGTGTGTGTGTTTGTGTGTGTGTCTGTGTGTGTGTGCGTGTGTTCGTGAGTGTGCATGTGTGTGTCAGCCATAACATTGAACAAAGTGAATACCATTGACTGTCAGAGGTTATAACAATGAATAACAATGGAACCTGTTAGGGGGGGACATATTAGGCAGCAAGTGAATAGTCAGTTTTTAAAGTTGATGTGCTAGAAGCAGGACCGTTAGGATATAAGCCACTTTGACAAGGGCCTTGTTATGATGGCAGTCAGAGCATCTCCAAAACGGCAGGTGTTGTGGAGTGTCCCAGGTCTGCAGTAGTTAGAACCTACAAAAAGTGATCCAAAAAAGTACAACTGGCTAATTGAAGATATTGTCATGGGCACCCAGTGCTCACTGATGCATGTGGTCAGTGAAGGCTATCCTGTCTGTTCCTATGCCAAATTGCAAGTTACACAAAATGTTAATGATGACTCTAATAGAAAGGTGTCAGAACGTACAGTGTACTACAGTCAGGGATTGACTGAAATATTATTTTAAAGCCAAAAACATTGCTGAACCTGGCAATATTGGTAATATCAGCAACAGACTGGAGGACAGTGCTCAGGGGAGAATTAGGAATCAGTGACAAATCTGCACCAGTAAACTGAAGTGTAAAGCTGTAGTTCCCTTCAACATAAGACAACATAGCATTACAAGCTGTGTTACAATAACAGACGTTTGTCTGTTGCTCTTAGTAGATATTTGTTTTATTTTATCCCCAGGATGATGTTGAATTATTAAAAATAATAATTATATTATGACAGACCCTAGTAAATGTTCACATATACAGCTATAAAAATTCATTGTTTTAATGGAAAATAGAAATTAAGACAAAGGTGATTAACCATTAAAACTATAGGAACTAATGCAACTGATCATGAATAAAGAATTCCGTTTTTTTGACTCCCCTCATACGTAGTGTACTGCACTCTTCAGTTTTATAGTGGAAGGACATAGGAGGCTGGTGAAACAGACCTACACACCCACCAGGTCAACCAGCTCAGTGAGGCACCAGCGGTTGGAGATTCCATCCCCTTGAGGAATCAAACACCACTCCCTACTCTTCTCCTTCATTGTTCCTCAATGGTGGAATGAGACACAAGATCAGCTGAGTCTCTCTCTCGACGTTCAAGACTCAACTGTTCCACACCCACCTCAGCACATGAGCCCATCGGTCATGTACGAACTATTTATACCTGTTAACTGACTGAATGTCCCCCAGATAATAATGTTCCACTTAGTTTTATTGTAGCACTTGTCATCACAATTTATTGTAGTACTTGTTGTCTGTTGTTATTGCGTTGGACTTCCTTGTAGCACTCACTTCAGTGTTGCCCTGTGCAGCTCTAATGCTTGATTGTTTCCTCTACTTTGGAAGTTGCTTTGGATAAAAGCATCAGCCAAATGAATAAATGTAAATGTAAATGTAAATGTGGTGTAGCTCAACAAACAGATGTAATGTTTTAATTGAGTTCGACACAAACTGTTCATTTTTGTTTCTTACTCTGGGCTTCACAATTGAGGTATCCTATCTCGCAGGGCAAACAGGCATGCATGTAGACTGCCATTAACTATGCACAGGTGCACAACTTTCCTGATTACCTGCTGGCGTATCCAGCACACCTTTCGGCCCTTTAGTTGTTGCTCAACAAAGGCCATGCTGTCATATAACCCTACTCCCCAAAATTAGACTGAGAAATCTGAAACCAACACTGTCCCAACCCATGAGATCTTCCACAAAAAAGGGCTACCACAACCATCTGTGGAACACCTGAAGTGGTTAAAGGTTTGATTAAGACAAGCTCATAAGTTATTAATTGCTACTGTGAACACCCCATGACAAAATGCACCTTCTGCATTTGAACCACCAATGATGGAAATCCCAAACCATTGCACTAGCACTGCCCCTGTGCGTTGGGGCCTGATAAAGACTGTTGTGAATTGATTTTATCTCAATCATTTGTACAGCTTGTGTCATGTACCTGACATAAATGTAGGTCCCTGACCAGTGAGAATGTCTCTGCTGAGAAGTTGTGGATCAGCACTGCTTCCAGGTATCATCTTGCATTGTCCACCTGAATTAAAAAAGATGCTTTGGGATGGTACAGGGGTTGATTAATTAACATTTGTGGCAGACACATACCATCCAAACATCACTGCAAATGCCCAGTCAGTAGATGGTTTAGTGTTTTATTCTGTTTGAAGTAACCTCTCAGGGCATTATTTTGAGCCTCCTGGGAAAGCATTTCCATGCAGCTTCTTGATACATATAATTGGGTGACAGTTTTTTCCATTTGATAGTTTCATGTAACTCCATCATCAGGAATGGAAAAATGTGGCTAAGGCATAACAACCCTCTTTAAAAGAACCTGACCATCAATAACTCTAAATTGTTCTAAAGGATAGGGATGGTTGGCAGGAACCCAGTGTGAAGTTTTTTTTACTTTTCAATTTTCACTTTGCTATCCAAAGTCCTCACTCAAACTCACTAATGTTACACTATACATATTATCCTAAGGGTCTCCTGCTATTCTACTATTTTCTTGGGACACCTGATCCAGCTCATCAGCTAATTATCAAGCTCTTCATAAATTGGATCAGGTGTGTTGATGGCAAAGAGTACCTGGCAGTAGATCCACAGTGCTGGGTATGAGAACCACTGGTTTATTGAGTTTTGGCCCTGATAATGTTGCTGTCATGTGTAGTAATGTATTTTACAAATGTAACTTTTTTGGGTTGTAACATTTTGTATTTTTTTTAACCACTTTATCACATGTATATTAAATTACATTTAACTTTTGATAATTTGATAACTTTGCAACAGTATACATGTGGCATAGACCAAATGTAAAGCATGGTGGTGGAAACTCAGGGACCATCCAGCTTGCAGTCATTGATTCAGCTCTGAATTCTGCATCATATCAAATAGTGCTTAAAGATAATGTGAGGTCATCTGTCAAAAAAATTTAACCGGAGGTGCTCCTTTCAACAGGATGATGATCCTAAGCACACTAGCAAATCCACCTAGAAATGGCTTAAAATGAAGAAAGGAGGATTTTTAAACCCAATTTAAATGTGTATGTTTTGAAAAGGGTACATGCAAAAAAACCCTCAAAGATCTTGAACTAAATTAAAGGAGTCTTTGCATGGAAGAGAAAAATTTCAGCAAGCTGATGTCAGTGACCACTGGACAATTATCCAGAATACCTACAAAAAGGGGGGGAAAGTTGCTTCTGAGGCCAAAGGTATCCTTACTTTCTCAGCAGAAGAATATAGTTGTTGATGTTTTTGTTGAAAAAATGATGATGCAGTTTTATTCACAGAAAAAGCTACCACAGCTGAAATGCAAATCAGATTTCACAATGTTTTATCAATTAATTTTTACTACACTGCAAACAAACACAAACTGTAACAAAATTTAAATTCAAGCAAACCCTCTTAAGTATCTACTTGAAAACGGAGTCTCACTCTCAGCTTGATCGTATACACTTGAACTACCTTCTCACAGTTTTAAATAGAATGTGATTATCAAAAGCGTAGCTTAAATGAAATACTTTTTGCTATAATTTTTATTTGATTTCCGAGATTTTTCGAGTTTCCAGAAAAAAACCACTTTCAACAAGTTTGTACTTTGCCATTTTCTGCCTCTGTTGGTAAATATCTATCTTTATCTAGCTTTAATATCATTTGCTTTATTATACATTAAACTGTAAAAAAAAAAGGTCAGAATGATTTTGCTAAAACCTCAGTTGTTACAATGGATCTCTTTTTGAACATCTTCTGTATAAAGTTTTTGAACTCTTTTGTGTTTAGAACATAAATGACTGGATTTAGCATGGGTGGAATGGCACTTGATAGTGAAGTACTGATTATCCTAGTGTTGACATTAAGAGTGAAAGTAATAGCAGACATGTATGTAGTTAATATAGGAATGAAAAACAGTCCAACTACTAATAGATGAGAGATACAAGTCTTCATGGCTTTAAGCCGTCCTGCCCATGTTGTAATCTTGATTAAAGCCAGCAAAATACCTAAATATGATAAAATTATGGCAATCAAAGGAGCATAGATAAAAAGTGCAGTAAAAAGTTTGCCTATAACTAAATTCATGGTGTTGTCATTGCAAGCAAGTGTACAAATTGGTCCATGATCACAAAAAAAGCTTTTTACCTCATTGGTTTTACAGAAGGAAAGATGGGTTATTAAACCTACCAGTGTTCCAACCACAATGGTGCTAAGTGTCCACACTGTCATTAAAATTACAGACATGAGGGAGTTATTAATAATTGCATGGTATCTTAAGGGTAAACGAATAGCAATATAACGATCATATGCCAGGACCACAAGAGTTAATGACTGTGCACAACTGAAGAAAAACACAAAAAACATATTTGCTAAACAAGCCTCATAGGATATGAATTGTGAATCAAAAATAAAAGTCTTCATCATGTTGGGAATCAGTGCATTTGTTTCACCAAAGTCTGCCAGAGCTAAATTTAAGATTCCCATGTACCTCGGAATGTGTAGACTTCGGTCAGTGTATATCATGCAAATTACAAAAGAATTTCCAAACACAGCAATGAAATAGGTAAGAAACAAAAAAATAAAGTAATATTTTACATAAGGTATTCCAGAAAACCCACTGATGTAAAAGTACTCTGGGCGAACAAATGAGATGTTTTGCAATAAACTGGAGTTCAAGGTGCTCATAATGGCTTAGATTCTTCAACCTGCAATAAAACACACAAAGTAATGACCACAAAGACAGGCGCAGATAATAAATAAACATGTTTGTTTTTCCTTGTATCTCTTTGTGATACTGGGTTACAGTTACCATTTGTTAAGAATAATACTGTTTAATCTCATTTTTAATTGCTAATTTATTCATTAATTTGAAGAGCGTACATGCTACACAAAATCAGAAACCAACAGAACACTTACTATTAAATGGCTTGGATCTGTTGCACTCTGGAATTCCAAAGCATCTAATGAAAATCAGTGACTACATCTAAGCCTTAAATATAGAGGCATCACACTCTGCACACTGCATCTTCTCGAGTGGGAATTCCTACAACTAAGGTGTCAAGTGTTTTCTGTATTCTAACAATTTGTTTTCTTTTTTTAGTTCTGCTTTCATTACAAAGATAATGCCAATTTTCTAAAAAAACAAAAAAAAAAAACAAATTTATTATGACATTGAACAAATTTTGTCATGAAATGAAGCAGAGGTACTCCAGAAATAAAAACAGATTGCAAATAAAATGTATAATAATATAATATAATATAATGGAAAACCTGGGCAGAAATTTATCAAAGACAATTGTGAAATTGTTTACCAATGCCCTGAAGGCTATCGAGTATGCCCCACATATTTATGGGCTGTCTTTCTTAGAAGAAGACAAGCCAACCTGGTGCAAAGTAACTGAGAAACTTGCAGCAAACGTAGCCAGCCAAAAACACTGTTCACAGACTACAAAGACTACTATGGTAACAGTAAAGGAAGTGAAGCATTCTGGGCAAAAAGACAGAAAGCTAGCTTGGCAAATAGCAGCAGTTACCACAGTATGCCTGCCCAGGTACAAAGGTAACATCTAATAGGAGAAGTGTGAGATTTGAATTCTGAGTTAAAAGTCCTGTGTCTGGTCATGCATCCATTTCTAAATTTCCCTCAGGATGAATAAAGTGTCTGCCTGTCTATACAAGATATCTGTACCTCTGCCAGTCATAGCACTGGGAGCTCAAACGTGGCATAAGGAGGAAAATCCTACCGTACAGTCAAGCGCATTCTCTAGCTTAGTCACAGTCTTGGCTACATTTAAACAATTCAATTTAAAATACTTTATTTTACATTTACATTTTACATTTACATTTATTCATTTGGCTGATGCTTTTATCCAAAGCGACTTCCAGGACAGAGGAAACAATCAA
>JBBPDA010000001.1:18045317-18058865 GCA_037974385.1 Arnoldichthys spilopterus | reverse complement strand
GTGGTACAGTCTGTTCCCCCCTCTAGTTAATCCGATTATATTCTGTTTCAGGACTAAAGAAATTCGAGAAGCTATAATAATGAAAATAAGAAAAAGGAAGATCAGGGACCTTTCAGTCTAAAAAAAAAAGTTATATCATATATCCATATAGAAAAACAACTGGAATTATTATTCCATAAAACTCTATAACATGTTGCCTTTTTATCTAAATATATGTTGAACATAGAAATAATTAAACAAAAGATTTAGGCTTCTTAGACAATTATATCTTAAAAGTTATTTGGGCAGTAAGTGTTTATGGGCTCAGAAATGTAATAAATTAAAACAACTTCAGTACATTAAGTAGTGGTTTAATGTGTGTCATTTTGTTTCCTTAACAATTTCCAGATTTTTCCTTTCTGTAGCCCAGAATTACTTAGTTTCCATCCAATATCTAACTTAATTACTTAATTACTTACTTCACTTAATTAAAATGTAATTCATGTAGCGATTGGGGGCATTAAAGAGAAATTTGGAATCAAACCTGTTTTCATCCAGCTCACAAAATTAAAAATAAAGGTTTTAAACAATTTGCATAGGCATTTCTGCCCACATTTTTCTGTAATTTGTTGAATACACCTATTAGACTCAAGCTCCCCATAAGTACACAATAAAAATTATTATTATTATAATAATAACTCAGATATATTGGCCTAAATATGACAAATCACTCATCTACATGGTCATGCATGGTTAAATATTGTCCAAAAATTATAGTCACTAATCACTAAGTTATGGCTTTGCGCTTAGTTATAAATGTTACTTTTTCTAAAAAAAATTCTTGATACATTTTTGATAAAATTACTTAGTAACTTTTTATGTTATTACATAATACACTGCACAGTTGTGTTATGAGTTACATTTAAAACTGATATTCCATTTTTATTATTTTTATTTTTAATAAAAACATTTGCATTTATGCCAAACAGTGAGAAACAAATTGCAATAAATGTGCAACAATATGTTCAATCCCAGTTCTAATACACATCATTCAGCTAATCAAAAACCTCTGATAGCAATAATTAGATGGAGCTCCAGGAGTAGGCTTGGTGACCACTGATACACGTGATGCTCTTTAATGTTATTTGGCTCTGTTTGTTATATTTAGAAAGAGGTACATATCATTCCTGTCCAGAGAAATCCATGTATCTGCAAGGAGGGCTACGGTGACCTCCTCTGGTGGCCAGAGCCCGTGTGCAGCCCTGGAATTCTAACCAGCTTCTGGACATGTCCCCTCCCAGGTGGCACTGATCAGAGTGAAGTCTAGTACGTTTCTGAGCCATATCTGTTCTTGTTTAACATCCTGTTTTTAAGCTTGGCCTGGTTTTGGATTTTGATTCTCGTGTTTTGCCTTGGATATTGCTTTGGTTGGGACTTTTCCTTGTGTTCTGGCCTTGAACTTGGATCTTCTCTGATATACCTGTTTGCCCTAGATCTGGCTAACTCTGATTTATTCTTATTAAACCATTCAACATGCATTCAAGTCTCGTGTTTTCATCTATCATTATATATTTTATTCTTATTTGAGGTCCAGCCTCTTCACACTGATGTGTAGTGTAGCTACAAGTGTAGCTTCTTTTAGCCATTCTGATCTTTTGAACTGAACTTTGTCAGTGGAGTTCTAGCCTGCTTATACAGGGCTCTATCCCCACCTCTTCAGGCATTCACCAGGGCTTGATAAAGCTGTCTCGATCTG
The DNA here is from genome assembly GCA_037974385.1 of Arnoldichthys spilopterus. NCBI lineage: Eukaryota > Metazoa > Chordata > Actinopteri > Characiformes > Lepidarchidae > Arnoldichthys > Arnoldichthys spilopterus. Next base: position 18,057,130 of record JBBPDA010000001.1, on the reverse strand, counting down.
GCTGTGAACCATGGCTTACTATTTTTGTATCTGCAGAAGGCTGGAACGCAGCCTTCATAAAAACGGACTGATAATGTGAAATCTTACGTCTTCTCATGTATCGCAGCTTGCAGTTCATGAACAGTGTCTCCAAGTTCAGACTGAAGCCATTTCTTAGCACTGTGACATCTGTACACCAGCCTTCATTGATGCAAACTCTACCACCTTTCACATTGCCTGGAAGGCCTGCTATGCTAACAGCATGTGTAGGCGGAAGCCCATTTCATCCACCGTCAAGGAGGGAGTCCGGTTTCAGTGAAAAAGAGCAGCAGAACCAGTCCTCGTTCTGGAGATTTGCCAAGAGAATCAGTTAGAAATCCACAGTGTCAGCGCTTCACTTGTTGCCGTGGTTTTTCCACCTGCACCGCCTCCGTGTCTGCCAAAGGGTTGCTGCCCCTCCAGGTAAGATTCCAAAAACAGAGTTTGTGAAAACTGCTCAAAATCTGCTCTTGTAAAAGTAATTAGGTTTGAGGAACACAACACAGACAATAAACAAAAACAAACACCACTAAGAGTAATACACTGAGGCTGCCATTTGCAATGCCATCTAGCTAAAAGGAAAAAAAAAAAAGAAAAACATAAAGATCTAAATTTGCAGGTATAAAGTGCCACAAAAATAAAACACGCAAAAAAGTGCAGATTGACAAGTATGTATGTAAGTATGAAGGTCTCCATGGTGTCCATAATTATACAGCTGAGATAGGTGAATGATGGGCCATAGATCCACAAACCAGTGCTACAGTCTGCTGGGCTGGGGAAAGAAACTGTCTCTGAATCTGCTGATTCTAGAAGTGCGGAGTCCTTTATTATTGGAGCTGTAAATGCTGACTCAGTCACACTAAAGGACTGGACACTGTGGATCGCAATGTTCACAATAGCATGATCAGTCTTCCTCTGTAGCTGTTTAGACGATGGAGGCACCTACGTCTCTGTTCATTATGTGCTTCTAAAGTGTGAATGATTCATTAGATGGTGCTGTTGGACATGCTGGTAGGTTGAGATGGGGATGAGTATTGAGGACAGTCCAGCAGTGCATTTAGGTCCTTCGTTTTTAGAATTTTATGCCTTTGTAAATATACAGTGTTTGTACCATGTCAGTATAGTAAATGTATAAATTTTTATAAAGGACTTCAATTAAACTGTAACTATGAGTTCCTTTGATGAACACGGTTAACTCTATAAAGTCATATGCAAAGGTTTGGGTGCTCCTGATCATAAACATTTCACTGGTAAAACACTGTAATTAAACTCACTGTAGAGTTTGGTTGATTTTATTGATAAACAACGCAGAGAGTATGAGCTTAAGGTCACCAGGGCAAGGAAGATCCTCAGAGTAGGCAGATTCCATAGTCATGAAACAGGCTGGGGTCAAAGACACGGTAAACAGGTATGGCAAAGGCTAGGCAGAATCAGAGTCCAAGGAAAACAGTCCAAGATCAAAACGCGGCAACCAGGTGTAACAAGGGCAAGACGAAAATCCGAAAATGTAAAAGTACAGAAAAAGTTAAAAAAAAACCCCAGAAAGACCAGACAAGAAATACAAACCCTCAGAGTCGCACGAAATGGATACGATACCTCGCAAGGCTCTTTTAAAGTCTGTCCTGATTGACCCCAATGAGCATCAGCTGGGAAGATTAGGACGATTAGTATTCCAGTGATGCAGACCGGCTCCGACCACTAGGTGGAGCCTTAGCTCCCCTTACAAACACATCTCGTTTTTGCTCTACTGAGACTTTAGCACAACTATGGGTCATTTACTGAATGTAACATTGTGGGGTACAAATAATCAAATGCCCCCTGTGCAAAAGTTATGGCACATTTTATATTCCATTAGTTTCGTTTTTAAAAATGTTAAACTAATCAAATAAATGTGCACTAGTGCAGAGGTTCTCAAATCTGGACCTTGAATCCAGATTCCACTCCTTCCAAGCATTACACTTCGCCAGGTTTGTCTATGCCCATTAAAAAAAAGTAATAAAAGTAATATTTTCCAAATAGTACTGTCATGTACACTAACAAGACATGATCATTTATCATCTCAAATCTCTAAGGCCTCTGATGCCTTGCTCGGCTTTGAATATTATTTATTACGTCAAACAATGCACAAAGTCTCAACTGCAAAGGTTTAAAAACTCCAGCCAAGTCAGTTCTACACCCACTGTCCTGTGGGTATGAGAACAGCACTGTAAGAACACAGGTCAAATTAACCAACGTAGGTTTCTACAATGTTAATGTCATACATATTATTGATAATATGTAACATTTTCAATGAATTTGAGCCACAACATTGATCTTTTTAACCACTTCTACCTTTTTTGTCAGATGGTGTCTAGCAATACTGAACCGTTCACAAACACAAACGGCACAACCAACATCCCTGAGTTTGTCCTCCGAGGCTTCCAAGGACTCCCTCCGCAGTATTACGCGCCACTCGGAAGCTTTTTCTTCATCATCTACCTGATTTTAGCAGCCGGTAACATTTTCATCATTGTGTTTGTGGCACGTGAGAAAAATCTTCACAAGCCAACTTACATGATCTTCTGTAATCTTGCAGTAGCAGATCTTGGGTTTGGGACCACCACACTTCCAAGAATCATTGCTAGTTACTGGGTTTCAGACAAGGTCATATCATTCAATGCTTGTTTTACACAGATGTATTTCGTCCATTTATTGGGAGCTACCAGCTCATTTCTTATGGCGTTAATGGCCCTTGATCGATTTGTTGCCATATGCAACCCACTCAGATATCCAGCCTTGATTAAGAACTCCACTATTGTAATCCTTTGTTCTGTGATTTGGATAGCAAACCTCCTCCAGCTTGGTGCAGTTACTGCTCAGGCCCTTACTGTCACTTACTGTGGCCCAAATGTCATAGCTCAGTGCTACTGTGACCACTTTTCAATAGTCAAACTGGCATGTGCAGACATAACGGTCATGAAAAACACCACTTTTGCCATCGCTATCTTGGTACTGTGGGGTCCTTTAGCTTTTACTATATTTTCTTATGTGTCAATCATTATTTCCGTCATGAAAATTAAAAGTAAAGAGGGACGATACAAAACCTTTTCAACATGCACTCCTCAGCTGTTCATGATCTGCCTGTATTATCTGCCCAGAAGTTTTGTGTATTTGTGTAATAATGTTGGCTTTGATTTGGGAACCGATACCCGCATTATGTTAATAATGATATACAGTTTATTTCCTGCCCTTATCAATCCATTCATTTACTGCTTTAGGACCAAAGAAATGAAAGACACACTAATGAAGAGATTAAAGCGAAGACAAGTGGGAGCTGATAGAAAACATACTTTATGATGCATGATGTGATACCCAGAAATGTTGCCTTTCTTTTGAATTGAGATCATGATTTATTAAACAGCAAGATTGTTTTCTGTCAAAAAATCTCCAAAAAGCAATCATACAGAACAAGAAAAATGATTGAATGCAATAATATTTATATCTTTATTATTATTATTATTATTATTATTTTATAAATAATAAATATTATTATTATTTATAAGTTAACTTTTTTGTTATTTAATTGGCCTCTTTGTCATGAAAGGTTGGCAATAATTATATAATTATTATATAATTATATATTAGAATAATTCATCAGTTTTATTTGACATTTATATGTAAAGACTTAGTTAACGTGAATAAAAATATAACTAATAAATGTAAAAACTGTAGGTGCTACGTCAAACAGCTGTTTTAAGTGTTAAGCATTAAAGCTTTGAGTTATTAACACTAAAATGACAGAATAAAGATTATGTTTTGTACGATTAAAAAACTGACAAAATATGTCATTCATTTAGCAAGAAATGCATTGTTCTATCTTTATCCTCAGGCTTCAGCTTTCCACATGGGTTCGCTCTGTTTTCTCCCCAGGATGTTTAGGGCACAGTACATTTTTTTCCAACCATTGCGCCAGTTAAACAGCTGCCATGTAAACACATTACTGTCTTGACCATCTTTCATGGGTTGTGAACATCCTGGTCACGCTGGTCCTGACATTAAGTCTTACATTTGTCATAGTTGAATGGTATACGTTAAACCATGGACACAGTATTGTCTTCCTTGCTGTGTCATGGCGGAGCCAACGTAAAGAGGCTACAAACTTGTCAATCATCACTGCATGAAAGACCAATGTAAGTTTAACACATTTTATATGTAGGACTAAATGATCATTTTGGATTAGATTCAGCCGTCACTGGACAAGTGCAAGTACGTAACCCTTTAGTGCTTGGGTCAGTTGTTCAGTTCAGCGCATTTTAAGCCCCTATATCTAACTGAAACATTATCTAAACTGAACTTAACTCAACTCATCTCTACCATTTGGTTAAGGTCAGTTATGGTCAAAATATCCACTGGTTTTAGTAGAGCTTTTCAGTAAGCTTCCTCACCAGAATGTAAGACAAAGGCATCTTAGTTGAAGGTGGACACACATTTGAAGAACATTTTATAGATTTCTCTCAGAAATGTTAAGAGAATCCAAGAATTGTATTTGACCTTTACTAATTTGTTTATGTATTCAGAGTTTTATGATAAAAAGTTTATAGTTTTATAGTGGCTTATATTTAAAAAACTATGGGGTTGCTTAGATACATTTTTAAAAAATACATTTAAACATTTAAAATGAATAAATTAGAAATTATACTGTCCCAAATTAATATAAAATATAATTTTTTTCATTGTTTTTTTCTTGGTGTGGCCTGTATATGTTACTGTATATTTCGCTTACCCAAGGATCTTTAGGGCCTCTACACTAGATTATTGACCAAAGAGAAATTCAGACACTAAAGAGAATTGAAACTTTCAGTATTTGTTAAATGAATTTAGACCTGAAGATGATTTTACATATGACCATTTAACTGATGTAATGGTTCTTACGAGTGACTCTGCTATGGGTTGAAAAATGAAGGTTTTTTGTTGTTTTAAGCCTAATGAATTCATATATATTCACCTCTAATACAATTATCCAGAAGACACCAGTATATATATATTTCAAGAATATTTATATAATGTAATTATTAAGGTCTTATAGTTTTATAGCTTATAGTTACAGTTTTCTTTATATTTTGTACAGTACACTTGTTTATATTTTGTGTATTTTTCTATTTCACTTTTTATATTTTTTCTGTATAGTACAATTATTTTTTTATTTGTATTTTTTATATTATGTGTGTATACTTTGCTACATTTTTATGTATATGCTGGCTAATGGTACCAAAAAAATGTCCCTCTGGATCAATAAAGTAACAACCGTAACAGTTTAACCGCAGGCCATCGGAACTCAGTGCACATACATGTATAGGCCCTGCTTAACGAAGGGTCAGTCCAGTGAACAACCTCACTTGATGCCTTGTATATTTCTCTAATTACAACTTCCTCTTTTTTTTAATTGCTTTGCTTCCAGGAAGGGACACGCCCACCTACACCCAAAGCTCCTTTACTGTATCAGATATGTGGGGCTATGATCACACCAAGTTTACTGTGAACGGGAGTCATCTCAGAGAGAATAAAGCTTCAACACTGTTGTGCGCTGCAGCGACACTCATAACACCTCATTCTAACCCCACAGCCTTGTTTTATTAGCTCTGATCACTTTTTAACATAAACATGTCATTATTAGTACTTTACAGTGATTTAAAACTATTTATTGTCAAAGCTCACCGCAGTACCATCACTACCCAGCAGGGGGCTGCAGCCCACACTCTGGGAAACACTGTACACTGATATACACCGAATACTGTGAACTGCAGTAAGATTCAGTCACGACTGTCAAGACAGCAGAGGATTCACTGGCTCATATAAGGCAGAGAGAGAGAGAAAGAAAGAGACTGAGAGACACAGTGAGGGGGAGAGAGAGACAGAGGGAGATAGTGGGTGGGGGGGTCCTGCTCTGTGCCTCTATCATGAAAGTGCTCAGTAATCTCTAGCAGCCTTGGTGTTGGTTCTGACACTGTGTGACACACTGTTATCTAGAACCATGTACTAAAGTGCAGGCATAACCATGATTACGAATGACAGTGTGTCTACTGTGATGGCCTAGTTGTTAGGACACTGCCTTTAGGACCTGAAGGTCGCAGGTTTGAGTCCCCACCCGGGCGCTACTGAGGTTCCCTTGAGCAAGGTACCGTCCCACTACACTGCTCCCCAGGACTGTTGATAGCTACACGCTGCTCCACGTGTGATGGGTTAAATGCAGAGGTCACATTTCGTTGTGGTGCTTGAGCGTGTTCACAATGACGGAGAATCACTTTCAATTTTACTGGAGATTATGGAACACCTCTGTAAGCTTCATGGAGAATTCACCAGCTTCTTATTGTCCTGTTCCACCTTAAATGGTTCAGGTGCCTTGGAGCTGAAATCTGAACTTAGCCAGAACCTGGAGCAGCGTAGGTCTCCAGCATTCGATGCCATAGACACATGTCCACTGTTGCGGGATCCCAGGGTAAGACCGAGCTCAGATTGAAGTCAGCTGGTTGAGGGATGAGCTGCGCTGGTGAGACGGAGCCCTGAGTGTGTGCAGGATGTGCCAACTTGTAAGTGTTGTTATCACCACTGCGCCGCCACTCCACCTTAAATCTGTCTCTTAGCTTTTCTGCCATTTCAGTGGGGATAACAGCACTTACCACACCACACCCTGCGTTTATTCACACACTTTCTCTCCGTTCTCCTTCTTCTCGTTGGTTGGAGGCTTTGGAGGGGGCAGGTCCAGCCGGGCACAGGACATAGGCTCCACCTTCTTCATGGAGCCATCATGTTAAGAACACTCTTACTGACATCTATCACCTGTGGGGAAAAACACACACACACACACACACACACATTAGTTAGGAGTAGTTCTTAATTTACTCTAGTCATCACACACCAACGCACTTAAAATGACATTCTTTTTAATTTAACTATGTATAATTTGCCTATTTTTACATATAGAGAGCTGCAAAACTTGCTATAATCTTTGTAAAAGTCACATACTACGCTTCTTGTAATGATTTTTGAAGCTTGGACGCAAGTGCAGGTTCAAGATGTTTTATTTTCACCGTGCAAGGTTCAGAGGAGAATCAAAAGTCAAAATCCAAACACAGTCCAAGGTCAATACGGGCAAACAGAGTATATCAGAGAGGCTAAGACAGGGTCCAAAATAAACAAGCTATGGGTCATACACAAAGATTAAACTATGACATACAAGACCGTACCACTAGGAATAGCGCGGAGTCTTCGCACTCTCCTGTGTTCACCCGAGGTTTAAGTAGCCTCCCGGTGATTAGCCCCTGATGCGCACCACCTGCGAAGGGGCCGACCCGGAAGGGCTAGAACTCAGGTGACGACGACCGCTAGCAGGTGTGGCTTCAGCCAGGGGACCTCTCACCAGGGGCTTTAACAGGGAAACATGGAACACAGGAGAAATGCGGTATGTTTTAGGGAGCAACCACTTGTATGAAACCAAGTTCATACGTTTCAATACTTTGGAAGGACCGACATAACTGGGACTGAGTTTTTTGCAGGGCAACCTTAGCTTTAAGTCCCTAGTGGAGAGCCACAGGTTTGCATTGAGGCCCCTCAGTCCTCCTCTTATCAGCCTGACTCTTCTGTCTCCTCACTGCTTCCCTCATTGTCGTGTGTGCACCTTCCCAAACCTCCTCTGCCTTCCGGAACCACTCATGGAATGTTGGATGACGAGCCGTCCCATGTAAACAGGGGAGGCTGGTACCCGAGCACACACTGGAGGGGAGTGAGTAGCGTAGAAGAGCTGCGGATGGAATTCTGGGCGTATTATGGCCATGGGAGAAACTGGGCCCACAACACTTGTTGATTAAAGCAGAAGCTGCACAGAAATCTGCCCAGCTCCGGGTTCAATCGTCCCACCTGACCATTAGCCTGTGGGTGGTAGCCTGATGTTAAGCTTACTTTAATGCCCAATTTCCCCATGAATTTCCTCCAAACCTGAGAGGTGAACTGGGGGCCTCTGTCCGAAACAATATCCTCTGGGATCCCGAAATACCTGAATATGTGACCAAATAATAGTTCTGCTAATTGAAATGCTGTGAGTAACTTAGGAAGTGGGATGAGTCTGCAGCTCTTGAAAAATCGGTCCACTAGGACCGTAATGCATGTATTGCCCTGGGAACTAGGTAAATCAGTAATGAAATCAACGGCAAGGTGGGACCATGGTCTATGAGGGATTTCGACAGTACCAGTTTGCCCACCGGAAGTTGCCTTTGGGGCTTGCTGATGGCACAGACGAGCAAGATTTAACAAACCGTTCCACTGTCTCTTTCAGTCCAGGCCACCAGAACCTCTCAGACACCAACCACCCCATTACTGGGCTAGTGTGGACCCACCTCATAAGCTTGGACAAAGATTTTGCCAGAGGGACACTGAGGAGGCGGGGCTACCAGTTGGGCCTCCCTAAGGATTTCATCCTCTATCTCCCACCGGATAGGTGCTGCAAACACTGATTCGGGCAGGATGGTAGTAGGTTCTTCCTCTCCTGGTTCCACCTCTGATTGCTGGGAGAGGGCATCTGCCTTAGTGTTCTTGGTGCCTGGCCTGTAGGAGATAGAGAAATCGAACCTAGTAAAAAACAAGGCCCACCTGCCCTGGTGAGGGTTTAAGCGTTTAGCAGTACGCAAAAACTCCAGATTTCTATGGTCAGTTGACACCATGAATGGAAATTTGGCCCCCTCTATGTGAGGACCCAGGTCTGCATGTCGGACAGGGTTGTCTGCAGTATGGGGGCCCCACAGGGAATGGTTTTGGCACCGTTCCTCTTCACCATCTACACTGCAGACCTGTCCTATAACTCCACCAGCTGCTTCCTGCAGAAGTTCTCGGACGACTCTGCTATAGTTGGCCTCATCACGGATGGGGACAACAGGGAGTACAGAGAACTGACCAGGGACTTTGTGGACTGGTGCCAGCAGAACTACCTCCAGATCAACGCTGGAAAAATCAAAGAGCTGGTGGTAGACTTCTGCCAGCACAAACATCCTCCACCGCAGCTGCTGAACATCCAGGGTATGGACATTGAGGCTGTGGAGAGCTACAAGTACCTTGGTGTCCATCTGAACAATAAACTGGACTGGACTCACAACATTAATGCTGTGTATAAGAAGGGGCCAAGCAGGCTGTACCTGCTGCGGAGGCTCAGGTCTTTTGGAGTGCAGGGGTCGCTCCTGAAGACCTTTAATGACTCTGTAGTGGCATCAGTCATCTTTTACGGTGCGGTCTGCTGGGGCAGCATCACCGCTGGGGACAGAACGAGACTGAACAGGCTGATCCGAAGGGCCAGCTCTGTTCTAGGATGTCCTCTGGACCCATTGGAGGTTGTGACTGACAGAAGAACGTTATTATTTGTCATTGTGAACTCACTTCATCACACAAAGTGCACCACAATTAAATGTGACCCCATCCATTCATCTCATCCACACGTGGAGCAGTGGGCAGCTCTCAGCAACGGCCGGGGAGCACTGTTGCAGGTAGGAACCTTGCCCAAGGTAGCTCAGTGGGACTTCTGATCACATGGGCAAGTCCCTAGCCACTATGGTACCACTCCCCATAGTGCAGGTGAATGGAACCAGACGTCTGGTTCCTCTAAAAGTTTCCTCACAGAACGTTTTTCTATGAAATGGTGGGTGAAGATGTTGCCTGCTGGTGTGCAATGATGTGCATCGTTTCCCAGAGTCTGGAGAAATTATTTAGTTCATATTCACTATTTTATCATGGACACCACAGAAACACTCCGAGACACGTGGAGCACCACTGGGGGATTTGGAGAGGCGATGGAGATGGCTCAGTTTGTGTTGGAGAGATCTGGTTCCATTCACCACCACTGTAACCAAATCACAGTCTGAACCATTCCGCACCAGTTCCACTGCGGATCGCGCTGTTTACACTGAATGAAGTGGACATTTGGCAAATATGTTCCCCTTTATCTTTCGGTGTATTAGTACACTGTAAATTGCAGACTTGCAACAGATAGACTTCACAATTGAGCTTAAATCATATTACGAGCAATAATATTTAGTTTAAACAGACTTTAGGTTGAGTTTAGGTTTGTTGTGGCTCTGATAAACCCACTGAACATGCTTCAACACTGCTGCAGACATAAAAACAGAGTGAAAGCTAAAGACGACTGTCAAAGGTTTAGTCTGGAATAAATCATTACTCGTAACATTGGCAGTAAATGTAAATATTATGAACAGATGCGCCGGTTCTGTTAGCATGTTGATAACCTGATCGTGTTGGTTGATAACCGTGTCGGTGGGAAACTTTGGGAACTTTGAGAACTTTTTCTGATGTGATTTCCCCGATGTTTGTGTGGCTTTATGAACCAATATTAGTGCAAATTTGCATCGCCACCATCCTTCAGTCTCTCTTTACCCATCACAGACCTCAGCCTCTAGCACTGATATATGGAAATGAGCTCTGTTCTGATTGGCTGACCTTGTTCAAACAGCAGTGGATGGGTGAAGCTGTAAGCTGAATGACTGCCATATGTAAACATACTGGTCATTGTGACGTTAGAAAAAGTTAAAGCTAACAGGCTGTTTTTGGAGCTTGGTTTCTATACACAGACAGTGTGGAGTGTGTGGTAGTCGACTACATCACACTAATTTCACATTTCTTTTCCATGATATGGACCCTTTAACCATCCAGTCCTGGAGAGTTAGTGGCAGTGAAGTGTGTGTAGTTATGAATGTGTATGTGCATGCACGGGAAACAGCAGGCTGTTGCTGGACAGCGACCCCTGCAGGATGGAGGAGAGGAAACTGCTGATGGCGAACAGACCAGGCTGCAAGAGAGACTGGACACCATGGTCAATCGCTCGCGCTTTCTCTCTCGCTCTCCCTCACAGGGTCACAGCTGAGGCACAGGCTGTTGAAGTCACACAAATGATCCAACATGTGTTTTAAAGGGGGACTACACCTAATTTCCAAATTTGCTACATAATTGAGTGGTTGAGCCATAAGCGGAGTGGTACTGAACGGGTCTGCTGTGGAACTCGGAAGTCAGAACCATTCCCAGTGGTGGTTCTGGCTCTTCTAAAAGCTCTAAAAGCAATTGTTATGAAGACGCTGCCTGATGCCTGAGATTTTGTTTATATATATATATATATATATATATATATATATATACACAAAATCTCAGGCATCAGGCATGGTGAAGCATATATATATTGTTTTACCAGAGATTGTAGAAGCTTTTGGGCCTAAAACTAAACGCAATCATGGCGGAGGTGTACATGCAGGGTGTTGTGAGGGAAAATAGTCCCTCAAAGTGTCTTTTTACATACATCAACATATTAAAGAAACTCTCTGGGCTTCCCTGCAGGGTTTGGAGAGGAAATAAAATGTCTATATTTGTGCTGAAGACATTCACCACCACTCTAAAGAAGGAAATCGCAGTCTGAACCTTTTTACCCCAAGCCCACTGTGGATACTCTGTTTACACTGGGGAAATTTGGTTGAATTCTCCACTAACAAAGTCATCACACTTTCTGCCGTAGTTTTTTCATGTTCTTTAATCTCTTTGTCTTTGTCAGAATAATAGTGTTTTTATTCACCAAACAGGCATCAACCAGGCAGCACAACCAGGCAGCACACCCAGGCAACTGTGGAGAAACAATACCGGCAATTTCCTCAGTAGATGGATCTATATACCGTATAAACTGTGTGTGTGTATATATATATATATACACAGAGAGAGAGAGAGAGAGAGAGAGAGAGAGAGAGAGAGAGAGAGAGAGAGAGAGAGAGAGAGAGAGA
>JBBPDA010000001.1:18032052-18045217 GCA_037974385.1 Arnoldichthys spilopterus | reverse complement strand
TCCACATGTGCACGTGTGATGGGTTAAATGCAGAGGTCACATTTTGTTGTGGTGCTTGGGTGTGTTCACAATGACAATTATTATTTTATTACGTTTTGGTAGCAGCAACAGCTTGAACATAGGTCTTTCAGATATAAGCAGGGGTAGATCGGCCATTGGGAGCACGGCAAGTTTTCCCTGTGGGCCACTTGATAAGTGGGCAGATAAACCACATGTGTTTAAAATAGAGTTTAAAATTGGTATGATCAACAGCTGCACTTTTGACCAACAAAAACTAAAGACAGTGGCATATTATTTAACCATAAAATGTACTAATGGCACTCAAAAGATGGAACAGTGCTGCTCCCATAAATCATGTGCTCATACATTTTCCTTGCTGAAAAGCAATCTGGTATACCAAGAAAACATGCCAATTATAATACAATCCACCATAGCTCATACACCTCTGCCTTTTAAGGTGAGGTAACGTGCCATTCTGATTGGTTTATTGCATGTTATGCTCAAAACACATCTTTGAGCAAATAAGAGAGTTAGGGCAAACTTTTTGCTTACTTTATGCTTTCAATCATCATTAAAACAGAGCCCAGTGAGGCTTATTTGGTGATCAGTTGAGGTGCTAACAGCCATACAGCCAATTATGAAACATAAATATGATGGTTTACTGTTTTGTATTTTTCATTAGCTTAGAGAACCACAAACAGACCTTTTCCGGGTTTGATGAAAAAAAACATGGTAAAATGACGTGCCCTATTCTGCCTGCTGAAATACTGTGTGGTTGAAATGGGCCTGTTGCCTACAACCACTTCTGCCTATCTCACCCAATGGTAAAGTCAGGTACCTCAGTGGTCCAGGATTCAAACCGGCGACCTTCAGGTGAGAGGGACAACTCCCTAACTGTTATACTACCACAGCCCCTAACACCCCATGGTACTACCTAATTGCCCCTATTGTACTCAAGGGCTCAGTTGAGGTGATTATTTGAGGACATCTGGTGATTTTAATGCTGAAAATGAAAGAGGATGAAATGTACTTGCATTAAAAAAAAAATCTATGAATCCCAGACAACAAATTCCCAGCATATTTTTTGCCCCAGTCTGCCCCTGGATAATGGGTTAACAAGTCCAGATTTAAAGATGGTTGAAAATGTGATAAATATTTGGTGTGAGTAAGTATTTTTCCAGATGACTTACATTCCCAGTTCTCCTAACTGTGATATTGTGAAAGCTTCCATCAGCCACTGGTTTTCCTGTCTCCAGCCTCACAACCCCAGAGCCAAGATCATAGGAGAGGCAAAGCCTTCCCTTTATAATCTCAAGAGCTAGGAACTCAGAAGCTGATGGGTCACCAGTGTTGTACAAAAGCAAAGAGTTTTGTTTTACAGTTGCGAACTCCAGCGAGATGAAGTTGTATCTGGGATCTAGAGGTGGAAACTCCATGTAGGACAACTCTTCAAAGCCATAACTGTTCTCGTCACAGTTCACTCCATTCACACCTGAGGATAAACAGGATCATTAGACCTTAATGACCATAATGTAAAAACATGTCTACACAAGTTTAACTAAGTCAAGTCAACACTATAAAATCCATTCTGTTTCATGTATGTGTATAAAAATAGTCATGTAAGCAATGCAATGTTACATAATTTACTAACAATTTGGTGGATGCTGGTAAAAATAAGTAGTTTTCTACAATGAAAAGCGCTGTAGGTGATTCCACAACTATAAGGAACTATTTAACCAAATAAATATACATTTACATTCACAAGTAGAGGATGGTATGGAAGCAGAGTGATCTATGATCTATGAAAAAGTCACAAAATATTCCTATGGGAAAATGCAGAATGCAATCAAAATGCTCTTTTTTTGTTGTTGCTATGGCTCTACAGTCACATGCAAAAGTTTTAACACCCCACCACCACCACCAAAAACAACTTTTACACAGGCCACATATAGTTTTATTTGTTTGTTGGTTTGTTTGTTTTCAAATATGGCAAATTCAGCAATTATATAGAGTTGTGCATTAATATGTGTAGAACTGTTTATTAGCTATAGGGGAGGTAAACTTGTTTTTACTTCAAATATTCACCAATTTCATCAATTTCACCATGGACATTCACATTTTTACTTAGGCTCATATATAAAATTGTTTCCAACCTTTTATTAAGCTAGTAGGGTATATAGGAATCCTCTGTGTACAATAAGAAAAAGTGCATCTTACCAAATGGACAATCACAAGTGTATCCAGTTAAAAAATTTGAGCAGTTTCCAAGTAGGCAAGGGGATGAAGCACAATGGTCTATGATAAAGTCACAAAATCTTCCTATGGGAAAATTACAGAGAACAATAAGCTCACTTTCAGCACCTTTGACTTGCAAAAATAGCATCCGTTAAACATTAGACAGACAAGGGTCAATAATTACCTTCATATCCGGGTCTGCATTCGCAAAAGAATCCTCCTTGTATGTTCCAGCATGTCCCGCCATTAGAACACACCACCGTCTGACATTCATTATCAACAATAGAACAGTGTAGTCCCGAGAAGCCCTCTGTGCAGTGGCAGAGAAATCCTCCAGGGTTGTTAAAACAGCTCCCCCCATTTTCACAAGGGTTCTCCATACATTCATCTATGTCAGACTCACATCTAGCGCCAGTAAACCCAGCTGGGCAGGAACAGTTAAAAACTTCAGCGTAATGGGGAGACACAAATATGAGATGGGAGCTCTCTAAGACAGCGATGTCCTGGCTTATGTGGATGTTTTTATTGCAAGTGGCACCATTTTGGCACGGTCTAAGAGAACAAGGGTCACTGGTGATATGAGAGATAGTCACATTACTCTGTGCCTCAAGCAGCTTCCTGTGCATATTCGAGATGCCACTGGCCACTTCTCCAGTCAGATACAGGCCATTATAGCTTTTCACAGCCGCCAGAAGAAGCATTTTATCCCCTTGCAACTTCATCCCAAATACATGAGTTTTCGATGCTTGTAGATTGAAGAGGCTATCCAGAGCTTTGACAAATCGCAGATACTTCAGTGACAAAAAGTCCTCAAGAGTATTCAAAGATACATAGAACAAGACACAGCTGTCCAAAGACAGATTGGTAAAGCCTTTGTAACTAACATAAATACTGTTGTTTACCAAAGGGTGAAACTGGTCACTTGCTTCCACAGTAATATTGTAAGTTGCCTCTCCTTGAAATGGAGACGACCACAAGTCACACTTCCCAAACGGAAAACTGAACATTCTCATAGGTCCACTTCTCAGACTGCAGTTGAACACGTCTGATTCATCCAGATCATCTGGGCTCACATTGCCGATTAGCCCTCCTGGGAAGGAATTGCCATAATACTTAACCAAAATATGGATGTTTCTTTGTATTGGAGGATTGTCATTTTCATCCAGAACTTTAACGTGAAACACAGTGGTGGAGGACATAGGAGGGGAACCTGCATCTTGGATCACCACGTGAAAGTGGAAAAGTGGGTTCTGTTCACGGTCTAGTGGTCTTGAGGTGAACAGAACTCCATTAGACGTGAGCGTAAAACTGTTTCCCATGGCAGGCCTCATGAGCCAGTAGGTGAATGGGCCTTGGTTTGGAGGGAGGTCATCATCAGTGGCTACCAGTGTGGCTACTAAGGTGCCATGTGGCTGGTTTTCTTTAACATAGCCCTCCACTGATGTAAGTCTAGGGGCATTATCATTGACATCAGTGGTGGTAACGATCACAGTTGTGCTGCCTGTTACAGATGGTGAACCCTCATCGGCGGCAACCACTGTGAGGTTATAAAGAGGCCACAGCTCTCTGTCCAGCTGACTGTACACTGTAATAATCCCATTAACAGGGTCGATACTGAAGGAGTTGTTATAATTTCCACTCTCTATGCCATAGGAGAACCTGCTCCATTTCAATACCACATCTTGATCCAGAGCACTCACTTTGAATATAGAGGTCCCAACCGATGTGTCCTCACGTACACTTACTGTGTAGAGTGAAGATTCAAATTCTGGAGGGTCATTTTCATCAATTACATGTATGTGAACGAGGGCTTCGTCAATGTTGAAGCCAGTAATGCTTCCTCTGTTCTTGGCAAGAATACGTAGGATGGCGTGATTCTGCCCCCTATTCTTCAAGTCCTTGGAGTTGTAGAGTTTTCCACTGCTTTCATCAACTACAAATCCTGCTTTTTTACTCTGACCAAAGAGTAAGTAAATAACTTCACCATTAAGGCCTAGATCATAGTCTATGGCCTGTACATGTCCAATTTCTGTTTGCACAGGGACAGTCTCAGGCACAGAGAAGTTGTAAAGATGCCTCTGAAAAGTAGGTATGTATTCATTAACATCTATAACCTGTATGCGAATGTGTGCTATATCATATGAATTCTGATCCTCGGTGTTAGAGGCCTTGATGGTAAGTTCAAAATGCTGCTGCTGCTCAAAATCAAATATCTCTAGTGTGGTGAGAGTGCCATTGCTGGAATCCAGTGCGAAGAATTCTGTGTGTCCTGACAACAGTGAATATGTTATCTGAGCATGACTTCCAGAGTCTTCATCTGTAGCTCTTACCTGAATGACTGATGATGCAATTGCAGAGTTTTCCGAGATAGTGGTTATGTACTCAGAGGATGTGAAGACTGGTGGATTGTCATTTACATCTGTAACATTAATTGTGACATGAATTCTCCCAGCCTTGGAGAACCAGCCTCCATCCTTAGCAATGATAAGAAGACGATGGGTCTCCATCTTCTCAAAGTCAATAGGTTTAACAAGCTTGATGAGCCCTGAACGGAGCCCCACAGAAAACAACCCATCCTCATTCTCACCTTCAAAAGAGTAAGAAAGTAGTCCATTCACACCGTCGTCTTCATCTTTGGCCTGAACTTTCCCAATCACTGAGCCCAGAGGTAGGTCTTCAGGGACTGAAAATGCAACATGGTTTTCTACAAAGTGGGGGGTGAACAAATTTTCCAGTGTTACCTCAATTTTGATGTCAGTTTGGGATGAGAGAGGAGGTAAACCTTTGTCTTTCACAGTGACCACCAGAGTTAAGAACGTACCGAAACTTTGCCTTAAAGTTCTATTTAGCTGTACCCTCCCAGTGTGGAGTTCTATCCCAAAGTACCGTGATGCGTTTCCTCCACTGATGATGTACTCAACACTGTTGTTCTTTTCTGGAAAGTCTGGATCTAATGCTTTTAACTGCAGCACTTCTGTTCCCTCTGGCAAGTTAAAGGGCACTGACAAATGTGCTATGAGGGGTAAAAAAGATGGTGGAAAATAATTGTACCGAACAAAAGTCAATGTGACTGTAGCTGAGCTATTCAGAGGGACTGTGCCACAATCAGTTGCCACGACAGTAATACTAAAGCTTTGAGATTCAGACTCAGTAAGAGCAATGGGTTGTTTTGTCGAAATGTCTCCAGTGGATGCGTTTATGATGAACCTTTCACTTGGTGGATCTATGAAGAAGAAAATATGAGCATTTTGTCCAAGGTCCCTGTCTATGGCGTTAACTTGTAGGAGGAAAAATTCAGAAGCTGTTGTCTCAGGTACGGTGACAAAGTACCTGGACTGAGAAAAGACTGGTCGATTATCGTTGATATCTCTGATGGTTATGGTGACATCTGTGCTAGTACTCCAAGCTAAATCATTGGCAATAACTCTCACAATATAGTGGTCCTGACGCTCTCTGTCCAAAAGGCCCATCACCACTATAGCTCCACTATTTTTATCAATACTGAAAGGAATGTGCTCATTTGGGTCGAAAATGGTGTATGAAATGATAGCATTAATACCAATGTCCTCATCTGTTGCTGTTATCTGAATGACTGGGGAGCCAACTGGTGCGTCCTCTGGAATCTCAGTGAAGTAAATCTCAGAGAAACGAGGTGCATGGTCATTTGTGTCCAAAACAACTACGTTAACTACTGCAGTGGATGTGTGACTAGTGTCCTCTTTATCTATGGCTTTAATAATAAGTCTGTATTCTGGTAAATCCTCTCTGTCTAAGCTCACTGTTGTTGTAAGAGCGCCATGAGCTTCGTCTATTAGAAATGCGGCATCAACATTACCCGACAAAATGATATAATCGACTTGTCCATATGCCGGTGAGTCAGCATCAACCGCTAAGACGTCACACACCCAGCTCGCAGGTTCATTCTCAGACACCTCACATCTATACGCCTTCTGTGTGAATACAGGTGGACTGTCGTTCACGTCACTGACATTTAAATACATTTCAGCATAAGTGGAAAAAGGTGGGACGCCTGAGTCTCTTGCCTCAATTAATAGATTAAATTTTGTGTTTGTCTCAAAATCCAAAGCTCCTTCTAGCTTCATCTGACCAGTCCTCTGATCCAGCTCAAATACATGTCCAGTGTTCCCAGATGCCAGGTAGAAAGACACAGGTCCACTTCTATATGTCACTGCAGTAGCAACTGCCACTATAGTTCCAGGAGGAGTGTCCTCAGGCAGTGACTGCTCATGTACACGCACTGCAACATGGGGGAAATCTGAAGCATTTTGAAATCGTACCGTCAATGTGGTGGAATCCATTCTGGGGTTGGCTCCCCCATCCTGAACGCGAACATCAACAGTGATATCTCTGGTTCTTTTGAGGGGCTCCCTAGTGAACACAGTCCCCTTGTCAAAGATGACTTCAAATAAATGGGCATGGTGGCCATGTAGGGAAAAATTCAGCTGTCCATTCTTTCCTTCGTCTTCATCTTTAGCCACCACTGCACACACTACTGAACCTGCAAGGCATGAATGCATTTACAACCCTGGTTCCAAAAAAGTTGGGATGCTGGGTAAAATGTTAATAAAACAGAATGCAATGATTTGCAAATCTCATAAAATCATATTTTATTCACAATAAGAACATAGAAAACATATCAAGTGTTTAAACAGAGTAAATGTTCCATTTTATGGAAAAAAATTTAAATAAACATACAGAAAATAAATGACGATGCCCGAAATTACACTTAACTCTTACCTTTGGCCAATTCAGCAGGGACATTGGCCACATATGGTCCATAGAGAAATTGCGGAGAGTGATCATTCACATCCCCAACTGTCACTATCACCGTGGCTGAGCTTGAGAGAGAATGTCTGGGCTGTCCATCACGGGCAACCACAGTAACAGTGTAAGAGGCCACTGTCTCTCTGTCCAGGGTGGCAGTGCTGAACAACTCGCCAGTTGTTTCATTGATAGAAAATGGGGTGTCATCACCTTCTAAAGAATACCTTCATCAAAATTTGAAAATCAGTTTAACGCAAGAAAACTATTGTGGCAAAAAACATTCAGAATGACATTAATTAGGACTGCAGATCTGTTAAAAAAATTAAAAAGCAACAACAAAAAAAAGATGTCATAAGAGTAATTTTACCTTATTTGTCCATTCTCACCAACATCTTTGTCTGAAGCGGTAAATCTTGCAAAAATGTTTCCAAGTGGGGCATCTTCTGATATGAATGTGCTGAACTCGTCATCATCAAATATGGGCCTATTGTCATTGACGTCATCAACAATAACAAGTATAGTGCCAGTTCCTGTCAGAGGTGCCAAACCTAAAAAAGGTAGACCAAATGTGAACAAGATGCATATAATCTCCCCTTCTCACATGAGCTGAGAGAAAAGTGAAAGTGACTATTTGTCATTGTGAACACACATAATCACATACAACGTGCACCACAATGACCTCTGCATTTCATCATCACACGTGCACCCGTGGAGCAGTGGGCAGCTGTGAGAAGCACCCGGGGAGCAGTGTAGCAGGACGGTACCTTGCTCAAGGGTACCTCAGTGCGACCCAGGTCGGGACCTGAGCCTGTGAACTTTGGTTCACAAGGGCAAGTTCCTGACCACAAGGCCACCACTGCCCACAAAAGTGTCTCTCTCTCAGACTTTAATGCAGAGAGCTGTGGTTCATTGACAAGTGATAACACACCTGATTCAAGTTCAGAGGAAAAAATCTAAATTTACACAAATTTCCATCCACTCCAGACTTGGTGAACCAGGCGAAACCTTTTTGGAGTCAAACTTTGCTTTTTTACTTGACGGGACCACAAGGCAAATGTTAGAAATTAACACTAGAACTCAATGGTCAAACAATACATCCCCAAACCTTTGTTCCCTCTGCTCAGCCTTCATCCAGCTCTTTATCAAGGTCAGTGTGGTTTGGGACACAGTACAGACTTGCCAGCTATAAAACTGAACATACTTCACCACAGCAGGCACATATTGTAGACAGCACCAGGGCTGGAGAAGAGAAGACTATATGAAGACTTCTACTCCTGGGGTGGTTTGCATAAAATGACCCAGTTGTTTAAGAAGTCTGACCCCAGAGTTTGGGTACACAGTGACACTTCATGTTTACAGCTCACAGTAAGTAATACTGTGCCTTAGACCACATTGACAAGTCTGCACTACTTTAAGAGCTGGATGCTGTTTGAACAGGTTGAAAGTTTTGGGGATAAAATTATACAGAAAAGATTTGGGTGAATAATCACAGTGTGTTAGCACTGTTGATCTCACAGCTTCATTTCTAAACCATAGAAGCAAAAATTGGACTCCAAACATGTCGTGGATGATGAAATACATCTGGAGTTAGTGGAAATTTGTTGGACTGTTCCTTTGAATAAGACAACGACTTTGTTATTGATAAATATGATATATGGGTAAACCATTCAGTTATTATTATTATGATTATCATGATAATTTAAGTCACTTTTATCTCTATAGTGCTTTTTACACATGACATGGTCCCAAAACAGCTTTACAGAATCCGGGTCCGAGCCCCTAATGAGCATTATTATTATTATTATTATTATTATTATTATTATTATTATTATTATTATTATTATTATATTGTGTAATGTATATATAAGAGAAAATAAAACTGATTACCTGAGTCAACAGCAATAATCTTTAACATGTGGTGACTTTGTACCTCCCTGTCAAGATTTCGTAAAATCCAGAATGTTCCATTTGGATGCAATAAGAAGGACCCATCTGAATTTCCATCCTCTATAAAGTACGTTAATAGACCATTTAATCCCAGGTCGTCATCAAATGCAGATATCTGGAAAAGATATGCTCCTAAATTATACGGCCATTACATTGGGTGAAGTCAGTATTCTTTGTACATTATTGTACAAGCTTGAAAACACGGTTGTCAAGGAAACGACACTGAGCGAAAAGCAGGTACCTACTTGATGCATGTTCTGAGAGGGGTCCCCTCCATTTTCGAATACGTTCAAAGTCAGTGGTTCCTGAGAGAAAACAGGCACACAATCATTTATATCCAGTAGTGTGACATTGATGGTGGCTGTGGCTGATCTTTGAACATCTCCCATGTCCACAGCCGCAACAGTGAGAGAGTAGAAGGACTTCTTCTCCCGGTCCATTTGATCTATTACTGAGACGACACCCAAAACCGAATCGACACTGAAGCCACTCTCGAACATGTGGTACCGCACTAATCCATTGGGCCCAATGTCGCGATCATGTGCTTGAACTTTCAGCAGGCTCGTTCCACGAGGAGTGTCCTCATATATAACTACGCTGTAGGAGGTTTGTGAAAACACTGGATCGTGATCGTTGGCGTCCTCAACAAGCACTGTGAGGTTCATGGAGCTGGCCAGCTGAGGTGACCCTTTATCTCGGGCTGTCAACGTGACCATAATTACGTCTTCCAGTTCCCTGTCCAATAACTTCTGCAGGTATATGACCCCGGTTGTGCGATTAACCCTGAACGATCCGCCTCCTGAAGTCTCCATGCTGTAAACGATTTCACCATTAGAGCCAGAATCTGCATCCACTGCTTGTATTGCTGTAACCACAGCCTGAAGAGGGGCATCCTCTGGACATGTGACCCTATCATCCGAGATGAAAAGTGGAGCATTGTCGTTAATGTCCTCAACGTGGACAGAAACGCGGACAGAGGCCGTGAGACGTGTGTTGTGTGGTTGAGAGCGATCGTTGGCCTGAACTAAAAGGCTATACATTGCACTTCTCTCTCTATCCAACTTTCCTTTCAGGCACAGATTAGCCTGTGGGTTCACTGTAAACGTGTCCTCACTGTCTCCTGATATTATGGCTACATCCGCTTCTCCATTTATGCCTGAAAGTACAAGAGGAAAAGGAGAAAAAGAAATGAATACGCATCAGAATATTAAGCACATTAGAATATGTAAAATCCCAGTCCACTGACAGACGCATGTGCCATCTGTGTGTTACTCTGTCTGGCCTGTCATATTTTGCTTATTATGCCAGACAGAACGCTGAGGGTATGTTCTCTAGGGATAAACCCTCAGAATCTCATTTCACACTAACTACTTTACTCACTTACATATTTTCGCAAGATAAGCCCTTGATCTGCCTGTCCAAATATGATGGTGACTTCACAGCATACTACCCCCCACCCACCCACCCACCCCAAGCACAAGGGGCCTTTCCATTATTAGCAGTGGCAGGCCGTTCCCCAGAGACGACTTCCCTATTCATCTTTTCTGGGAGGTTACAAAGGATGCGTGACGCAAGACTTAATGAGACCGCGTCTGCTATTCTGGCCCGGCCTGCCGTCGTCTTTCAGCCCAACACATGAACCTTGTGCTTTTCACTCTTGGCAACTGAACGAGCTTGCCACACCAGCCAGCCACTCAGATCTGAGTGTTGTTGCAGCAGGTTGTGAGTTATAAGGATAAAAGGGAATTTCTCATTAACAACACAAGCAAAACAACAAAGGTGCCGTCCGAAATATATGTAGAAACAGGAATAAGAAGCAAGCCCCCACCCCTAACTAACCGTCATCAGCATCCGAGACGTTCAAGGTGAAGAAACACATGCCAACAGGGGCATCTTCAGGCAAAGAGGTGGAGTACTCATTCAGCTTGAAGACTGGTGGGTTGTCGTTGACGTCAGCCACGTTGAAATACACCCGGACCCTGGCGAGCTGACTGTCCCCAAGCTGAACCGCAGCTGTAAGGATGTAGAACCGCTCAGCTTCAAAGTCCAGGGCACGGGACAACAGGAACTCTCCGGAATGAGGGTTGAGAAGGAAAAGGCCATCCCCATCATCCTCCAGCACAGAATACACCAGAGTCCTGTGCTCCTTAACGTGCACTGCTTCCACAAGCCCCACAATTGTTCCTGTGTCGGGAGAGATAAAAAGACATAGGAGAAGTCGCTTTCAGACTGGTCCTGCTTCGCTCAGAAGTTTCGAAATCCAGTTTTTCTGGGACCAGGCTTGGAGAAGAACATTGTTAAGCTGTTGGTGGTGAATTAAATTAGTAGGCCACTGTGTTTAATGCTCTGCAGGAGGTAGCGTTCAATCTCATTGGAAAACAATGGTTTGGGTTGTGGAATGCTAACACCGCATACACACATGGGCTGTAGCACAGCATTAGCCATGCTTTATTAGTAACCCAGGATACAGAATTGGCAAGATGGTAGTGTTAGAGGGAAAAAACCAAAGGGAATTAACCTTCTGCGCTAAACCAATTGATTCACACCTCTGAGTAACATGCAGTGAAGATCACGCCTTCAATTGCTATGCAATGAAATTCTGCAAGAAGAATGATTCACTGACCTGGCTGTGTATCTTCTCTCACTTCGAAAGAATAAACAGATTTGGAGAACGACAACCGAGTGAAGCCTTGGTTCCGATCTACGCCAGGTTTGCCATTAGGTAGCTGCGCTGAGGTGTTGAGCCAACTTTTTCCATTGTTCAGAAACCCCTGACTGTCTATGGGATTCGTGGCTTTCACCCCATTTATGGTCAACGTACAGATCATCTGTGGAACCAAGAAAAAATAGCAAAGAACAAGGATTACGAGAGCATTTGTTGCCATTTTAAATCTGACATTACCACCGTGGGAAAACCACAGGTACGCTGGACAGCATGGCAAACTGCACACTGTTACGTTTGTGGACCCTAATTCCCAAATGACGTGAAGAAAGAGGCTCTTTGTGGGCGACCTTTTCTAAAGGCAGCAACACTATACCTTGATTTGTAAGGTTTCTTCTCTGGGAGCCCTTGTTCCTTCCACTCTGTCGCAGTATCCTTCACCAAACTCAATATGGTCTTTGAATCCCCAAAGCACCTGGCAGGTACTTGACTTAAAGGACAAGGCGTGTACTTAGCATAATCAAGAGCTTGTTAAATTCTCAAACATCTTTTGTGAGATGTTATAAGGCATGAATGTCAATAAGGTTTCCCATTTACACTTAAAACCCTAATAAAAATTCAGTAGAGGTCAAGATGTTTTAATACTGTTCCAATGGCCACAGCCCCAGTCAGAGTGAACCGAGAGCCTATGGTCTACCACATATACAAATCTGAAATGTTGGAAACACAACCCCATGACTGTCAGTCAACCTCATCTATCAGAGCTCAAGTTCTTGACAGGCAGCATACTCACCAAAGACTGAATGAGAAGCGCTATTCCAAAAGGTGCCATTTTTTCACACACCCATCTACCTCTCTATGCAGGGACAAAAAGTGTTCAGAACTGAGAGACGCAACGATATCCTTGTGTCCTGGGAGTTTAACATCCTGAACTGAGGCACTGTAGAGCTGGGATGGGATGTGAGGAGCTTAGCAGTGGGACCAGCACTGTGCAGGAATGCACTACTGCCTGTCTGAAAGGGGTGGGACGTGGTGTTTACAACTCCGCCCCCCGGAGATGGCAACACTACTGCAGGCATACTGACAGAAGGGTTGCGATCTCAGTCCCTCTCTCTCTCTCTCTCTCTCTTGCTCAGGAGAGAGAGAGAGAGAGAGAGAGAGAGAGAGAGAGTGAGAAAGAGAGCGAAAGAGAGAGAAAGAACGAGAGAGAGACCGAAAGAGAGAGACCGAAAGAGAGATACACAAAAAGAAAGAGAGACAGAAAGAGAGAGAGTTAGAGAGAGGGAGAGAGAGAGAGAGAGAGAGAGAGAGAGAGCGAAAGAACGAGAGAGACAGAAAGAGAGACCGAAAGTGAGAGGGAGAGACAGAGAGAGAGAGAGAGACACAAAGAGAGAGAGAAACAGAAAGAGAAAGAGAGAGACAGAAAAAAGAGAGATAGCAAGAGAAAGACAGAAAGAGAGAGAGAGAGAGAGAGAGAGAGAGAGAGAGAGAGAAAGAGATAAGACGGAAAGAAAGAGAGAGAGACAGAAAAAGAGA
>JBBPDA010000001.1:18021754-18031952 GCA_037974385.1 Arnoldichthys spilopterus | reverse complement strand
GAGAGAGAGAGAGAGAAAAAAAGAGAGAAGACGGAAAGAAAGAGAGAGAGAAAGAAAAAGAGAGACAGAAAGAGAGAGACAGAAAGAGAGAGAGGGAGAGAAAGAAAGTGAGAGAGAGAATGAGTCAGACAGAAAGAGAGAAAGAGATAAGAAGGAAAGAAAGAGAGAGACAGAGAGAGATAAAGAGATGAGGGAAAGACAGAGAGAGAGACAAACAGAAAAAGAGAGAGAGAGAGAGAGAGAGAGAGAGAGAGAGAGAAAGAGAGACAGAGAGAGAGATAGAGAAAGAGAATGTCAGGATGTATTATGTACATATATCATACTGTAAAACTGTATTTTTTTACATAAACATACTTTTCTGTAAATTGGCGAATAAGTTTACATTTGTGTTTTAAGACCCATCTAACCTTTCTCCCCCATGTCTCCAAGCTTCTCTTGCACATTTACGGCCTCGTTCCACTAACGGCCTCCTGTGTCTGTCCACAATTAATGAGAAGTGACAAAAAGATCTATTCAAATATTTTCCCTTTCTCACATGTCCGTCTTTCACCTCGCTTCAATTCACCGGACGCCAGCATGGCACTCGCCCAGGAAGTGAATGGAGAGGCCTGGTGTGAAAAGGGATTCAGCAGATGGGCTTTGGACACTTCTTCGGAGGAGACGCACAATGGCTGAGAATATTAATTTGTCTTCGATCAAAAGTAGAAGGTCCTCAACACAGCGTCCACAGCGTCTGCAGTTTCTCTCTTAGTGTTAGACGGGAAACAAGTGGAAAAAACCTTCAGTCTTTCGCTTTTGCTGCGTCTTTAGTTAGCAGACCTTTTCACTGAGCTCCCTCACCGGACGTTAGACCAAAGCATGCTAGTTGCAGGTGGTCGTAGTGTATGTAGATACCCAAACAAGAAACAAAGATGTACTTTAATTTTGTATTAGTATTGTACTTTATGCTTGACCTCTGACCCTACGCCTGGATTGGTTTTGAGTGATAGGGAAAATTGCAGCAAAAGTAGTTCATGTTAGCAAGTGAGCATTTTTCCTCGATTAGCATGTAAATAAAGAGGATTTCTAAAAGAACTCTGTTTCTGAGTATTTGCATGGATTCTTGTAGATACACAACAGTGATTCTGTTGCACTAACACACATTCGTGGGCGGTGGAGGCCTAGTGGTTAGGACGCTGCCTTTGGGACCTGAAAAGTCCCGGCCCGGGCACTACTGAGGTTCCCTTGAGTAAGGTACAGTCCCACTACACTGCTCCCTGGGCGCTGTTGGTAGCTGCCCGCTGCTCCACATGTGCACGTGTGATGGGTTAAATGCAGAGGTCACATTTCATTGTGGTGCTTGAGTGTGTTCACAATGACAAACAGTCACTTCTTTTGATGTTTTGTGGATTTCTCTGAGACGTTATAAGAGAATACAATCATTTTATTTGATTTTTGCTAACAGAGAAATCTCGTGGGCAGCATGGTGGTGCAGTCTGTTGCCTCACAGTGAGAAGATCCTGGGTTCGATCCCTGGGTCGGTCACGGGAGCCTTTCTGTGGGGAGTTTGCAAGCTCTCCCCATGTTCCGGGTGCTCCTGGTTCCTCCCACAGTCCAAAGGCTGCAGTAGGTTGATTGGATGCTCTAAATTGCCCGTAGGTTTGAGTGTGTATGACTGGTTGTCTGTCTCTGTGTTGCCCTGCGATGGGTGGAGCCTCCTGTCCTAGGTGAACCCCGCCTTAGGCCCACAGTCAGCTGCGACTGGCTCCAGCTTCCCCGCAACCCGAAAACGGAAATGGATAGATGGATGGATGGTTAAATCTCATTTAATCAAGCCCTGTATTTAAATTAAATGAATAGATCAATAACAAATGAAACATAAAGGTAATTATTGCTGCAAATTAACATAAAATTAAATTACATTTTTTATTCATTGCTTTTTTCTTGGTCTGGCCATTACAGGGTTAATATATACATGCATAATAAAACTAGAGTCCAACATCCCAAACCAATATCTCTGCACTGCTCTAAGTTTATTTCGATTTTATTTTCTGAAGCCAGTTTGCCAAATGTGTATTTACTTTCGCCATAGATCATGTCTGTTGATGTTTTTGCTGAATAAATGATTGAGAAAGCTGCTTTTCCTTGTGGTTTTGTTCAAGTAAATCACCTTCATCTGTTGGCACTGTAATAAACAGGGAGGAATGTTTAAATATGCTTTAAAAAATCCACAATTTCCATGGGGCGTACTTATTTTCTCACGACACGTACATAAGAGCGGTTTTCACTTTATTCCATAATGAAAAGAGTGAAAAATCCCCCCATTTATATCATACCTTATAGCAGGATGAATTACGTGTGTAAAAACATTTTTATCCACACACACAATCAGCCATAACATTAACACCACCTGCCTAATACTGAGTAGGTCCCTCCTGCTGCTGAAGCAGCCCTGACTGTGCTGCACTGTGTGTTCTGACCCCAGAGTCAGTATCACTTTTTACACCACAGTAGCTCTTCTGTGGGATCAGACCAGACGGGCTGGACTTCACTCCCCATGTGCATCAGTGAGCCTTGGGTGCCCAAGATCCTGTCAGCAATTCACCGGTTGTCCTTCCTTGTATCACTTTCGGTAGGTACGAACTACTGCACACCACTAGTACTGCTGTTTTAGAGACGCTTGTCTGGAACATCACAATAAGGCCCTGGCTCAGATCCATGCACTCCTGCTTCTGGCACATCGACTTCAAGAAATGACTGTTCACCTGCTGCCTAATATATTGCATTACCTGAAAAGTCCCACGACATGAGAGCGATGGTATGTGAATAGGCAAAGGCCGGTTTTACTGATGCCTGCATATGGTGTGGCATAGAGAAGCCTGCAGACCTTGAAACTGAACCAATATAGATGAGGTCATAGCCGAAAGGCTTTGTGATGTGGACCAATTTTGAGTATTAACCTTGATCTACGAAAACCTTTAGCAAAATCGCACCTAAAGCAAAAGGCATAAGGGACAGAGAGAAAGGAAGTGGAAAAGATGGCAAACGCCCAGTGAAGAGTACATAATGGAAGGTGGTATGGAAGAACAGAGGAGAAGCTTCAGGAGCAGCTCCTGCACAGAGGACAATAAGTGTCCAGCACAGTACGGTCCCCAAGCACTGCTGCCCGGGTGCTGCCCACTGCTCCTACAGACAGGTTAGTGAAAGTGACTAATTGTTATTGTGAACACACTCAGGCACAATGAAATGTGACCTCTGCATTTTACCCATCACACGTGCACACATGGAGCAGTGGGCAGCTACCAACAGCACCCAGGGAGCAGTGTAGTGGGACGGTACCTTGCTCAAGGGAACCTCACTGGTGCCCGGGCTGCAACGTTCAGGTCTCAAAGGCAGTGTCCTAAACACTAGGCCTCCACTGCCTGTTACTCTGTTAAACGCAGAAGTCACATTTGGTGTGGTGCGGTGTTCACAATGACTACACAATTGGTGTTTCCGGTTTCTAAGGGTTTTTATTTCAGCTGCTTGTGTCTAAATCCTGTGTATAAACAGCTCTGTTCATCACAAACTTTAATTTTATGACCAATGCCCACAACAGCTTACTATTTATAGTGGCAAAACTGGCTTTTATCTTTCCCGCACAGCCCCATACAGTCCTAGAAAATTCTGGACAATTCTAGAAACTTCCGGACAGTTCCAGAATATTCTGGATGGCTACTTGGCGTTTAGAGTGAATGGAGAATGTGTTTGAAAACAGACACATTTCAAAAGGTCAGTTGTCTTGAGCACAGAAGCAAAGGGAAAACACTTTGTATCCAGGAACAAAAATGTCATGGAACGAGGTTTCTCAGTGTTATCGCTCACTTCTATAAGCTTCAAGTACCGTCCCACAGCTAATATGAAGTGTGAAACTGCCACAAGGTGTTAGGTCAGCTTGTTAGAGCGTGGTACTAATAACGCCAAGGTTGTGGGTTCGATCCCCGTACGGGCCATCTTCTGGGCAGTAGTGGCCTAGTGGTTAGGATGCTGCCCTTGGGACCTTAAGGTTGCAGGTTTGAGTCCCAGGCCAGGCACTACTGAGGTACCCTTAAGCAAGGTACCATCCCACTACACTGCTCCCCGTGTGATGGGTTAAATGCAGAGGTCACATTTCGTTGTGGGGCTTGAGTGTGTTCACAATGACATGGTTTAAAATACCCAAATAAAAACCATATTAATAGTGAACATGTTTAGTTTTAACAGGCTCTAAGGAAATCTCACCAACTACTAAACACAACAGGTAGATGTGTTTCCTAAGGCCAATGTGAAGAGTGGCCAGGACCGAAGCCCCCAGTGTATAAATCAGTAATGTATGATAAGGCACCTTCTCAATTGCAAAGCCTTGTAAAATATGCACCCCCCCTCCCAAATTATCATACGATGGTGTCATCCCGGTGTTTAACCCCCCCCCCCCCAAAAAAAAACAAAAAAAACAACCACACCACCCAGTATGACATCATTTCTGCATGAAGCCATCCTGCTATTACAGATAACGGCCACTAGATGTCACTGCAAACAAGTCTCGACCAAGTGGCGTCATGTTACTGACTCATTGTATGACAGGCAGTCTAACGTTCCATCATTTGCATAAAAATGAACACAAACAAAACACTGCACGAAACAGATCTAGATCATGTCCACATACTGACATCAGTAATGGAAGGTCATCTATTTGAAGATCAGGAACAACATCAGATGTGCCATGTCCCCCACCCCCAGGATTGCATCACCCCTTAAAACGGTCATGTTTTATTGATGACGCATTATAATTAAATGATAATGTGGTTTTCTTGTCACCACAGATGAATTCTTAAAATGAGAGATCACTTAAACCAAGTGCAAAACGTATGAATATTCATAAGCTGCCTCCACTTAGTGCAGTGATCAAATTAAGACGGCAACATTCTTCTAAAAAAAGAAAAATGTTTATTTCAGACACATTCTTGAATGTCAAACAAAGCTGCATTCTTTAATTAGAGTGGTATTCAAAGTACAGTTAAAGGACCTTATGACAGCAAATACGAAAAATATCCTTAAAAACTAATAACGCACTACAGATCTACATAAACCAGATAGTTGTGCTATGCACCTGCAGAGAATCAGTTGATCTCCTCCACCTTGAACTGCTCCAGGCAAGAACTACCACTAACCAAAAAGGGAAAACAAAAAAACAAAAACAAACAAAAAAAACTGAAGACACATAGTGTTAACTTTACAAAAGGAGAATAACACTGTACATCTTAAAAACGTCTCATATACACAGCCTAACAATTCTTGTTTCTGCTGCATTACGTTTGAAGATGTGAATCGTGTACAATTGGGTTTATGGCATGAACAAGAACCTAGGCTCCATCAGTAGCTACTCTACTCATCCTCCTCGTCGTCCTCCTCTTCCTCGTCCTCATCCTCGTCTTCTTCCTCCTCGTCGTCCTCGCCGGCAGCCTTTTTGGACAGTCCTGCGACGCCCTTGGTGCGGTATACCGCAATATCCTACAATTTCAAATGAACACCTTCAATGCTTACGAACACTTGTAATGGGGTCAGTGAAAATCACTTTTGTGGGGGGTGGGGGTTTACCTTGTCATACTTCTCCTTCAACTTAGCAGCTTTTTTCTCATAAGGCTGCTTCACTTCCGCTGATGAGCTGTTCCACATCTCTCCGAGCTTCTTGGCAATGTCTCCAATGGAGAGGCCCGGGTTCTCGCCCTTGATCTTGGGGCGGTAGTCGCCACAGAAAATGAAGAACGCTGACCTGGAGGGCAAGACAACATGCGAGTTCCTGGATGATTTGGATAGTTTTGAGGAGGGGAAAACTGGGGATGTGTAACTAGGGATACGTACGGAGGTCTCTTGGGAGCGTTTGGGTCCTTAAACCGCTTCTTCTTTTCGCCCTTGGGAGGGATGTAGTTCTTCATTTCTCGCTCGTAGCGGACCTTATCCTGCTTCGCCATGTCCTCGAACTTGGACTTCTCCTTGGGTGACATTGTCTGCAGAGAGAGAGAGACGGAGCGAGACAGAGAGAGAAAGGTGTTAGAAGAAGACAACTCCCAAAGATCAAGGTACGTTTGAAAAGAGGAGGAATTGACAAACGAGCACCTTCCACCGCTCTGAGCATTTCTTGGAGAACTCAGAGAAGTTCACAGAAGCCTCCGGGTGTTTCTTCTTATGCTCCTCGCGACAGGTTTGCACAAAATATGCATATGAGGACATTTTTCCTCGCGGCTTCCTCGGATCTTTCACCATCTTTCCAGGTCTTAAATGATATTAAAACAAACATGTAAACACACATAACACAGTAAAGCGGAGTTTTAAAAGTGGTCACATAGAATTAACATCAACAATCCTAAGTTGGTTCAGGTCAGGGTTGCACCAATCCAACATTTTCAGTCCTGATACCGATACCTAGGCCTTGGGCATGGGCCGATACGGAGTACGGATCCAATACCAGGGTTTAATGAATAACCTGTGTGTCTCACTGTGTGGAAGACACTGGGATGTGTAAGGAAACATCAGACCGGACTTAAACACTGCTTTCCTAGCTTGATTTATTTTATATTCTTGATATTAACAAGAATTAGTTCGTGCAGCACATACACATAAACAGAATAACAGAGTTGAACTGAACAGACTCATCTGCCCGTGATCCAGCCTCTGACCAATATCTGATGTCCATACCTAATGGGTAGTGACGCACAAGGCCTTACTCCAGAACCCCAAAAACAAGCTCCCTGAACGGAGACCGGGCAGGTCGGAGACCAGCGCACGCTGGGAGGCGAGTGAAGGCACCGGAGCTCCCGGACCTGGGACACGCGAACACCATTCGTTCCCTTCTTTTACGTCGGCAGGGAAAATTGCGTGTTCATGAGAGAAAGTGCCCTTCATTCGCCTCCCCCCACATTCAAAAGGCGTTTATGGAGCCACAATTAACGGGCATATGCGATTTTTGCCGCACTCGGACCGCTTTCCCCCTTCAAATGCTGTCGCGTCTGCTATGAACATCAACAGAGAGCGTGCGCGCATGTATTTACCTCTTTGTGGGGACCACACCTCCCCGTGACGATGTTTTGACGGGGTGTCTGGCGAACCCAGTTTCTTCTACACACCACACTGTTTTTGTTCTAAAAGTAAAATACGCCCAACTTTAATTTCCCGAACTTAACGTTAAAGTCGCGATACACGAAGGCGGCGTCGTTTAGCTACAAAGGCGACGATAATACCCACAACGACAGGAAAACAAGCCAGTGTGTGTGTGAGCGAGAGCTATTTGCTTAGCTTTCGGTCTCCGAATGGCCGTTGACACCAGCGGCTCCCTACGCCGATTATTTACAATTGATTGCATTAAACGTCTCCCGACACACCTGCGTGGACTCGTGGGCTCTTTCTGGGGTTGGGTGAACGCGAACGGCCCGTTGGGGGGAGAACAGACAGCGCTCAGACAGAGGGGGAAGCCTGTTAGCCACATAGCATCGCGCCTCGGACCACAACATGGCTTCCCGCTGTCTTTATGTCTGCGCCAGGCACAATCCACAGAGGCCACGGCGCTGGTAGGAGATGAACCCTCAACAGGGCTGAATTTTAATCCTTCGCGGGGTGACCACGGAGCATAGAAAACGGAAAAAAAAACGTTTGAGGATAAATCGTAATTTAAATTTTTTTTTTTACAAATAAAAATAAAAATGTGGGAAAGCGGCGCTTTCGCCACGATCACGTAAAAACCTCAAAACATCCGAACCGCCCGTCGCGCTCGTGTTTTGCCCCGTTAATGCATCTACACGGTTGAAAGCCTGAATTAGCGGACGGTTATCCCCCTTCTGGCCGCCTCACGGCGCCGAGGTGACATTGGCTCCCTCCCTCACGCACAATAGCTTTAGCCGTAGCCGCGTTAGCGCGGCAGCTCTCGCGGAGTGAATTTAATATCAGAGAGCAGCGCAGAAACTTGCGGTCAGTCTAATAAAACAGGATGAAAACAGGCGTGATCGAATCCCCCTCGCACGGTGACCGGACTGAGTCACTGCATAGTTTACCCGGGACGGAGGCAGGGCCAGGTCTCTCTCTCTTTCCGTGTGCGCGCGCGAGCGGCTAACAAAAGAAATCGGTGCACAAAATGGAATCGCAGCGTCTCTGAATTTCGCGCGAGCTGGAAAAAACCAGGGAATGAATGCAAAACGCTGCGTGTGCTTTCATTTGGACACACTTACCAAGGAACAGAAACCCCTTCAGTCCGCCGCTGCTGCTGTGTGAGTCCAGTGATGGAGAGAAAACCGGACCGAAGTACAATAAACACACAGTGGCGCGCGAGTCGTGCAGCCCCCACGGAGAAACGGAGCTCAGCCGCGAAGCCCATTGGCCGCCGCCAAGTTCGCGGCGCCTCCGATTGGCCCCTAGCGTGTCCATAGCACATAGCGGAGGCGAGGCGCGATTGGTCCGTTTGTGACGAAACGTCATGTTTTTTCCGAATGGCGCGTTAATATGAAAAAAAGACAGAAGGAGAGAGAGAGAGACAGAGCGCCGTTGATGGAGAGTTTACTGACACTGAGTGTGGACACGAGGGGGTAAAAGGAAATCGGGGTCAGGCGCGACAGTGTGCAGCTACTGTAGGTGTAAGCAATAAGCCTATTGCTCATTTTGTATAATTTACTGTATACTGGACACTGTACGTTGTATACACTGTATATAGTATTCTACATAGTATAGTATATATGTATAAATGCCTGTATACTGTATATTGTACATATTCTATTTATTGTTTATTATATATAAGTACATGTATAAATATCTTTATACTGTGGTCAAGTCAAGTAGGATGTTTTTTGCCATTTCTACCATATACACAGTACATAGTAAAAACGAAATAATGTTCCTCCAGGACCATGGTGCAACACAAGAGCAGAAACAACAGAACACAAGCGCAAACAGGACAGAACACAAGAGCAACAATACAACTAAACTAAACGAGACAAGACAACGTTAGTGCAATTGACACTGAGGATAACTACAATATTTTACCGGTACTGTATTCAGTTCATAGTGGTTGGTGCTTTTGGGACCTGAAGGTCTCGGGTTTGAGTCCCGACCCGGGCACCACTGAGGTTCCCTTGAGTAAGGTTCGTTGTGGTGCATGAGCATGTTTACAATGACAAACAGTCACTTTCACTTCAAGCGGCAGAGATGTGCAAGGATGCAGAACAGAGTTTACATGTGCAAAGAAATGCAGGACATCAATTAATATGTGCAATTTTAGAGCAACAATAAATATAATTGTGCAGTTTGTAGCCGCATAAAAAACCATGACAGACTATGTCATGTTTTTATGCAAAATGTGTAGTATAAAGAAAAGAGTATTATAACTGGTTATTAAAGTCAGAGTTGTCCAAGGGGGTTGGAGTGAGGGAGGGGGAGGGGGTGATTTGTGGTGTGTGTGTGTGTATATGTATTTTTAAGCTCTCAGTTCTGGTTGAGGAGTCTGATGGCCGGAGGGAAGAAACTGTTTCCCATTCTGGTAGTGGAGGCCCATATGCTACAGAACCTATTTCCTGATGGGAGGAGGGAAAAGAGAGTGTGTGAGGGGTGAGCGGGGTCATCGTATATTGGACATATACTGTATATGGTATACTTTTTTATTGTATACTGTATATGTAAGTATATATGTATTCATGCCTGTATACTGAATAATTGAACATTTACTGTATATATAAGTATATATACATAAATGCCTACCATATATTGTTTAAAATGCATATACTCAATATATTGTACAATATACTGTATGCTCTACCATATATGCATATTGATTGTTGTGTATATTGTACACTGTGTATTGTGCACTGTAGTCTGCATAGCCCATTGTATATTATGTATTGTATGTTGCCTATTGTGTATTGTATTGTAGTGTATGGTATGTGTATTTTATTGTAGTGTATTGTATGTATACACGGCGCCTATGGCAGGGCATTCAGGCTATCACCAACTACAGGACAACAACACCTGCCTGTGACGGTGAGGCCTCCCTTCCAGACGTGCTGAACAACTTGGAAGCGAGGAAGTCCACCCCTCCTCCCAACGACCAGGTACTGTGCCTGACCACAGCTGACGTGAGGAAAACCCTACGCAGAGTCAACCCACGGAAAGCTGCTGGACCAGACAACATTCCTGGCAGGGTGCTTAGGGAGTGTGCAGACCA
>JBBPDA010000001.1:17955862-17968801 GCA_037974385.1 Arnoldichthys spilopterus | reverse complement strand
ATGCAATAGGGAACTGTTTAAATGGTTCTCTGTGGTGCTGGAACGGTGTATGTGGTTCTTTAAAGCAGGGTTCTGCTACTGTTACACAACAGAGAACACTTTTATGCAATAGGGAACTGTTTAAATGGTTCTCTGTGGTGCTGGAACGGTGTATGTGGTTCTTTAAAGCAGGGTTCTGCTGCTGTTACACGACAGAGAACGCTTCTGTTTTCGCCCCAGCAGGAGCAGCGTGGTTGTTGGTGGCGTTGCTAGGGGGCGGGTTTTAGCGGAGCGCGTTGCTAGTGGGCGGGGCGTGGCTGCGTTGGTGGGCAGCTGTAGGGGGCGGGGGCTGTGCGTGTGCGACTGCTCCGTCACGGCACTTTGAGGGAAGCGTTTGCACGAGAGGATGAAAGTGACTCTTGTGAGGTGAGTGCGATCAGTTACTGCTTTTCTTTTTCTTTACACACTTCGGCTGCCGTAGCGCACAGCACCGCCGGAGCGTTAGCAGCCGCTGTGCCGTAACAGCTCGGCCGTGGGCTGCGCAGTGTGTGTGGGAGGAAGGCTGCAGCGAGCGCGTCTCTGTGCGCGTCTCTGTGCGCTCCCTCTGATACTGCCGGTATTTCCGGCGGAATCCTGTCAAAAGTCTTCTTCTCCGAGGTCTTCTGCACTCAAGCACAGGCTTGAAAGGCCTCCGAGTGCACGTTTCCCCTGTTTACTGGTCAGAGCACCTGCCACAGGTGAGGCAGCAGCTTCCTGCTGTAGTTACAGGGCCACAGTGAACAGGTGACACAGTGAGAGAGGCAGGATGGCCCGGCTCCCAGTCTGTCAGTGAGTGAAGCCCAGCTCTGCTCTGCTCTGTCCTGTTGAATGTGGATCCCCTGGGCTGTGAGGAGGCCCTGAGGTCTGAGTCTGCATTAGGAAACTTGCTGGAATATTCAGACCACATACCTGAGAGCCACACGAGTCCCAAAAGATAGAAGGAATATATTTTGCTGTAAATGTGAAGTGTGTTTTGCAGGGAATTTGTGCATTAATGTTGTACTAATGCTATGTTTTAAGGTGGGAGGAAAAATAGATGAGAAACTAAAAAATAATAATTATAATAGTAATAATAATAATAATATATTATATATTCAAATGAAAACTATAAAAAAGTGAAATAATAATAATACAGTTTAAAAAAGTTATTATTATTATTATTATTATTATTCATCTTATCATTGCCCAATTAAAACCATAAATAAATAAAATACAAAAAAGTTTTATTATTATTTTTATTATTATTTATTCTATATATTTTTTCCAAAGTAAAACTATAAATGAAAGTAAAACAAAATGCGAGAGCATAAAGAGCCATAATATAAAATAATAACTGTAATTAAGAACACAGATTGCATTAGGTGATAATGCTATGGTTGCATCCATAATAATATCCATAAAAGGCCTTAAACATATTTTCTTTGCTGTTATGTAATAGCACATTAAAGGAAAATTCAAAAATTTTTTCAACATTTCTGCATAATTTATTCGTTAAGAAACATTAAGTGCTTTGTTGCGGCAGTGGGCTGCTACCAACAGCGCCCGGGGAGCAGTGTAGCGGGGCGGTACCTTGCTCAAGTGAACCTCAGTGGTGCCTGGGCCGGGACTCGAACCTGCGACCTTCAGGTCCCGAAGGCAGCGTCCTAACCACTAGGCCACCACATCCCATGAGTAGTGGGCAATAGTGGACAGTTACAAAAAACTATATGTGATGGAGACTGACGGAAAGACAGACGGCAGAGTTGCAGAAGATTTGCGTTGGGGCCGACGAGGATGGACGGGATTAGGAATGAGGACATGAGAGGAATCAGCTCAGGTTGGACGGTCTGGAGACACAGTCAGAGAAGGGAGATTGCGTTGGTTCGGACGTGTGCAGGGAAAAGAGGCGGAGCATGTTGGGAAAAGGATTGTTGATGGAGTTGCCAGGGAAGAGAAGAAGGGGAAGGCCAAAGGGGAGGTTTGGAGGAGGACATGCAGGCGGTTGGCGTGGAAGAGGAAGACGCAGAGGACAAAAAGAAATGGAAGCAGAAGATCCGCTGTAATGAGCCCCAATGGGAGGAGCCAAAAGAAGAAGAATTGTCCATTGGTTGAATTTTTCCTTACAATGCCCTGTATGTGCTGCTCTATCACGAAAGCGCATTTTAGGCCTT
Organism: Arnoldichthys spilopterus; assembly: GCA_037974385.1. Taxonomy (NCBI): domain Eukaryota; kingdom Metazoa; phylum Chordata; class Actinopteri; order Characiformes; family Lepidarchidae; genus Arnoldichthys; species Arnoldichthys spilopterus. The sequence goes on along the minus strand of JBBPDA010000001.1, from coordinate 17,966,633 downwards.
AATATCTCTGTAAAACGATACATCGGGCTGAAGATTTGTGTTTTCCCATGACTTAGCTCTTAGAGGCCGGACGTCTGGTTCCTATCACTATCACTGTGGACGGTTCTACTCGAACCCCCCCCTCACACGTCAGTATGAAAGACTTCGCTTTCCATCTTAATTGTGCAGGAGTGTTGGGGACTTTGCTCATGAACCGCTCATGAGTTAACTGGGACGTACGCTTTGGTTGAAATAAAAGCTCTGCTTGTTTCTCAGGCAACCGGAGAGCCGTGTTTGGGGCTATAAATACGTGTGTGGGCTGATGGCGCCTTTATGATCTGTTCACATTTACATAATCCTCGTCCTCCTCCTCTCCTCTCCTCTCCTCTCCTCTCCTCTCCTCTTCGCACTTATCCCGAGTCTTCGCTGGCCGCTCCTGGGACGTGTGAGCTGATGTCTGTGTAGTTAACCACGCGTTCTGCTCGCGCACAGGTCGGTAACGGCATGACACGCACAAATGACAGGGTCACAATGGCCAGGCGTGGTGCAGTACAGCCTCTAGGGTTGCCCTGGTCGGTTGACACTCAGGCGAGGGGTCTGTTGTTTGACCTCGGCCAACTGCTTATTTCCTTTTCCTGTGTGGAAAAGGGACGGACAATGGGCGCTTGTTGTCCGTATCAGTGGCTGACGTGAAAAAGAACACCATCACCTGGCTGCAACTGGATACCCAGTGTCCGTGGCCAGCGTCGGGACAGGCCTCGCACCTGCTTCCCTCAGCGCTGGTTGGCCGCCGGGGCCTCGTGTCCTCCTCTGAGCCGTCGTTCTGTGCTTTGGGTGGGTGAAAGGCACGTTTGGCTCCTCCTGTAAGTGCTGACAGGCAGGCGGTGTCTGGGACAGGTGCAGGATGAGGACTGAAAGCCCCCATTATCAGCCAGGCGGAAAGCGCGAGCGCTTTGATGGGGAGCAGTCTGAGCGCTGGGAACGTTTCACTGCTGTCCGCGCTAAGGCTGCTTTCAGCATCGCCGCTTTTAACTCGTCTCGGTGCCGTTGCACACGTCCGCTTTAGGCCAAACATTCTCCTACGGCTTAAAGCAAGACCTATTCATGTACACACATCAGCCACAACATTAACACCACTGACAGGTGAAGGGAACAACGTTGACTCGCTAGTTATTTCATTACAATGTCAGGGGGGTGGGATATATTAGGCAGCAAGTGACCGGTCAGTTCTTGAAGTCGATGTGCTGGAAGCAGGAGCATAAGGATCTGAGCCAAGGGGCTTATTGTGATGTTCTAGAGTCAGAGCGTCTCCAGAACGGCAGCTGTTGTGGAGTGTTCCAGGTGTTCAGTAGTTATTACCTACCAAAAGTGATTCAAGGAAGGACAGACTGGGGAATCAGCAGGGTCATGAGCACCCAAGGCTCACTGTTGCATGTGGCGAGTGAAGACTAGCTCATCTGGTCGGATCCCGGATGATTCAGCCCTGCAGGTTTCATGATGCTGATTGATGGCACTCGTGCATTTTTTGTTTAAAATAGCTTTATTTCCCCAAACTAGATTTCTTTCTAGGGTCCACTACTGTAGGTCAACCTGTTCCAGTATGATGGAGTTGGTAGTTTGCAGCGCTTTTAAAGTAGTTATTATTATTGTTGTTGGTGTTATTGTTATTAATATTATTATTATTATTGTTGTTATTATTATTATTATTATTATTATTATTATTATTATTATTGTTATTGTTATTAATATTATTATTATTTATTATTATTATTATTATTATTATTATTATTATTATTATTATTATTTGCCTAAGAGTAAATTAGAATATCAGATGATTTATGTTATCAGAAAGCTATGACACATTTGTCACATACATAGTTATTTTTTAAATAAGTTTTTTTATAATAAAGTAAACTTTTTAGAATTAAAACAATTACAAAGGAAATAGAATATGAATTATAGAATGTAAACAGGTAAAAAACAGATAATAATAAATAAGAAACCAACACTAAACAATAAACCTATGAATATACAGTATAAACAGTAAATACACACCCTCAACAATATATAATATATAATATACAAGTCTGAGGTTACAGATTAGTAATTTGCCGGAATATACGAAGTGCAGATAAGCCAGATGTGCAAACAGCAGAGTGCGAAAGACCCGAAAGCAAAATGGCTTCTTCATTTATTCACTGACGATTCTTTCATTTATTTTGTCATTTGACCTTGTTGAAGTGTATCTGCAGTGCAAGCATCTCGAGCCCCGTGGCCCCGCCCCCCAAGCTCTCTGGCATTCAGAGGCCTCTGTGCATTGTTCTCAATGTAGCAGTGTCAGCAACAGGTGATATTTTGCATCACACCACCACCCCCCACCCCCGCGTGTGTCTCTTTGTCATGAATGGGTTTTAAACATTTTAATTTGAATTTAAACTTTAATGCCAGCAAAATCTGATCTTTTTTTTTTTTTAACAATTTCATGCAAATGCAAAAACTGCACAAACAGAGACAAATGCAGGGGTTAAATGCTAAAAGAGTAACACCTCATATGAATGTCAGCAACGTGTGTAGGGTTATCCAATACATGACATCAGTATTGGGCCGAAACTGGCCCAAAACTAAAAAAAAAAACTGAAAAAAAAAGATCTGAAAATGCTTTTAAACTTTCTCCTTTGCTGACCTGTGGGTCGAGACGTCCTGTTGTTTGTCATGAATGAATTTAGGACCAAAACTATTGTAGGACCCGGCCTCAGGCGATGCGGGCCAATGCATTCGTAACTAATTGATGTAGCAGCTTGGTGTAACAGGAGCTTTTGGGGGAATTAAACTTTTCAGACGTCTGGTTCCATTCGCCTCCATTCGCTGTGAACCAAAATCTGACACACATCCCGTCGCGCCTGTCTGAGCGGCTCTTTATCTTAAAGACTTAATGGCGTAGAGCAGGCATCGTTGCCTTTAAAGCGACTGCGTACACGTGCCTATGGAACACAGTCCGCATCCATAATTTAGGAACAGTTTGAACGGGGTGGACGGATCGTTTACCGTCTGCAGGATGTTGAACCTTGTCAGTCATCTGGTGCGCCGGTCGTTGGAGGCGAAGGCCGTTCTGCTTCTTCGGCGCAATTAACTTTGGATGAGTTTATACTAATAATAGATGTTTATTAATTATTCACCGGGCCTGGCTGTGCCGCTGCAAACCCAAATGCTCGTCGCCATGGCAACAGCTTGTCAAATCCTCTGAGCCGCTGGAGGTGTTAGTTTCCTGGGTCGGGCCTCTGCCCGGTCCTCACTTCCACACTGTGGTTAGTTCGTGTGTTCTAGTGCATCTCGCACTTTCTCTTGAGAGTGCGTCTCCACGCTGAGGACACGGCCGGTGGAGCTGGGTGAGTTTTGCTGTGTAATCGTGTGTAATTCTATCATTTTGCTGTGTCGTATATGCCTGCAGCCTGTGGTGCCGGGAATGCCACAGTATTACGAAGGTGATGTTCTTCACGTACATGTGGCTGTGTCACTGGCTGTGTTTTGCATGGCTCCATTCCTGTCCCATTGCCCTGTCTCAGACTGTAGAGGGCGCACTTGTATCAGGATTTGAATTTCCCCAGCTTTGCGTCGTGTCAAGCCAATGCACCAGGGTTGCCTGTCTTCGGCCTTGGAGGACCAGTGTTTAGCACAGTTTGGTAGATACCCTTCTCAAACACACCCACTAAGGCTGTGAACAGGTGAGTTGAACCAGGTGTGCTGGAAGTAGGCCCCTACATTAACCCCTTAATCTTCTTGTGTGTCTGCAGGCCATTTTATCAGAAAGTCTAGCACATGTGCTGGTGTCCACTAGACCCAAATTATTGTATTTTAAATTTATTGACATTTGTGTGTGTAAGGGTCAGTGCCTCGATTGGCCAAAAGGGGGAGACTGAGAGTCCTGCCTTCGCGGACGTGCTGTGTCGGACCCACAGTGGGTGTTGCCTTCGCCGTGGTGAGGGAAACCAGTGATTTATGCATTGTCGGGGGGCCGGGGGTTATGGGTGTTGAAGTTCTTGTCCCTAAAATGGTAAAAGGGTCCATCCCTGCTTCTAGAGATCCGTTCCGCTTTCCCAGGGCTGGCCAAGCGTAGCTCACTGCTAACAACTAGGGAGCTACGCCAGCAGCGTACGCAAGCCAACTTTACATTCTGCATCAGCGAAGACATGCTTTCTGTTGATGTGTATATTTCTACCTCTTTTTGGGACAGGGCCTCTCAACTCATCTAGTTTTGCTGGTGGGGTGAACCATATCGCATTTGCCTTATAAACATGGCTGCGCAGGTTCAAGCCCCGAGCAATGAAGGCAGTGTCTCTTAGTCGCCCCGGCATTTGGGTCATGATCTGAAACCCTGTTACAGAGCGTTTATTATTTACCAAAAATACTCATAATTCCACTTTATGAACCCATTTTCCAACCTTGTTATTACTGACGCATTCCCTGGGTGCTCTGACTAGCTCATCAGCTTCAAGAACTGACTGTTCACTTGCTTCCTAATATATCCCCATATCCCCATTGACAGGCTCCAGTGTAATGAAATAACTAGAGTGTCAACTAGCGTAACACAGTGGTGTTAATGTTATGGCTGATCGGTGTAGTTTGTGTATTTCTCGATTATTTTCTGTTCTTATATAATGCTGCACTTTACATGAACTTCCTGTTTTGGCATATTTTGTCTGTCAGACTTTTCATACTTGTTTGTAAGGTGTCCTTGATTTCCTTTAAGGTGCCTTTAAATAAGATTATTATAAGTATTTATTATTATTATTATTATTATTATTATTATTATTATTATTATTATTAAATGCCACACTGGAGCATCCTTATCTCTCATTATCAAGGACATAGACAGACAAGATAACAGCGGTTTTTGATTCCAGCCGTCCAGGCTGAAACACTCCTGCACCAGTGTGAATACAACATTAAACGTTTGGAAAATCACACTGTGACCGCGGTGTAGCAGAGTTCAGAGTGAAGAGTGAGGCTAGACTGTAAGTGAGGCTCCGGACAGTAGCAGTGAACTTGTTTGTGCCGGTCAGTCCCTGTTGCATCTCCAAACATTCATCAGTGCCCAGACTGTGTCATTAATACATAGACTAAGCTTCCTGATTAGCAGAGACTGCAGCCTCTGAGCTGAGGTGAGACGTGAGATTGGAGTCGAGATGTCTGTGCCGTCTCTGGCCTTCGGTCGCTGTAAATAACAAGCAGTTTCAGTTCAGACGACTTCCATAATCTCTACATAGAAAGTAAACTGTTGTGTGTGTGTGTGTGTGTGTGTTTGTCTCTTTGTGTTGTTGCTTTCATAACAACATTTCATATTAAAGATCTATAATAATGATGCTTTTACATATTTACCTGACGCTTTCATCCAAAGCGACTTCCAAGACGTGGAACAGTGTAGTGGGAAGGTACCTTGCTCAAGGGTACCTCATTGTTGCCTGGGGCGAGACTTGAACCTGCGACCTTTAGGTCCAAAGGGCAATGTCCTAACCACTAGGCCAATTAAAAAAAAAAATTCATACATTTTCTAAAAAACTAAAATCTATGCCAGATTCATAACCAGTTATTTTGCCCAAACCTTTGAATAATATAAGCACTTAAATGTGTGTAAGTGTGTTCTTCAGTGTGTGTAGACTCAGTTACCTACAGAAACAGGGTGAAGGTCAAAATGTCTGTAAACACTGCGTGACTGCTTTTAGGTTTAGTTTGGTTTGAAACATTTTCTTTAGCGCTGTTGCTGAACGAGGCCTATGGTGTTACAGTCAGTCAAAATAGAAATAAAAAATAATAAAAAGTGAAAAAGAAAAAAAAAGAAAACAAATAAAGGAAAACAAATATAATATCATACATCATAAAATACAGACCTGGGTCTAACAGTCTGGTCACTGATCGTGTGTGTCTGTGTGTGTCTGTGTGTGTGTGTGTGTGTGTCTGTGTGTGTCTGTGTGTGTGTGTGTGTGTGTGTGTGTGTGCGTGCTTGCGCGTGCGCGTGCGATTTCTCTTGTTTACACTAAAGTGTGTGGTTAGCATTTAACTGAAGGTTTCTCCTGGGCGCGCTGAGTGTGCAGTTTGGCAAGACTGACCTATATTTCAAGTTTGGCCACATTAATATATAATGTGTCTGTGTGTGTGTGTGTGTGTGTGTGTAATATTTCACAATAAATGATATACAGTGTGTCTATATATATATACCATATATAGTGAAATCTACAATATAGTGTGTGTGTGTGTGTGTGTGTTATTTGTAGTTAAATCTACAATATACCGTATGCAGTAAACAGTTCAGAGTCATGTGATGTCACAAAAAATGATGAATTGATGTATCTGCCTATTCTACATTCCCCAGCTGTTGGTGTTAAAGTTATAAGGAGTGTTTCAGGATGGATGGCGTTTTGATGGGAATAGTGGTCGTCTGCTCGTACATCTGAATCAAGTATTTATCTGACGTCTGTGGCGTCACGTGAGTGCGGATCAAACACCTTCCACACCGGCTTTCAGGACTCCGTCAGATGCGCGTTCATTTTTAACACAAGGAGGATGAATGAACACAGTGCAGGATGAAGCTCAAACCCCACAGGTTAAACACACTGAATTACAGTCTGGACTGTCTGATTACTGCCCCCCACAGGTAAACACACAGAATTACAGTCTGATTACTGCCCCCCACAGGTAAACACACAGAATTACAGTCTGATTACTGCCCCCCACAGGGAAACACACAGAATTACAGTCTGATTACTGCCCCCCACAGGGAAACACACAATACTACAGTCTGGACTGTCTGATTACTGCCCCCCACAGGTAAACACACAGAAATACAGTCTAGACTGTAATATTTTTTTCCCATAAAAATGTATATGGGGATGTAAATAATGTGTCTGTTTTTGGTATTTCTACCTAAATGTTGATCTTTGCTACCTGAAGCTGGAACACTGAGCAGTGACAGCGCTAAGCAACTGCTATAAACCAGTAAAACCAGTTGATCTATAATATCAAGCTTCTAGCATCTGGTTTCTCTTAGAAAAAATTACTAGAATAAGAGCAGCAGGACCCCCAGAGTGTCCACATTCTGCCGCCCATATCAGAGCTTTTCACCCACGCACTCAGGCCTGAACCAGGCCCAGGGAAGCCCACGTCGTCCGTCCCTCGGCTGGGCGCGTTAGCCCATTTCTCAGGTGCCCTCAATCGCGGCCCGTGTGAGGGAGCCGAGGCCTCATCTGTCACCGGCGCTACGTTCGCCCTCGTGCATCCATAAAGCTGTCTGTTTACCCGGCGCAAGCGCTCCCCTGCCGTCCATCAGCTGCTTTTTATGATCCTTTTTTTTTTTTTTTTTTTTCTTCTTCAGGCCTTGATGGCCACTCAGTCGTCCCCCGCAGGTCTTGGAATCGTTTGTTGTTGTAAGCGCTCGTCCAAAAAAAGATCCGTGGCACGAAAAAGATCCATTATCTTTCAGCATTCGTGAAGGAAGGGAGACGTTTCCAGCACGTGAGCTGATAACGTGTCTGTCCAGAGAAGCTGAGCAATCGAGACTGGCAGCAGTTACAGATATCTAAAAAAAAAACAAAAAAAAAAACTCTTTAATGTCAATCACACCAATCAGAACGGCCCGTCACCTCCCCTCTAAAAGGCGGGGGCGGAGCTATGGTGGAGCGATTATAACGGCGTGTTTAAACCAGACGGGCGTTGGGTGAGGGAGCGGAACCTGCTGCTCGTGCACGAGGTGAAAGCGTGAGAGCGCATCATTTACGGGAGCAGCTCTGTTCCACCGGAGCCTTTCAGTGTCATTAGTGCACTTCCAGCGTGAAGCTGTGTCCGTAACGAGCGTCGCGCACCTGCACGTCACCAACACTCGCCGCTTACATACGGTTTAATAAAGCCCCGCCTACTTTAGACGCCGCTTTTGGTCGTATCGTATATAGGAAACATGTGACATCGTCACAGCTCTCGTCCGAACTGAGAATGAGGATATTTGTTCCCGCTGTGGTCCCCCGGAACGATGGGAAACACGAAAAGAGCGGAAGTTTAGCTCATTTTTCTTCCAGAACAAGGAGGTGGAAGCGAGGACACACTACTTCTTGTCCCAAGACGCGGCGCTGAGGCAGCTGCATCTACTAGGCAGGCGCTGAGCCTATTTTTAACGAAAACACTCAAGTATACGACGGATGCCGTTGGAAATGAACATGTCAAAACTGCTCCAAAGCTACACACCCACTGCCCCCCCCACCCCACCCCCTCCACCCCCTCAACAAAAACATTAGTGTCCGCCTCCAGTTTCCAATTTAATCCTGCGTTCTTGACCTAATTCAGCATTTTTTTGGGGGGGGAGTGTTCCAGGTGTGCAGTACCTACTGATCCAACTGGAGAATCGGCAACGCGGTCATGGGCACCCGAGGCATGTGGGCAGCGAAGGCCCGTCTGGTCTGATCCCACAGAAGAGCTGCCGCGGTGTAGAAAGTGACGCTGATCCTGATGGAAAGGGGTCAGAACACACAGTGCAGCACAGTCAGAGCACAGTCATTAGGCAGGTGGTCTTAATGTTCTGGCTGATTAATCCATGCATGTGCATCCTGATCTGGTTGCTTTTAGCAGGACTCTAGAAAAGAGAAAAGATGTTCTAGAATATCGCCATGGTAACATCAAACAGGCTGTCTCTCTTGCTGTGCCCTGTGAGCTCTGCCCTGATTGGCTGCCTCATCGAAAAAGCCGAGCGTTTGCGTGAATGGGTGGGGCTAAACCGCTGTAGGCTGGATTAGGTGGACTTTTTTTGGGCGACTGTGGACGCAGGTCCACGCTGTAATTGCACTAATGACACCGAAAGGCTCCGGCCGAACAGAGCTGCTCCCGTACATGATGCGCTCTCACGCTTTCACCTCGTGCACCTCTGAATAAGCAAGAGCGTTGGGACAAACGTTTGCGTTGGCGCCAATTCTGTTTTTTTTTTTTTTTCCAAAATGGGTTTGGACACGCCCACAAAGGTGTTGGTTACACCTTGTGCTTTAAGGCCACCGGCAGCATTGGGCATGTTCGCAAGCTAACGTTACCGTCTGACTTCCTCCGCCTTCGTCTGAGGTTGTGTTCACACAGAATCGCGTCCGTTCTCTTTCAGCCGCCTCCTGTCTGCAATTAACATGTGTTCTCTTTGCACGTCGTTGCTTATTCCCTCTCTGAGAAGCTCCAAAGGCTTTGTGGGACGCTAGTGCAGAACGCAGTGCGGTTTTTGAAAGCAGGCTATGCTTGCGGGAGCCGTTCGATGGTGTTAGAAGTAAATAAGGCTTCCTCCTGGCTAAGGGTTTCGGGACGTAACCATCTCAGAAGGGAAACGGTGCATAGCATTAATGCCGATCTCCAGCGCTCCAGCGTTCCTTTTCATGGCGGTTCTAAGGCAGGAGGTTATTTTGGGTCTGTTGTTACAGTCAAGTGGGAATAAATCTTCCCAGTTAACTGAAATCTGCATGCGTTTAATGACTAGTACGAATAACAGTGCATTACACATGGGCCTGAATTTTGTGGGGAAGTGAAGCGAAATCAGCGCTTACTCCTCTGTTCAACTCCAACCTGCAGTACAGACTGTAATTGTGTGTGTTTACCTGTGGGGGGCAGTAATCAGACTGTAATTCTGTGTGTTTACCTGTAGGGGGCAGTAATCAGACTGTAATAAACCCTGGGGGCTTTAAACTAGTGCTCGTTTGATACTTTTACTGTCTCTCCACTCTGTGATCCGATCTTAGCGACTTTCCAAGGTGGAAATTCTGTGCCGTGTGAAAGCAGATGCAGACGGTTCCGTTTTCCGACTTCCTCTGTTCCATCGCCCTGTAATATGCAGAAACGCTCCTGCGGTGTACGAGACAAGCCGTTGATCACAGAAAATGCTGAGTACAGGTTGGAGCACTTTGCTGAGGCACCAGTTCTAAATGTTTCGGAGCAACCTGGCGTTCTTCTGTCTCCACGGCGACTATGCCTCCGCACAGTGGCTTCCATTCATCAGGCAGACTGCGGCGGGAACGCGGCATTTCACGGCAAATTTGGGTTTTGTTCTGGGACCTTGGAGGGAAAAGGGCTGTAAATAATTTGTTGAGTGGGTTTTTGCTAATAAAACTAACCCGACTGGTGACGAACGTTGGGAACGTTGAGGTTTAGATGTGCAGCGCTGTATCACAGAGACTGGAGAATGTGCAAATTACAGTTGAATTTCTGTTTGCACGCAAACATACATGTACACACACACACACACACACACACACACACACACACACACACACACATCGCCTTCTCCAATACACTTGAGATGATTTCTTGTAGTCCACCAGACAACCCCCCTCTCAGATCATCCCATTGCTCAGATGAAACGCCTCTGCCTGCTCTGATTATCTTCAAGCCAAAGAGCCAAAGGGGGAGGGGGGAGGGGGAGGGAGAGAGAGAGAGAGAGAGAGAGAGAGAAAGAGAGAGAGAGAGAGAGAGAGAGAGAGAGAGAGAAAGGCAAAAGAATGAGTAATGTTCCAGAAAGCCTGGAATTAAACTGCTTAATTATGCATCCTCCATACATTAATCTTTCATGATTTGGGAACGAGCAGTGTCGATTACTCCAGCCTCGGAAACGCAGCAAATCCCAAATATGAAGAATGATCGGAGAAACAAAGAAGATAAAACACGGCGACAAGATACACATCTCGGAGTGGAGGGTGTGTTTCTTTAAACTTCACAATGTAATGAAAAGCTCGCTCACTGTCTCGCGCTCTCTCTCTCTCTCTCTGTCTCGTTCTCTCTCTCTCTC
>JBBPDA010000001.1:17875951-17887620 GCA_037974385.1 Arnoldichthys spilopterus | reverse complement strand
CTCCCCCCCCCCTCTCTCTCTCTCTCTCTCTCTCTCTCTCTCTCTCTCTCTCTCTGCTCTTTGGCACACGACTGTGAAACAGAGCTACCGGCCAAAGGAGGACGGCGTCAGCGCTTGTGCGGAGACGTTAGTGGTGTAAGAGTTCACAAGTTTCACGACCCCTGGTCAACCAGGACTACAGGGCCGGTCGAAAATACCTTTGGGTGTTAACAGGTTAAAAATGGCCGTTTTGTCGGGGGCGTGCGTTCGAGTGAATACGGTTGGGCCTGGTTTTGCTTTAGGACCGTCAGACTTCATCAAGGCAGATATTGTGGCATTTACGAAGCAAATGTTTTCTTTTTCTTTCAACTGGGCCATTTTCTATAATTAGGGACCACATGTGCTTTGTCATCTTGGCTATAGGGTCAACCGCATGACCCAAAGTGGGAGCGAGGAAGGAAAGTTGAAAACATTGTCTCCGTTAATCATCCGCTTTTATTTTTTGGGTAGTAACACAACCAATGTAAAAGTAGAAGCGATGCTATAAAGCCAGTATCCTGAGACTGGATGCCTTTTAGCTGTTTGCCTAGACACCGCATTCATTCTAATAGCTGCTCCTATATTGGTTTCCAGGTTTATGAATAGAGGGTATTAGTTCCTTTGATCTCTTTGAGTCTTTCTGTCTTTTTTTTTAGGATAGGACCATGCATTCTGTCTGCTGTGTGTGTGTGTGTGTGTGTGTGTGTGTGTGTGTGTCCTACTCCTACATAATAACCAGTGCTACTCTTAGCATGAGTAAAGATGCTGCCAAGTGGCAGAAAATGAGATCCGTTTTTAAAAATAACCTCAGAAAACACGGTTAAATCAACACGAGCCAAATTAATGCGGAAAAATCCGACAACTGCATTGACGAAACTACCGGCGAATGAGTTATTTAAGCAATATTTGCCGAATCAAAGCCCGCGAGTGCTGTTTTAATACCTGCTTTTCCGCTTTCAGGATGTTTTTTCTCCTGTTTTATCATAAACTGTGACCAAATTAATCCAAATGAGCGGTTACACCTCTTGGGCTGGGTGAGTTCCTAATATCATCAAAGTATGACTGCTGTAAGCTACTTTCAAAGCCTTGGCAGCAGCATAGAAAGCTTGCTTTTCCAAGCATTCGGAACTCCCTCGGAAAACACTTTGATCAGTGTGGCCCGGCTGTGCGCTGCCGCTGCTGCAGCCCCCTCGCTTTGAGCGGAAAGCAGGAGTGGTCTCTCCTCATATCTTATATTTTAACAAGGTATTAAATACAGGGATATGAAACGTAGCTTGGACGGAAAACAGCGGCGGCCTGCCTTCATCCGACGCAGGGCAAGCCGCTCGTGCCCCGCGGGGGTCTGCTACATCCATTAGCGAAGTCTCTTGACATGCTACTGCAGGGGCGTGTTTTAGCTGGGGGTGTGGTCTGGGTGTTTGAATAAAACTTCATGCTTTTCATCGGCGCGATTAGCTGCGTTGATTGGCGAGTCTGGGTTGATTGACTCCGCCCACAGAAGCTTTTGTCGGGAATGTGTCGTCATTATGATATAATACTACACTTTCCGTGGTTTCACTGTGGAACTAGCTGGAGAAAACTTTCAGCGTCATCCAGAGCTCGTCACAAGACTTTAAATCAGTGCTTAACAATTCTCAGACCACGTTTATGGTCTTTTTATAGGTCTCATATGATTTTGTCTACAGATATGCACAAATTAATTGTGTTTAAATATATAAATACCTTTGAAAATGTAAGAAATATTAAACATTTATTACATTTTGCTTTGTTTATCAAATGTTTAATTTTATTGTTTGTAATTAGCAGCTTTGTCCTGTCTTTCTGCTGTTGACGCATTGGTCCAGTTTTGGACTGGAGTATCTCATGCTTGAACAGGATTTTTGCTAATTTTCTGTCAAGCTTGTCCAACCTGGGAACTTTTCTGTGGGCGGAGAATTGTTTTTAATATTATTTTTTATGGGTCTATTTTAGATTGATAGATACATTTTTTTAAAATTAGTAGATAAACTGACAAACAGGGTTGGTGGACGGATGGATAAATTGACAGATATGATTGACATGATTCTCTTGAACCTTGAACCTCTGATTCTTATGCAGTAGCTTCTGAGGGCTTGAAGGCCACACATTCTTCAGTAGTTTCTGGCTTTGTCCTACAGGGACTGAGATGATTCCCTGAATCTTTTCACAATATAATGTACTGTAGATGATGATAGATTGACAAATTAGTAGATAAATTAACAAACGTGTAGGTGGATGATGGATATATTGACAGATGGATATGATGGACATGATTCTCTTGAACCTGACAGAAGTACGTTTTCACTGATCAACAGGTTAGTTGATCAACTGATTTTTATAATTTGATGCCTGTAACACAGGGACAGAGGTGTGTTTACCACTGAGTTACATCACTTTTACACTTTAATTACGCTGGTTAATCGTTTAGGAACTGAAAAGACTAATTGTTGCAGTTCTGCAAGTGGGATTTTTACCCATTCTTGGTTGATACAAGACTTCGGCTGCTCAACAGGCCGTGGTCTGATTCTCCTCTTCATGAATCTCTATACAGTTTCAATAGGAGACAGATCTGGACTGCTGGCAGACCAGTCAAGCACCCACGCTCTGTGTCATGGTGTTGTGGTTTATGCAGAATGAAGCCTAGCATTGTGCAGATGAAATAACCGTGGACTTTCTGGGAGAAGACGTCTTCGTGATGGCAGAATATGCATAAAATCTCAGTATTTGCCTCCACAGCGATCAGACCTTCATACATATGCAAAACTTTCTTGCCGTGAACCCTGATGTACCTCCCCATACCATGGCAATCTTTGGTTTTCCGTGTGGTCCATTGTGTGTTTGGATCCGAGAATTTGACATTTGTCTTCCCCAAAAACAAGATCAAACATGGCCTCTTCTCCACTGTCCTTTAGTCCATTTCAGAAGAGCTTGGCAGTTTCTGCACAGAATCGCATTTCTTGAAAGTGAAAGTGACTCTTTGTCATTGTGAACACACACAAGCACCACAACAGAATGTGACCTCTGCATTTAACCCATCACACGTGCACTTGGGAGCAGTGGGCAGCTTTCAACAGAGCCCTGGGAGCAGTGTAGTGGGACGGTACCTTGCTCAAGTTAACCTCAGTGGTGCCCAGGTCGGAACTTGAATCTGCAACCTTCAGGTCCCAAGGGCAAGGTCCTAACCACTAGGCCTCCACTGCCCAATATTGATGCATTGAAGACTGTGTTACAGTGGTTTTCCCAAAGTCCCCCTGAGCCCATGTGGTAATATTTATCAGTAGCATGACCAATTCTTATACAACACCTGAGGGCTTGAAGGCCACACGTTCTTCAGTAGTTTCTGGCCTTGTCCCACAGGGACGGAGATTTCTCCTGATGGCCTAAATCGTTTTACAATATTATGTACTGTAGATGATGAAAGACCACAGTTCTTACTAATCTTGTGTTGAAAAAATTGACTGTCAGTCAATGAGCCACAACCAAACCAAGCAGAGACCGAGCCTTTGGTGGATGATCTTTTTATACCGATCAGGTTCCTCTCACCTGCTACCAGCTTACCTGCTTATTGTGGCATAAACTTTTTCACTCGTTTTTCTCCCCGCCACAATTTTGAGTGTGTTTCAGGCCTCAAATTTAAAATGTACAACATATTTGCAAACTACAATCACGTGTGTCTGTCACATTATGGCGTTTTACATAATGTCGCATCTTTTCCATAAACAAGGTTTGAATATGAGCAGATAAGTGGGGCAGTGGACCGGTCAGTAGAGCAGTGCACAAAAACCATCTGCCGACAGCGACATCTGAAGTGTTCACAATCAGTGGGATGCGAGTTACTGCTTGTGCATTAACTGCACATATAATGTAAGTTGCAACGTGTGTGTGCATCTGTGTCTGCACACTCTTGCTCTCTGGTGTATATGAGAGTGTTTCCTTGTGTGCGTGCATGTGTGTGTGTGTGTGTGCGCCTCAGTCCCTGTGATGCTGACAGACCGAAATGAGCGCTGGATTCCCATATGCACAGGGCAGCGTTCCAGCAGACCCCAATTACAATGCAGCAGAGCCAGAGAGGGGAAGGCCAGACTGTGTGGAGCCCTCCAGCTCACACACACACTCTCTCACACACGCGTACTGTCACCACCACCGGGTAGACAGACCACCACAATCAGGCACACAGCATGCACAGGTCTGTCACTCAAGCACTCCCACATGTGCACGCAAGCACGCGCCCGCCCGCCCGCCCGGCCGCCCGTACCCCCCCGCGTGCGTTATAACTCATATTATGTGGCTAATAAACACAGCAGAGTAAACACTGAGTTTAGAACCGACCAACAGAACCTTTACAATGTTGGTCACACCAATAAACCAGTTATCTGATAGATTTATGGTAATGAGCTGCTGTGGTAAACAGCTAGGAGTGTAGATGAAAACAACTCGAGCCACTGTTCACTCAAAACACACACGCACAACACCACTGTAGGAACAAGTCCACTGAAAAACCTCAGGAAAGAACTGTGAGAAAGAGAAGTGAGCATGAAGAACCTTCCAGTACAATATAAAAGTGCCATTTTTTGGGTTTTTCTTCAAAGTTCTGTCCCCGAGTGGTCTTATCAGTGGTTCTACCATCAGAAGGTCACAAGGTCCATCCTGTGATGGATCTCCATTGCTGGGAATCCGAGAGAGGACAATTGGCCTTACTTTCTGGGTGGGAAGGATGGCCCTCCCTCTTCCCCCATCACTCCGAGTGATGCTAGCCACCACGAGTGTCTGTTAGCTCACATAGCACAACTGGCAGTCGGTGCTCTTCTCAAGAGATGTTGTGCTAGTAGCAGTTGGAAGCACAGTTGGAAGTAACGCAGAGGAACCAAATGCTCACCCTCACCCTCCCAGTGCTGGTAGTATCAGTGTGGGCTGTGGAGGCCTGGTGGTTAGGACATTGCCCTTGTGAACTGAGGGTCACAGGTTTAAGACCCAGCCCAGGCACTAGTGAGGTTCCCTTGAACAAGGTACAGTCCCACCACACTGCTCCCCGGGTGCTGTTGGTAGCTGCCCATTGCTCCACACGTGATGGGTTAAATGCAGAGGTCACATTTCGTTGTGGTGCTTGAGTGTGTTCACAATGACGAAGAGTCACTTTCACTTCACTATCGTTTGACCAGGGGGGGAGAAAACCCGACACGTGGGTGGAATTAAAGATGAAACAATTTACGGGTGAATAGATTAAAGATTTTTAGAAAGGTTGTTCTTATTCAAACATCCCATAATAAACATCAGTCTCTAATGTCGCGTGTAGACTGATGCCTGAGGCCTGACGAAGGATGTGGTGATATCTTTGATCATGGCTCCAAAACCGTGGTCCTAAGCTGTGTCTGGGCCAAAATGACCTTCTCACAGTGTGACCACTGCTACAACGCATGTCTACAAACCAACCAATAGGAATGCAGAATGATTTTCGGGAAGCAAAGTAGTGCTTCTGTGGCATACAGCAAAGAACCCTGTGTGTTATTTTTATATGCTGTTGTTTTTCTCTGAAGGCTGAAGTTTGATATCTCATTACAGTGGCACCTGTCAGAGGGTGTAACGTATTAGGCAGAAATTGAACAGTCAGTTCTTGAAGTTGATCTTGAGCGTAAGGAACTGTGCCACTTTCTTCAAGGGCCTTATCGTGATGTTCTAGACGACTGAGTCAGTGCATCTTCGACAGGTCTTGTGGAGTGTTCCAGTTGTGCAGTAGTTAGTACCTAACAAAAGTGATCCAACTGGTGAATCGGCGACAGGACCCTGGGCTCCCAAGGCTCATTGATGCATGTGGGGAGTAAAGGCTTGTCGGTCTGGTCTGATCCCACAGAAGAGCTACGATGGTGTAAAAAGTGATGCTGACTGTGATAGAATGGGGTCAGAACACACAGTGCAGCACAGTCAGAGCTGGAGGGACTCACTCAGTATTAGACAGGTGGTCTTAATGTTATGGCTGATTAGTGTATGTATAGGCTAAACATAAAATAATCAAAGTTCTACATATTAATTCTGTGAAAATGTTCGCTTGTACATAGACCTGACGTCAAGGTGAAGTTTTTTTCACGGACAACATATAGCATGTATAGATTTATTCACATGTGACTCGATGCACAGTAGCTTCCTTGTATGCGCTGGATCCACTGTTTTGTACGGAGCGCGCTCAAAATCCTAAAAAGCCTTTTCCCTCTGCTGCAGCAAGTCACAGCATTTGGACTGTTGCAGGGAGGGAAAGGAAACAGGAGGCGAGTCCCGCCGGAGCCACAGGAGGGAGCCTTGCTAGTTTGCTTTCAGTGTCGGAGAGAATCGAGGGGGAAAAGATTTTATGCTTACTCATCATTCTGTTTACATTTTCTGAATGATACTCATATGGCCATAAATTCATTGTCGCATGGCGAAGCACTGAAATAACTCTGTTCGGCTGATTGAGCATGACACACAATTATTCCTGATTGCCTGTAATGCGTTTTGTGGGTTCGTGTGGTGCTGCAGACGCTGACGGTCTCTCCCTAAAAGCCCATGTGTCATCGGCGTTTATGTCGCGTTCGGCGCTGGATGAGTTCAGCTTAATTTTCAGGTGTTGAGTGAATTATGCGTAGCTGTCGCGCTACAGGAAGGATTACGGTAGTTCAGTGAGGACTGTTTAAGAAAAAGCCCCAAACCTCAGCATCAGGGTCGAGGCTATAATCCTCAGTCAGCTGTGGCATGAGCGATCACCTGACCTCCGCTTTTGGCTGAATGTTGGCCGTGTGTGCAGTAGTAGGTCTGAGCTAAAATAAACTTTTATTTAAAACGAATCTAAGTCCCCTATAAAGTGTGTAAACGTTCCTCAAGGTGTGTTGGTACGTTATAATAATTTATTTATCAGGTGTATCAAAAAAACTTTCCAGCTTTAATGTGGTTTTTTTGTTTTTTTTCTTCCCGGAGTTGCTCTTCTCTTCTCTAAGGTAAAAACGGAGAGGTTCAGGATCTTCTAACAAGCATGTGTAAATATTTCATGTCCTGTCTTGCGCAGTATTTGTAACGCATTTAGCAGCACGCTGGAACTAACCCTGGAATCATTTCAAACGGTTTCTTTTCACACACTGGTTCTTATTGGGTCCACAAGCCACTATTTTATGGATGAGAAATCACTAATTTGCAGTTCTGGAAGGTTTAAAGGGCCTGGGGTGCTTTCAAGTGTAGACCTTTGTGGTTGGCCAACTACCTTTTTAGTTAATGTGTTATGATTGGCATTAATATATGATTGGCCTCAATAATCCCTAGGCTTTGAAGATCCTATTTGGCTTTCAGAAGACCCTAATTGGCTTTCAGAGGACCTTACTTGGCTTTCAGAAGACCCAACTTAGCTTTCAGAAGCCCCTGCTTGGTTTTCAGAGGACCCTGCTTGGCTTTCAGAAGCCCCTGCCTGGTTTTTAGAGGACCCTGCTTGGCTTTCAGATGCCTCTACCTGATTTTCAAAAGACCTTACTTGGTTTTCAGAAGCCCTGACATGGTTTTCAGAAAACCCTACTTGGCTTTCAGAAGCCCTGACATGGTTTTCAGAAAACCCTACTTGGCTTTCAGAAGCCCTGACATGGTTTTCAGAAAACCCTACTTGGCTTTCAGAAGCCCCTACCTGTTTTTTTAGAGGACCCTGGTTGGCCTTCAGAAGACCCTACTTGGTTTTCAGAAGCCCTGATATGGTTTTCAGAAGACCCTACTTGGTTTTCAGAAGCCCTGACATGGTTTTCAGAAGACCCTACTTGGTTTTCAGAAGCCCTGACATGGTTTTCAGAAGACCCTACTTGGTTTTCAGAAGCCCTGACATGGTTTTCAGAGGACCCTACTTGGTTTTCAGAAGCCCTGACATGGTTTTCAGAGGACCCTACTTGGTTTTCAGACGCCCCGACCTGGCTTTCAGAAGACCCTACTTGGTTTTCAGAAGCCCCTTCAAGGCTTTTGGAAAACCCTACATGGCTTTCAGTCCTTTTGGATCAGACTACACTACAACTGAGCCCCTCTTTTATTTCTTATTAGCAGGACTCTCTGTTTTAGGATGCCTATACAATCTGCACTGAGTAACTGGTGGGACTGGACATTCCTCAAGTTAACACCCCTGAAGGAATGGCTACAGAGGGAGCACTCAGTATTGTAAGGGGTTTCTCAGTCTCCTGGCATCATGGCTCGCACTCTGCCTGAGAGTGTGTGTCAACATTCCGTCAGGTCTCAGAGTCTCCATAACACGCTAGCTCCGTGTTCACATGTACCACTGGGTACCGTTACAGGCCGAGCCTTGGCGGCAGCACAGGCCGTGTCCTTATTCAATTTGACTGGGAGGTTGGGGCAATAAAGGCATCTGCTGTCTTTATCCTGGACTTGCACCGTGGGCTTGCGGTTTCTCCTCCTCTTGGTCAGAGGAGTAAGGTGTTGACTTATTAGGTGAGAATAATGTACAGGAATATTTGTGTGAGGGATGTGCTGTGCAGCGTGTGGTTAGGAGCCAAGCCCATGCGAAATTAATTGTTTCTCGAGTGTTCCTTACATCAGCAAAGCCAGCGTACGATCCTCAGAGTAATTCCGAACATCTTTTTTGAATTTCATGCCTAGTTTTGGTTTCCCATGCTAACGGCTTCTTATTTGTGTTTCTAGGTTTCGTAAGCAGCAGCTGAAATGAAGAAGGTACCGACGGGAGTGGGAAGGAAAGTGATGGGCCGACTCTATCCAGACAGGACATGGGATAGGACGCTACTTGTGCTCCTCTGTGTGGTTCTTGAACTCTGTACAGCTCACGCATCTATGGCGCCGGGCTCCCTGGAGCTCCAGCTAGATGAGGAGCAACCAGCGGGTACCGTTGTTGGCGACATCAGTGCTGGGCTTCCCCCCGGAGTCACGGCATCTCTTTATTTCATCTCAGACCACGAAGGAACAGGTGTTGGTACGGATTTAGACATTGATGAGAGCACAGGCATCATAAAGACGGCAAAGATCTTGGACCGGGAAGTGCGGGACCGGTACAATTTCATAGCAGTCACCATGACGGGCGTGACGGTGGAGGTGACCATTTTGGTCAATGACATCAATGACCATGCTCCAACGTTCCCAAGGAAAAGGGCCACGTTCAGAATACCTGAGCAGACTACCATAGGCACCAAGTTTCCTCTTGAGCCGGCCTTGGATGGCGATAAGGACCAGTTAACGACTCAAGGATACATCATAACGGATGGAAATGTGGGACAAGCTTTTCTTCTTGAAACCAGAAGAGGCTCCAATCAAGTGCTTTATCTGGACTTGGTAGTCAATGCCATTTTGGACAGGGAGAAAAGGTCGTCCTACACTCTCCTCTTGGAGGCTTTCGATGGCGGATCTCCCAAGAAGACTGGCCAGATGATCCTAGACGTGACGGTGCAGGACATCAATGACAATGCCCCAGTGTTTAACCAGAGCCGCTACCACGCCATGATCTCAGAGAACCTGCAGCCGGGTAACAACATACTACAAGTGTTCGCCTCGGATGCTGATGAGGGTGACAATGGCCTTGTTCTTTATGAGATCAATAGGAGGCAAAGCGACCCTGATCACTACTTTGTCATAAACTCCCGCAGTGGGGTGATCACGCTCAACAAACCTCTCGATTATGAGCTGAGGAGAGTTCACGAGTTGGTGGTTCAGGCAAGGGACAATGCCACCCATCCCGAGGTCACCAACGCCTTTGTCACCATACATGTGCGGGACTATAATGACAATCAACCCACGATGACCATCATCTTCCTAAGTGAAGATGGCTCACCACGCATATCTGAGGGAGCACAGCCAGGCCAGTATGTGGCCCGGATCTCCGTCACAGACCCGGACTATGGTGAATACGCCAACGTCAATGTGACTTTGGAAGGAGGGGATGGAAAATTTGCCTTGACCACTAAAGACAGCATCATCTACCTCATTTGCGTGGACGAGATCCTGGATCGCGAGGAGCGGGATCGCTATGAACTGAGGGTCATGGCCACGGATTCTGGAACGCCTCCATTACGAGCAGAGTCGTCCTTTGCCATTCAAGTGACGGACGTGAATGACAACCCACCTCTGTTTGACCAGCAGGAATATACCCAGGTCATCCCAGAGGTCGCCTTTCCGGGGAGCTTCGTGCTTCAAGTTACGGCACGCGACAAAGACCAGGGGCCTAACGGGGAAGTCCAGTACAGCGTCCTACAGAATCTAGAGACTCACTCTGGCTGGTTCAGCATTGACACAGTCACCGGCATCATCACTACCCTCACCCAGCTGGATTACGAGACGGACCCCGCGCCCAGCATGACCGTGGTGGCTACGGACAGGGGTAGACCTCCGCTCTCCTCCACTGCTGTGGTCAAAGTGATCCTACAGGATATTAATGACAACGAACCTGTTTTTGGAAGCAAGTTCTACAACGCATCCCTTAAGGAGAACACCGCGGCTGGAACCTGCTTCTTGGAGGTAAGACTTCTCTGTTCTCTGAAGCGTCAGGATTTTTCTTGGTGTTCGTGCGTGTAAACGCTTCGTTTTCCATCTTTCACTATTGTTTATTGATGATGACTATTTGATAAAGCAGACCATACTCACATGCACTGTAAATCTGAACAACTGGTTTAGGAAATTAACTTCAACACTATGGTGAGCTGTTGGGCATTTGGGAGAGTTTAGAGGGAAGCTCTGTTTGGATTGGAGCACTTGAGTTATTAGTTACCTGCTGTCCTTTCGGCTGAAGGGGATTTGCTCTTTATTGGCTGTCCTCATCTTAACCTCACGAAAGGTTTCCAGGGTAACAGAGGGAGTACGGGGGAGCTTATTTTAAAAACAGCAGGCTCTGCCTCAAAATTACACACAGTCAGGATCTTGGAGCACTCGCGTTGTGTCCCGGTCTTGAGCCGTTTTTTTTTTGTGTGTGCGATGAATGGACCCTAATGCGACAAAATGGCATTTTTACTTTGACTGTGTGGAAATGTGAAGGGATGAAAGAAGCCAGGGCTGCTGGCCAGTTCATCTTTTTTATTATTTATTTATTTATTTATTTATTTATTTATTTATTTATTTATTTATTTAAAAAAAAGTCTAATATTCTATTAATCCCGGAGGGTTGATGCATGTTACACCCACCCGGAGTGGTGAGAACTAGTATAAGCACCCGGGAAAGTGGGCGGCCTGGTTAGTAGTTGGGGGTTAGGTGCCTTCCTCAAGGGCCCTTCAGCTGCAGGTGTTCCTGCTGGTTCCGTGTTGCAGCCTCGTGCTCACAGACCCACTTCCGTAGCCTTTATACCATGATTGCACATGAAAATATAGCAGTATGTCTCACACACTGCACCAGGCTTGTGAATGTTTTGAAATTTGGCTTTTTTGGACCTTGTTCTTCTCCAGTTTGTGTGTGGGGTGTTACTACTGTAATTACTGTAATGACCTAACCTTGCCTGCTGTGTGGTATCAGTGTTAACACACGTTAAATATTCTAACATTAATTATATCAATATATCTTAGTGTTTTTCAAGTAGCAATAATGCGAAGCACTAAAATTTAGTGGAGGCCTAGTGGTTAGGACACTGCCTTTGGGACCGGAAGGTCACAGGTTCGAGTCCCAGCCCGGGCACCACTGAGGTTCCCTTGAGCAA
>JBBPDA010000001.1:17728885-17742085 GCA_037974385.1 Arnoldichthys spilopterus | reverse complement strand
TTTTCACAGACATGTAGTCACAAAGCGCTGTACAACAGTTTAAAAAGAGTAAATAAAAGAACATTAAACACATAAAAGAATTTCATATCATACTAATATCTTATATAAGGTCATATCATGATATCATAAAAAATAAAAATAAATTGAATAAATAATTAATTAATTAAACGCAAATCTAAGTCAAATCTGTGTTCGGTGTAGCAGTCCAGTAAATGTAGTGAATTTGACTGGTCAGTAAAATGACTCCGGGTCACTTGATTCCAGTACCAAAGTTCACTATGATGACATTCGATGAAGCATTTTATTTGAATTATGTTATATAAATAGACAAATAATTGTACATTTATCTGCCATAGTAGCACTGATTACCCGAAAGCAGTGGAAATGTGCTTCATGTTTTCATTAAGCCCACACAGTTTTAGCTTTGAGTTAAAAAAAGAAATGAATGAATAATTGGCCACGTTGGGTGTACAGTAATAGAAAATCAGCCTTATAAAATAAAAGACGGTGCATCACTAGAAAGTCAAAAGTTAAGTCAGTCCAGGTCCAGAAGTACATCATTACAGGTTTTTTGGCTGAATTTTCCTGCTGTAAAGAGCTCATACAGAAGCTTAAGGTCTACATCAAGGGTCAGTATGAGTTCCTCATAGTGGGAAGATTCAGCAAAAAACCTGTAAAGCATAAATTTGTTCTTTTTTTATTTGAAAACACTTATGATGAGAAAAGGATGAAAAATTTGGTCACAGTTGCTTTCCTACATTCTGAAAGTACCAAGTAAATAGAATAACACAAATAGAATGTGTGCGTTAGGAGGAGTGTTTCCATTTGTTAGACCAAGGCTAGATGTAAACATTCAGAGCTTAAGCCACACCCTCCCTAAAAATAACACACACACACACACAGTGGGAAAACACTCTTGCCAGCAGGGACGAGCAGCGGCTACAGTCCGACACATCAGTTGAAGCTCAGCTTTGGTGCCAACTTACTAACAGTGTAAGGTTTCCAGGTAGAATCTGTGCTTCTGCAATTTGGTTCCGTGATACATTCATTAATAATTACACAAAGGCTGTTGTGTGTTATGACTGCATGCACCAAACTGTGAGGCGATGAACACATGTACCATTACACCCCTAAAAACAAGGTGTTGATCAAAATGATAAAAGTGCATCATTTTAGCTAACAAATCAAAAAATATTTACAAACGTGTTTATTCCAGAGATAAGTTGTGCATGTCGAGCAGCTCAGCTCTGACAGCTGATCAACTTTACAATCCATGTCAAAAAAACAGCAGCATTTGTTTGATGTTGAGCTCTGTGTAACAAATATGCTGCATGTTGTACAAAGGTCAGAAGGTCAGGGTGTACTAACTTTAGGGCATATCATCACTGAAGAGCTTTATAGAGCAGATTTAGGGCTTCTGATGACTCCCAATCATGACTGTTGTATTAGCCCTGTTACATGGGGCCTCACTGGGCCCATTTGTGCTTGGACCCACTCATTGCCACTCATGGCCATATTTACATATGAAACACATGTATGATTTTAATTAATTGATAAAAAAAAATTATTATTGATTCAAATCATTGCGAGGTTTACATCCCTAAAATGATGCTTTATTTTATCTTTTTTTATATTATTTTGTCATTGTCCAGAGAAAACCACTTATCTCCATTTTTGTTTTTTTTTGTATTTTTATTTTTCTACATCAGCGCAGCAGCTGCAGCAGCAGCGCAGCATTTTCCTGATGACCAGACCAATAGAAACGCTCCAAAATCACTTGTTCTTAATTGTTCTTCCATCAAAAATTCTCTCTCCATTGGAAAGGTTTCCCCTGTTCCGGACCCACCTAATGCAACTAATGAGCTAGCGAGTCCTTTCTCAGGTGAACCGGGTGTGTCTGACAAGGCAAATGCTACAACATGCAGGGCAGCGGTTCTCTAGGAGTTCAAACATTCCTCAGCAAACCAACAGAGCTTAAAGAACTTATGATGATCTTGCAATATTGTGTCGTGGGTTCTCTTGTTCGTTTGGTTGACAGCAGAAGTTAAAGGACCACTTCAGTGTTTGTCTGCCTAATCTCTGTAGATGGTTATAGTAGCACATGCTCATTGGCTTCTATTATGTGTTTACTACCAAACAACGTCTTGGCAACTGAAAGATGTTCATGTTTGAAGCAAGTGCAATGATCTGCAAATGTAGGGAATAAATTTTGCTTGATGAAATCACTTAAAGACGTACTTTGAATATCACTCCATTTGGCAGAACACACAAATGTTTTTGCTAGTGTAATACCAGGAATCCACCATAGCTCCACCCCTGTCTTTTAAAGAACCCTTCTGTCACAAACCTGCTTCTCTAACCTTTAGGCCACAGTTTCCCCAAATATTATATTATATAATAATCATAATCATAATTATTATTATTATTGTTATTATTGTTATTATTGTTATTATTGTTATTATTATTATTATTATTATTATTATTATTATTGTTATTATTATTATAGTTATTATTTTTATTATTACTACTATTACTTCTACTATTATTACTACTACTATTATTATTATTATTATTATTATATATTATTATTATATGTTCACAGTTCCATATACTGTAACTCCTCTTTACCCCTGCAGGTCAGTGAAAGGAATTATTGAGGACATCTGCTGTGGCAAGAGTGAAGGATTTGGCTCAGGGAAACTGGAGGAGCTCCTCAAACTACTGCCTGATGCTGGGGAGGTATGTTTATAATCCCTTATTGGAGTCCGAGGGGTGAAACATCTTGTTTAAAGGAAATTTTCATGACAGTTTGGTATTACTTTAGAGGTCAGAGTCTTAGTGATGTGATGGGCAGGTGTTGATGTGTTGTGTTTTCAGGTGAAACAGCTTCTTGCTTTTAAAGGAGACTGTTCAGCCCTCTCTGAGGCCGACCAGCTTATGGTGCAACTGGTGAAGGTTCCATGGTGAGTCGTAGTTTGTACAGTCTTTGGAGTCTTACGTATATACGGTATGTCCATTCACTGGTTAGAGACTGTTAGCCTGTGTCCATTGTTTGAGGTAGCTGTGTTGCCTCCATGTACTTTTTCATGCCTTTAGAGTTAAAAACACAATGTCTGTTTACACGATTTGTTGTTTCTGGCATTTTAAGTGTTCAATGTCAACTTCTTGTGTCTAAATCCTCTGTAAAAATGACTTATAATCACAGCCCACAAGTTTGCTATTTATAGCTGCAAAAAGGTGAATTTTATATCTTTTCTCCAGAAAATTCTAAAGAGTTCTATAAGACTCCAGAAAGTTCTAGAAAATTCTGGAGGACTCCAGAAAGTTCTAGAAAGTTTTAGAAGACTCCAGAAAGTTCTAGAAAGTTCTAGAAGACTCCAGAAAGTTCTAGAAAGATCTAGAAGAGTCCAGAAAGTTCTAGAAAGTTCTGAAAGACTCCAGAAAGTTCTAGAAAGTTTTAGAAGACTCCAGAAAGTTCTAGAAAGTTTTAGAAGACTCCAGAAAATTCTAAAGAGTTCTAGAAGACTCCAGAAAGTTCTAGAAAATTCTGGACAATTCTCACAGTTTCAGAATATTCCGGAAGTCTACTCAGCATTTGAAGTGAATGAGAATGTTCTTGAATGTATTATTTATTTATTTTTTGGTGGAACATCAGCCATTTAGCCATAAAGGACTGAGAGAACACACTTCATACCCAGGAACAAAAATAAAATACGACACTGCTGCGTAGTGTGATATATCGTATACGATGTTTTGTCACAAAGTTCAGACTTTAACAGCATCCGGTGCCATGATTCATTCCATCTCCACTTTTACTCTTCCACCAGCTATGAGGAACGGCTGAAAAGTTTAGTTCTCAAAGAGGAATTTCCCCATTTTATGGACGAGGTGAATCACTGCATTGCCATCATGACTGCTGCCGGGAAAGGTAACGGCCCACCTTTATTTTAATCCTATGACAATAGAGCAGATATACGAGTCATCGTTTTTTCGTGACTTCTTTTCGTGGCTGTGGCTCTTTTTTTATGGCCAGTTTCCCATCCCCACTTCTAGACTTCTGCTCTGATTCGCACTGTAGTGATTTTTCACGCACCTGCTAATTGCCAGCTCCTTTAGGAGGACGACGTAGGAAGAGGAAGTTAGATGAACTGTAGATTCAGAAAGAGAAGTCGCGTGCATTGTTGTTAGTCATGATGGACACCAATCAGCCATAACATTAACACCACCTGCCTAACACTGAGTGTGTCCCTCCTGCTGCTGGAGCAGCTCTGACTGTGCTGCACTGTGTGTTCTGAACCCTTTCTATCAGAGTCAGCATCACTTTCTACACCACAGTAGCTCTTCTGTGGGGTCAGACCATGCATCAGTGAAGCCTGGGTGCCCATGACCCTGTCGCCACTTTTCGTAGCTACTGCACACCTGGAACACTCCACAAGACCTGCTGTTTTGGAGATGCTCTGCCCTTATGCTGCAGTTGCACTTTTAATGGCTGTTGTGCATGCTAAACGAGCATTTACGGCTATTTTCAGCCCTTAACATGTGTTAAGCCGAAGAAAAAAGCGATATTTGCTTGTCAACGTTCCATTCGGCCTCTAATCTTTCTTTTAGAACTGTTGGATTGTCTTGATCTTCACTCCGTCATCCGTCTGGTGTTGAAGACGGGAAACTACATGAATGCTGTGAGTATGTATTTTGTATGGATGCAAATTATGTTGAAAAAAAATCAAAATTCAACGCATCCGTTATACGTTTCTTCGCAGGACGGCTACGCTGGCAGCGCCGTGGGCTTTCGGATGACGTCTCTCCTCAAACTAGCAGACACTAAAGCCAACAAGCCGGGAATGAACCTCATGCACTACGTTGTGATGGTAGAAACTTTCTCACAAAGCGATGAGGAAAATCGCAGCTGTGCTACTTCGCTGCGCTTACGTTGCCTATTTTGTGTCTTTGACAGCAAGCTCAAAAGAGTGATCCGGCTCTGCTGAAGTTTCCTGAACAGCTCACACACATTGGAGAGGCGTCGAGGTAAACAGCCCAATCCAACTGATCTTATTTAACCTTTGTTTTACCAGGCGAGGCATTAAGAACAGATTCTTAGTTGCAGTGACTGCCAGGAAGTGCAAAAAACACAGAGGAGGGAATAGGGGGGAGGGGGAAAAAACTAGAACAAGGGAGCATATAAGCAGTACGTTGCAAAATAAATGCAAATATCATAAGAGCCAAACAAAGAGCAATGAGAATTCGCTGATGAGTCAGAGCTCAAACATTTATACGTCCGTAAGTCGGCTTTTAAAAGCAGAAAGTGGCCTAAATTTATCCGGTTTTAGTGTTTTTTGGAAGACGTTCCAATTGTTAGCAGCATGCCAAAGTGACAACAGGTTGGTTTCTAATTTTTAAAAAATTATAAATTAATAATGCACATTAATAATATTAAAATAATAATAATAAATGCATAAAAGTGAGGCACGGTGGTGCAGTGGTTAGCGCTGGTCCTGGGTTCGATCCCCAGGTCGGCCACGCCTTTCTGTGCGGAGTGTGTGAGCTCTCCCAGTGTTCGTGTGTTTCCTCCGGGTTCTCCGGTTTCCTCCCACAGTCCAAAGGCTGCAGTAGGTTGATTGGATGCTCTAAATTGCCCGTAGGTGTGAATGTGTGTATGAGTGGTTGTCTGTCTGTGTGTTGCCCTGCGATGGGTTGAGCCTCCTGTCCTGGCTGAACCCCGCCTTAGGCCCGCAGTCGGCTGGGATTGGCTCCAGCTTCCGCGCGACCTGGAAACAGAAGAAGCGGTTTAGAAAATGGACGAATGGAAATGCACAAAATATTACAAAATAAAATAAATAATACAAAATAAACTGTAAATAAAATACAAATAATGGATTTAATGTTGTAAATATTTGTATTATATTTATTTTAAAATTAAAATATGCAATAATTTAAAATAATAGGTGAACATGGATTGTTACAGAGCAAATGGATATATTTATATCAAAGATTTAACTAGCAATCGTTAGAACACTGTTACACTCCAGCCCTTCATCGCTTCACTGGGAGTTAATCATCTTAATGGTGCAGAAGGGGGCGGGCTTGTGGGCGGGCAATAAGAGGGGTATTCTTTATGAGAATTTTCATGGGCGTTGGTAATTCTAGTGTTAACCCTGATATAAAGGGAAGAGCCAGTTTTATGCTTGGCCTCAGACTCTGGGTGTAATTACTGTCTAAGGTGAGGGGGCGAGAGAAAATTCACTGCAGACATGTCCTTCTACACATCCAAGCCAGAAGAATCCACATCTAACCTCTACAAACTATTCTGTGTGTTGAGACTAACGAAAGTCTTCGATCAATAGAAGTGTTAAACATTTTGCGCACGACACCCAGTCCAATAAATCTGCTTTCGTGTTCTCCAGAGGTTGAAAGTGATGTCGCTGCTGTTTCTGCTGTCTAGTTTCCCTTCACTGCTTTCATTTATTGAGGGCAGAGCCACTGTTTTGCTGCCTTTAGCACAAACTTAGCACCGGCTTCATATACGAATGTGCTTATGGTGCGTGATGCGATATTATGTAACGGTTATTACATCAGCATTTAAGACATTTGTTCATCTCATTGCAGAATCCACAAGCAGGAAATCGAATCAGACTTCCAAAGGAAAGCCAATGAAGTACAGGAGGCAAGGAAGGTCGCTGATAAACAAAGTGACATGGCAAAACAGATGGAGGACTTTTTTAAAGTGAGCTCCCCTTTCTTGTTTTCCCAGTGGCTACAAGGTCTTAATGCCCACCAGCACAGACCTTTAGTTTAGGGCTGGGTATCCGAATTCACTTCCTTCGTGGTACCAGCCTCAATTAACACTGCAGAGTATGTGTAATGTGTGTTTTTATGTGCCCAAACCTCAAAAATTCATAATTTTTATAATTAAAATCTTCTTCTTCTTCTTCTTCTTCTTCTTCTTCTTCTTCTTCTTCTTCTTATTATTATTATTATTATTATTATTATTATTATTATTATTATTATTATTATGTCCTTAGTCTGTTCTAGTTTAAAATAACTAACCTTTGGGGGCCATAACCAAAACTGCAATACTGCATGTAGAACTTTTCCTGATGCTCAGTAGTTGAAATATTGACTAACTGGGATTGACACCACCTCATATAATCTGCTCTGATTTCTGCTTGTCGTCCATAGTGCGCAGAGTCTAGGATAACGGAAACGAAAGCTTCCTTTGAGACGCTGAATGCCGTCACGGAATCCGTAGCTGAATATTTCTGTGAGGAGCCCAGTGACTTCAAACTGGACGAGTGCTGCTCCATCTTTCACGCTTTCTGTGAAAAGTTCAAACGAGCCCTTCAGGTAAAGGCATCCACCATCCTGGCACATGGGAAACATGTTAAATCAGATTTTTCTCAATACGGGTTAGGGAAAGGGATCTGTTACATTGGTTCACCATACAAGCATTAGATCTTCAGTGTAGGTAGTGGTGGTTTGGGTGACGTGATTAGGGTCACAGGTTCAAGTCTCAGCCCAGATAACGCTGAGCAAGGTACCGTCCTGCTACACTGCTCCCCAGCGCTGTTCATAGCTGCCCACTGCTCCACGTGTGATGGGTTAAATGCAGAGGTCACATTTCATTGTGGTGAGCTTTGTGTGATGGGGTGTGTTCACAATGACTCTGCATTTTCCCCCCATAACACCTGTGAACACACACACCAGGAGCAGGAGCATTGTGCGGCTAGTTGGGTGCCTTGCTCAACGGCCCTTCA
This sequence comes from Arnoldichthys spilopterus, assembly GCA_037974385.1. Taxonomy (NCBI): domain Eukaryota; kingdom Metazoa; phylum Chordata; class Actinopteri; order Characiformes; family Lepidarchidae; genus Arnoldichthys; species Arnoldichthys spilopterus. Next base: position 17,734,334 of record JBBPDA010000001.1, on the reverse strand, counting down.
AGCATGAATGTGTTCTCAGGGTTCTCACTCACTCACTCACTCCTCCCACATTTTCCCATACACCTGGTCCTGGGGATTGAACCAACAACCCTCCAGTTACAAGAGCCCATTTCCAACCTCTAGGCTATGGCAGCCCCCTTTTAAATGAAAGCGACATTGCCATTAAATTCCCGTTCATGCACCTTGTTCCACTTTTTCCTCAATGCAGCTTACAAAACTGTGCATGAACCTCTCTCCCCAGGAGAATGTGGAACGCGATCTGGCTGAGGTGAAGCGAAGACAGCGTGAGAAGCTTCAGTCTTCGGTCAAACGCCGTTCCACTGCCACCTGCTCCATGCGTGATAAAGACATGGAAGGGGTAGCGCTGGAGGGCGTTCTTCAGCGGTTCCTCACAAACCGAGGGTCTCAGAGGAGAACCAGAACCCCCTCACCCAAAGGAATCCGCCTCGCTGAGATCACATCACAGGAGAACTGCCCTGCCAAAGATTCCAAAAAGCCCAACTGGACCCTAAAAGATTCGCAAGCCTCCGTGGATAAGGAGAACATGAACGACGGCGTGGACGTGGCATCCAAAAAGCCAGAGAGCAAAATTTCAAGTCCACCTTGGAAACATCCTGCCAGCAGCTCCTCCACAGGTCACCGGGCATCTGTGATGTCGGTGGTGAATGAGGACGAAAGCCAAACTGAGGAAGAGGCACAGAAACTGAGGGAAGTGTCCCAGAAAGTGCTGCGCTACCAGTCTAGCCGGAGTAGTGCGTCTTCGGGAGAGTATCTCTCACCAGCAACGTCTCCACGCCGCAGGGCATTTCAGGAGGACCGGGAGAAACAGCTGTCTGTTTCCAATGGGGAGGAAGTTCCCAAATCTTCTGCAAGCCCACTAGTTTTGGTGCAAAAGAGCCCTGAGAGCATCAGTCGCCGACACAGCATTGCGCTGCCTACGACAACTTCACATGGCAGTGACAGTGAAGAGGACATGTTTATCCCCAGCAGGACAGAGAATGGAAATCTTGGAAAGCAGAATGTCCATTTGGGAGACATTGGAAAGATGAAATCCATGGATGGTGCCCTGCCTTCCACAAAGGCAAGAACCGTGTCAGAAAAGGTTAGAAATGTGTTTGATAGTGTATCCAATAATGTATCTGCTGACACTCCGAAGGGCATGGCAAAAGACACTTCAAAGGACACTTCAAAGGACACTCCAATGGACACTTCTAAGGACACTCCAAAGGAGACTACAAAGGACACTTCGAGAGACGCTAGCTCCCCAGCAGACTCGAGCAAGATGGATGTGAAAGTAAAAACTGGGGAAAGTTTGGCCAATTCGCGGCAGAGCACGGTTTCCCAAAAACAACCCAAAGAGAACTTCAGATTCCTGTCCTTCTTCAGACGTTTGGGGGAAAAGGGCAAAACGAACAACAGAGAAAATGAAACCAGCAGCGTTGACCCTTAAAATATCCCATAGGTCACTTTTTCCACAGTACTGTTTCTCCAACAATGATGGGACATGGACTTTACTTAGTAGAGCTACACAGACTTCTGTAGGACCTAATATCCTCAGACCATAATAAGTGAACAGTATAAAGATGCACAAGTAACAATCTCCATGCAAAGCAATGGCAGCTACTGGCTACAGCTATGACCATGACCTAGACTTGTCACTAAGAATTGAACAGATGTTCCACTGGTGCCTCTTTTCCACTGGAGTGCTGGGGTGCGGGTGCTGGTGTGGATCCAGTTCTGCCTTGGTGCCTTTTGAGAACTGGATCACATTTCGACAGACGTTACGTGGCTGACGTTTGTCAAGTAATTGTTTTTTTTTACGTGTGCTTTTGCAGTGGTGCAGTGGTTAGCACAGCAAGAAGGTCCTGGGTTCGATCACCGGGTCGGCCATGGGTTTCTTCCGGGTGCGAAAGTGAAAGTGAAAGTGACTATTTGTCATTGTGAACACACTCAAGCACCACAACGAAATGCAACCCATCCACGTGGAGCAGCGGGCAGCTATTAACAGCGCCTGGGGAGCAGTGTAGCGGGACAGTACCTTGCTCAAGGGTACCTCAGTAGTGCCCGTAGTACTCGAACCTAAGACCTTCAGGTCTCAAAGGCAGTATCCTAACCACTAGGCCACCACTGCCCACTGTGGATGTTCTAAACTGCCCATGAGTGTGAATGGTTGTCTGTCTATGTGTTGCCCTGTGATGGGTTGGCCTTCTGTCCTGGGTGAACCCCGCCTTAGGCCTGAAGTCAGCTGGGATTGGCTCCAGCTTCCCCATGACCTGAAAAGAAAGTTTAGAAAATTGATGGATGGATGGATGGATGGGTGGAAGGATAAACGCACTTTTATAGTTGTAACATATTGCATTTGAATGTTCTTTGCATGCTGCACCTACAAGCAGCATTCAGAATAGATGACCACTGTGTTCCAGAAGATGGACAGGCGTTGAGTGTTTGATTGTTTGAGTTTGTTGGCAAAATAACGAATAAACCACAGATTACTGCTCGAGTGAGTTTTCTCTGCCACTGTTAACGCTTTCGCTCATGTTTTAGCAAAATAGTAGCACTAGCCCCTTCTATAGCCGTTAGCAGTTCTTTACTTTAGGACCAGCAGTTTTGTGGAGCTGTGCTGGTGCTGGCTCTTTGGCACCAACTCTAGTCTTTTTTTAATTATAATATTTATTATCATTTTATTTTTTATGAAAATGCACACAACCCATTCTAGATTTGGAACCAGCATCTTCACCAGTTTAACGGAAAAGAGGTGTGGGACACTGCTAGTGCTGGTGCGGAGCCAGTTCTGCGTTGGTGCCTTTTGAGAACCGGCCCACATTGACCGACAGGTGACCGAACGTTACACAGCGGAAGTTTGACGGATTTGGATGTGGAGAAAGATGGCGGACAGAAGGCTTTGATCTGCTTTGATCTGCTTTGTTTGGTTTTGAAGTTGTTACATATCACACATGAGTGTTGTCTGTGTGCTGCGACTGCCAACAGCATTCACAACAGACCTCCGCTGTGTTCCAGACCACGGGAAGGTGCTGTTCTCTGGCCAAACACCTGTAGAACCCTTCCACAGACACTGCTGGCTGCACATTTCATTACTGTTGCTCGTATTTTTAGAAAAATAGTGGTGAATCTCCTGCAGTAGCCCCTCTATAGCCACTGATGGCAGCAGCTCCAGTTTTAGAACCAGGAATTTTGTGGGGCAGTGCCACTGGTCTTTTTTCAAAACATGTTCTAGATTTGGAACCAGCACTGGCTCCAGTTTGGTGGAAAAGAGGTATGGGATGCAGTGTTTGACAGACCTTTAAAGGGCCCGTATCCCACTTTTTTCTTGTATTTCAAGCTCCACATTTAGCTATATGCACCAGTGGTGAGAAAAAGTAAGTGAACCCTTTGGAATTTGCCTGGTTTTTAAACATTATTTGATATTCGTCGTATATACATATAATTAAACCGAAGCTCTAAATGTGCTTAAGCTAATATCGCAATTTTTGCCCTTCATGTCTTTATTGAACACATCCATTAAACATTGGCAGTGCTGGTGCAAAATGTAAGTGAAGCATTGGGTTTGATAACTGGTTGAACCTCCTTTGGCAGCAATAACCTCAACCAAGTTTGTTAAAACCATGTTTTAATGCATCCACATATGGAGAAGCTGTCAGCGATCAACAGCGCCCGGGGAGCAGTGTAGAGGGGGTAGTACCTTGCTCAAGGGAACCTCAGTGGTACCTGCGACCCTCAGAATGCTGCTACAAATGAGAGTTGAATGCCAATGTGGACTAGGCCTAAGCTGCCCACTGCTCCTACAGGGATGGATTAAATCCAGAGGCCACATTTCGTTGTGGTGCACTGTGTGCTGTGCTGTGGTGTGTTCACAATGACAACCACTCACTTGTATCTAACTGTGGACTGAAGAATATCTAAAGTCTTCAAGATTGCTCTCTTGGTCACCTTTTCCTCATGCAAAGCATCGTTATTTTAAACCTTCACTCAAAAAGTCAAACGCTCAGAACTTCAGTGTGAGTGGGTAAACGTAACCTGCGTTTTTACAGCTTGGTTTCCGCATATGGACTAAATGAATTCAAACTGAATGGTACATTTTTTAACTGACAGAAGCACAAATTTCCATTGTTTCCACTGACCAACGTGCATGTATTTTTTACATTTACACAAATGTAGAATTCAATGGCTGCAACACACTATATTGGGAGAGAGATGTGTTTGGGAACTGAGGAGACTAATTGTTGCAGTTTTGCAAGTGGACTTCTTGTCCATTCTTGCTTTATACACTTCAGCTGCTCAACAGTCCGTGGTGGCCATTGTCTGATTGTTCTTGTCGTGAAGCTTCATACAGGTTCACTGGTGACAGATTTGGACTGTTGGTGCCATTCAAGCACACATACAATGTGTAAAGGAAAACTGTTGTAGCAGATGCAAGATGAGGCCTGGCATTGTCTTGCTGAAATAACCATGGATTTCCCAGGAGGATGTGTCACCTTGATGTCAGCATATGTTTGTCTAAAACCACAATATATGCCCCTGCATCAGTGTTACATTCAGATATAAGTCATTCATGCTGTGGGCACAGATGCACTCCCAGACAGATGTTGGCTTTTGCACTTTTCTAGACTGTCTTTATTACATATTGTTGATGAAACAATAAAAAAATGACTTGAGAAATGGTACAATTCTGTCATGAAGTTTGGCACAAAGTGGTGAACCATGACCCATGTTTGCTTGCAGAGTCTGAGCCTTTGGTAGATGCTCCTTCTATACCCAGTCATGTTTCCCTCACCTGTTACCAGCTCAGCTGCTTATTGTGGAATGTTTTTTAAAAAAAGTGAATATTCTGTAAAAATTTTACATTTTGAACATTTTTTGACTTTTGCAGGTTTCAAAATATTTACAAAATACAATAAAGTTGGTCAGCCAAACCATTAAAAGTCATTTATTTGTTATTTTGTATGTTAAGTAAAGAAAATTTACGAATTTAATTTACATTGAATGTGCAGTGGTTAGCGCTGTCGCCTCACAGCGAGAAGGTCCTGGTTTTGATCCTCAGGTAGGCCACGGGGGCCTTTCTGTGCGGAGTGTGCGAGCTCTCCCCGTGTTGGTGTGTGTTTCCTCCGGGTTCTCCGGTTTCCTCCCACAGTATAAGAAAATGAATGGTTGAATTTACATAATTTTTTTTATTATTATTACAAAACGTCCAAACTTTTCTGAAGATTGGGTTTGTACATTAAATCTACAAAATAGTTTAACAAATTAAGAAAAATTCTGTTTCTGTGAATTACCGGAGAACTATTTCAGAAGAAGAATGATCAGAAAAACACTCTGATACCCTCTTACTGGTTGAAGTTTCTGCGGCTTTTAACCCCCTCCCTCCTGCTGAGGAGCCCATATGAACAGCCCTGTCCTCCACAGAGCTGATCTACAGTCTCACGGCTCCTGT
>JBBPDA010000001.1:17622777-17639650 GCA_037974385.1 Arnoldichthys spilopterus | reverse complement strand
AAAAATACACAAAATACAAACAATTGTACTGTACAAAATATATAGAAAACTATATAACTATAAGCTATAAAACTATAAAACCTTAATAATTACAATTATATAAATATTCTGGAAATAATGTTTTTAGGTGTATGTTTGTTTGTAACAAGGACTAAACTGAACTGAAAAAATCAATTAAATTCAATTAAAAGTTTTTTCCCTTCTGTAAAGTTTTGGAGATACGAGTTACAGTAACAATGGACATTCTCAGAGGCGTAAATAACTAAAATATTAGCAGAAGTGGACAGTAACCAGCTGCAGCTACTCTGGCCCGTCTACTTATTTGCATCTTTGGTGAATTTGTAATTTTCTGTGTTTTTTTCTAAACACCTTTGTTTCGACTCGAGCACATTTATGCAGAATCTACTTTTCCTCAGTTCCAATTTAGCCGTTACTGTTTATTCTCTAATTCCTTTCTGGGCTTTGCTTCCAGCACCTTAACTACTTTTACTGCAGCTCATTCCTCCCAATTTCAGTGTTTAGCATTTTTTTAGTGCTTCTTTAGATTTCTATAGGGAACACAGTATTTTCTCTAGGGAGAGGTTTTTGTTTTTGGCAGTGGAGTCATTTTTTCATCGAAGCACCAACTCTTAGAGCTCTGTTTTGATGCTCCAATGCAAAGCATGAAGGGCAAGGTAAAACTAATACTAATGGGCGTGTCCAAATCCATATTGACAGTGGAAAAATCAGTTTTTGCTTCAATGCATGACGCAGAAAGGTTGTCCTAATTCTCTAAATTATGTTTTTTGACATGACATGCAATAAACCAACCAGAATGGCCCACCACCTCACCACTAAAAGGCAGGGGCGGAGCTATAGTGGAGCTATTATAATGGTGTGTTTAAACCAGGTGGGAGTTTGGTGAGAAAGTGGAACCTGCTGCTCGTGCACGAGGTGAAAGCGTGAGAGCGCATCATTTACAGGAGCAGCTCTGTTCCACCGGAGCCTTTCAGTGTCATTAGTGCACTTCCAGCGTGAACCCGTGTCTGTAACGAGCCTCATTCTTTCATCCCTCTCTCATCCTTCACTCTTCTAACAACATCTGGCATCATTATCGGTAGTTTAATGGAAAAACTATAAAGTTTAATGCTAATTTAAAAACACAGCAGTGCTATTTTGTGTGTCATTTTTGCTGGACCACTGACCATGAGATGTTCACACAGCGTAAAGTGCAGCTGACTTTTTCAGACAATAAAAACTGAAAAATAATGGAGTTATGAGGTTTTGATATTACAGCAAAGATATTAAAACAAACACAGGGTTTCTATACAACAAGGTGAAATCAAACACAGCCATATGACTCTCTACCACACCTTCCGCCGCGTCTGACCTCTGCGCCTTTAGACACATTTGGCAACCATTACATGTCAGTCACTGCTGCTTTATGGCACAGTCCATCAACTAACAACCGACTCACATTATAGCTATTTTAGGTTAAGCTCAGGAACAGGGGTCATGATGTCCGCTCAAATAAAGTAATCTGATCCAAAGATCTGAGAGAAACAGGCAGCCATGTGGAACCCATCACTGTATTCCTGCCAGCCAGCGCAGTCATGAGGACGGAGAAAAACACAAGGCGAGGAATTCCTCAAGCTCAAACATCTAGCAAAACGTGAACGCAACCAGAAATGGAGAACCGTGGAGGACATTTCTTTCGGGAAAGCAAGAGAAGGTCCGCTCTATGATGGAACATCCACGCGTGAACAACTGCAGCAACAGTGAGATCAACGTAAAGAGGAAATTGTGCCAAATATGCCAATTATCCTGAAACGAAGCAGAAGTTCTCCGGTTTCAGCAGAAACGGAAAATTGCTGCACTCCAGCCCGTGGGAGTCCACAGGATCGCCTCTGTAAACCCAAAGCCAAAGCAGCATCAGAGGTTATCTGGGGGACGCCTCCTTTAGACCATCACATCTTGTCATCTGACATGCCGATACTCTAATCATCGCACCTCCAGGGGAATAAAAACAGGAAATATCACGGGGAAGAATCTGGAACACTTCACTGGCAGTTTAATTACTTTAATCCATGCTGAGCTGCTGCTTGTTTGGATGATAAGAGAGACCTCTTGCCTCGTGCAGAAGACCGTGGGGCCCCGAAGCCACGAATTGGCATGCTCGAATGGGTGCGAAACATCCACCATTACCTGTGACATGTCATTCATTCTCGCTAATCTCCAGCTCCGCTCGGTGTGGAAGGTTTTAGGGGTGAAAAAGGCCATTTCTTAACATAGACAGTAGCAGAGTCCAAGCTAAATATGATGGTGGCCACATTCTTGTATCCTTTGCAGGCAATATTTCTAATTTAGACCTCAGCTGGTCATGGGTACACAATTATGTAAGAGTGACCAACATATCGTTTTCCCAAAAAATGGAGAAAAACAAGAACGTTTATTTTGTCTTCTGTATTCTCAGTCTGACAGTTGAGTGTGCTACTTATGGGATAGTGGATAACACCCACTTTTGGTCTGGCAAGTGGGACAAACTCAAAGACACAAATATCTAAACAAAGTACACTATGAGGAAAAGTGGCTTTTTCAAACACCTATTCATCAATTAGGATCAAATAATCAATTGTCCACCAGTCTTTGACATTGGCCTTCTGAAATGTTTGACCATTTATATAATAAGTGAAAGTGACTATTTGTCATTGTGAACACACTCAATCACCACAACGAAATGTGACCTCTGCATTTAACCCATCACACGCACACATGTGGAGCAGTGTAGCCTTGCTCAAGGGAACCTCAGGTCCAAAGAGCAATGTCCTAACCCTATAGGCCACCACTGACCAATTTGGAACACATTCAAAATTCCTTCAGTTGAGGTTAAGATGTTTGAGGAAGCATCTACTGCCCTTTTCAAATCTCACACAACATTTCAGTGGGGTTCAAAAACCTCTCTTTCCTTCTATTTGAGCCAGTCCTTGGTGGGATTGCTAGTGTGCTTAGGATCATTATCCTGCTGAAAGGTTCTCTAATTCAACTTCAACTTTTGGACATACGGCCTCATTTTATCTTCAAGCACTCTTTGATGTGATGCAAAAATCTTAGCTGAATAAAAGACCCAGTCCCGGAGGCAGCAACTCAACCCTCAACCATAACATTTCCACCACCATGCTTCACAAGTAGTATGGGGTTCTTCAATTGAAACGCTGGTCTGGTCTATGTGAATTTGTTGGGGCAGATTTACACTTGAAGAGGATTTTTCTCACAGTAGAATAATTTTTTATTTAAATTGTTTTAAATAATATTTGTATTTATTTTTTAATTTTTTAAAAAATAATTTTTCAGATTCTTTAATCTTTCTTTAAATCCCTTTCCAGACTAATAGGCATCTTTTTCTGAAGGCTTTGGAGAGTAATTTTAATTTCAGCATTATGACATCACAATTTCTTGATATTTATTGCATGATACATATTCAGAAGCGAATTTAGGATATGTCATAGATTATAAAAGTAATATTAACTGTTATGGCATAAGACATATGTATGTCTCTGTATATATCAGGGCCGCCGTGGCCTAAAAAATAGAGAAGTGGGTTTGTAACGGAAGAGTTGCTCGTCCGATTCCCTGAACTATGACCACTGTTCCAGGTGTGTGTTTGCTAAGGCTCACTACTCCGAGTGGGTAAAATGCATAGCAAAATTTTCCCTCAACGATTAATAAAACGATACAAAAATGTATATATCGTACAATTTGAATGGGGCAGCCATGGCCTAATAGTTGGACAAGAGGGGTTGTGACCTTAGAGTGACCAGGGGAAAATGTGGAAGGGGCGAGTGAGTAATAAAGACACTCCCCCTCTTATGGCTGAAGTGCCCTTGGGCAAGACACCTAACCCCTTAGCTGCCCCTGGGTACTGTAGGTGTGCACACCACTCGTTCTGGTGTTAGTACATCAGTGTCACTTAATTTCTTGACTTTTGTACATTCGTGTCTATTACCGTCCTGTGGCTTTTGCGCAGCTCTTTCCTGTAGAAAAAGTCTAATTTCTGACTCCAGGGAGGCAGCGGCTGAGAAATGTTTGTGAGAATACTGAGTGGCAGGCGAAAATGCTGAGTAAGTAGTCAGGCATTCCTCTAACGTAGGAAAAGAACAGGTCATGTCAATCTAAATTCCTTTGAAGTGCAAGCCAAGAGAGGTGCTTAGAGCTGAATATGGATGGGGGAAAAAAAGAGCAGGATGGTCTAGTCAATCTGCTTATGTAATTTCGTTTTTCAGAAAGCTAATGTGTGCATTAGCTCAAGGTGAGGCGATTCCATGCACTGCAGCAATGCAGTATACAGCACAGTATCACTATAGCCTCATCACAAATGCATAATACATTATATGTGTCCTTGATAAGTGTGCAATTATCTTTCCTGCCCTGCGCTCGGGCTTGAGTTTACACTTTTGAGTCCCTAATATAAAACGATGAATGTTCCATTGAAAGTGTTTTAAGACCCAAAAATGCATTAAATTGATCCAGACTGCATCATAATGTCTGCAACACAACACAAATTTGATTTAGGGTCCTATTCTGCACCAGTGCCAAGTGTTTTTACTCATTTCATACCAGTGCTTTCCTCATTTTCACCTCATGTGCTCACACATTTTCACTTCATGCACTTCACTGGGCAGTGGCGGCCTAGTGGTTAGGACACTGCCTTTGGGACCTGAAGGCCCGGGCACTACTGAGGTACCCTTGAGCAAGGTACCGTCCCACTACGCTGCTCCCCGGGCGCTGTTGGTAGCTGGCTGCTGCTCCACGTGTGCACGTGTGATGGGTTAAATGCAGAGGTCACATTTCGTTGTGGTGCTCGAGTGTGTTCACAATGACAAAGAGTCACTTTCCTTTCCTGAAAACCCATCTAGTTTACCAGGTAAACACACCATTATAATTGCAATCCACCATAGCTCCGCCCCACCTTTTAAAGGTGAGACGCCTTTCTGATTGGTTAGTTGCATGTTATGCCCAAAAACACACCTCTGAATAATTAAGAGACTTAGAACAACATTTTAGCCCTTTGATCTTGCATAAAGTCTGTTTTTCTGCTGTCAAAATAGATGAATGGATTTGGATTTGGACACGCCCATAAATGTTAGGCCTTGAGGTTACCTTTGGCAATAATAATCTTGAAGTCATATATTTTATTCGGATGAAAATAATATGCAAATTTAAACAATCAATTCACATTACTTTTGTTCTCAGAGCATAATCTACCTTTCTAGAGCCATTTCGGTGACTAATGTTTTGACTTTCCACTGATGGCACAGTTTTAACTGGATTCTTCTACTGGCTGGAGGGATTGGCACCCACTCAATATCCTGACATTTTAACGCCATTACTGCAGTGCTTAATGTTGATGCTGTGGCTGCACCTGTCAGAAGGGAAAGAATCAATACCCTGGAGGTGATGGTCCCAGCAATGTTGGACATATTTAAGGCGAATGTAGCTGAAAACAGACTCTGGATTTTATACTAAAACGTCTCGATTGCTCCTTCAAAAAAAACGATGTTCGAGTCTTATGTCTCTAGACCTTGATGATGTGGCATAATTTCTTATAATAACCAGCTCTTAAAGCCTAAAGTCTAATAACTTAGGCCTTTGCTGTCAGTCTATGGGAAACAGCTTCATCAAGAGTGGTAGCTAGGTGCCATTGACAGTAGGCTACAGCCCAGTGTTGGGGAAGCTACTCGCAGGCTACAAAGGACATTATAGTGGAAGAAGCTGAGCTACAGTAGAAATAAACCTAAATTGTTTAAAAAATGCACCTGATTTTAAAATTATAACCAAACACTATATACAATGAAGGTCACATGCAGCAAAATGACACTTAAATCCAGTTTACTGCAAAAAAAGTGCCTTAAAAAGTAAAACGGTCTTCAGTTTTCACCTTAAAACATGATCAGACTTTCTTTTTCTGCTGTAACTCGACTCTTCAGCATGGATATTAAACGCAGTTTTTACAGAATATAGTGTAGGAGCATGTGAACCCGCAGCTAGACGGGCGGCTGTTGCTTAGCGGCCGGTGACAAATTGCCTGGGCGTGTTCACAGTGGTCAGATTCAGAGTGAAAGGAAATGTGGCCAAAGGGCAGCGCAATTACTGTAAAAAATCAATCAAAATGACATAATTCTGAAAATCGACTAGTTTTAGTAGTTAACTACGGAAAAATTGGCAAAAAAGTAACAAACTGTTTGAATCACTGTGCAAAAAAAAAAAAAAATGTAGCCGAACTACCAGCAAAGCTACTGCTGCACTGCTGGTTATGTGATCGTGCTGTAGTGGATGTAATTGTAGCTTTACTGTGAGCTGAATGAGGTCAGTTCCCTGTGCAAGAGTAATAGTTTGCTCATAGCACACACAGTGAGGCGAGACAGGTTTTTTTTGTTTGGGCCTAATGTACTTTCAGTGCACACGTCTACTTCGCTCGTTACAGACACAGGTACACGATCAAAGTGCACTAACGGCTTTGTGTTCATTATCCGAATCCCGTGTCGATGATCTGACCCACTTTCGGCCCTAAGCAGATGATCTGGTGATGCCAGAAAATGAAGACAAAGCACTGATGCGTCATCCCACACCTGCTTTACCTCAGCAGGTTTAGGTGGCACTTCAAATACATTTGGATTTTTTTTTTTTCGTTGAACGGTTCTTTAAAGCTCAGAAATGCATCATATTTATTCAGATTGCGTTCATAACGAACAAGAAAAAATTTGACCTGGGGCCCTATTCTGCACCAGTGGAAGGCACGACGCAAAGTGTTTTTGCTAGTTTCGAAGCAGCACATTCCTCATTTTCACACCATGGATGCACACTTCAAAAAAAAACAAAAAAAACCCCAAATGTCTTTGTGTTTCCCACTCATAGAAGTGTCAATTCAATTCAAATCAAGTTTCTCTCTATGGAGCTTTTCACAACTGACGTTGTCACAGAGCAGCTTTACAGAAACATGGTCCGAGCCCCAAAGAGCCGAAGGCGACGTCAGAAGGAGAAACTCCCTAAGCTGTAGGAAGAAACCTCAGGAAGAACCGAGGCTCAGAAGGGGGAACCCGTCCTCCTCTGGTCGACACCGTGGTGCTTTTTAACCCTATTTGTACTGCCCCCTGGTGGCTGATACAGCTCTCTATGAAACACAGTTGTCATTTAAAACGTCAGGATCCGTAATTAATCCACTGGATAAAACACCAAAACTTCAATATTACTTGATTCTCTGAACTCCAGAGCACATGTCTACCAAATTTTAAGATTCTATGTGTTTTCGTTCTGTAATAATCGGTAAAAATGTGTTTTTACGTAAACTAGGTGGCGCTGTTGCAGGCATGTCACAACAATAAAATCGTTATAAACATCACCCCGTGCAGTGACAGGTCAAACAACATGACAGACAAATCACATTCTAACACAGAAACAGCACCAAACACTTATTATCCACATAAAACGGCAAAAAAATTAAAATAAAAAAATAATAAAAAATTATATTTTAAAATTACAAATATGTATATTTCACTATGCATTAATACATATGTTCTGTTAAAATATATTGTGTGTAAATGTGTAGAGGATACACTGGAAGTGCATTAAATAACAAAAATAAAAATATCGAAATACTTTCTTCACTTCACTGCATGTTTTGATTATAATGACCTCTTAATTCATGGGGCCTTTTTTATGGGAAAAAAATCTGCATAGAACAACAGAACTAATGTTTATCACAGGAAATATCTCCAGCAGCTATAAAATGATACACTGGCTCATAGGTTTCCTGTGCAACTTCTCAGTTGTACTTTTTAACATGGTCACATGATCCTATAACATACAATTGTGACAATATACGAGATTACAAGGCAGATTTCTCACATTTTCAGTATGTACTCGCATATAGTGTATGTTTTCCTTAAATTCTACACATTAAAAGCTCGACTCTATAGATATCTTGACTCTGCAGACCTAAAAGTGAGTTATTTCTCGTCCGAGGCAATGAAACATCAGCTAGCGTTGTGCCTGGGACGGTGGAAGGCCCGTGAAGAAGGGCACCGGATGAAACAAAGATAATTGCCATTGTGTGTAAAGTAGTGGCGAATGATGAAAAAGCAAAGCTTTCTCCATATTGTTTGATAATTAGCCCCCCTGGTCGGTGAGCGATTTGCATAGTGGTCACTTGACAAATAAAGGCAGTCCTGGAAGTGACAGTATATAAATGACTTGTTTTGCAGACAGCAGATGGTGAGTATCGCAGGGAGCGAACGAGGGAGAAGGGGAAAGGGGAGAGAGAGAGAGAGAGAGAGAGAGAGAGAGAGAGAGAGAGAGAGAGAGAGAGAGAGGCCTACCAGCTGCTGCCTTCCTCAAATCACATTCGCCAACTCAATTAAGCTGTTCTAAAACTTCCACCAGTCAATGAGGAATATGGCCGAGGGTATTGATCGCACACTGATCCATACATTTGGCAATCAACTTAAAGGGTAGAATATCACATTAGAAAAGATAAATGACATTAACAAGGGGAAACAGGTCTAATCCCGCAGCCATCCAGCGACGCTCCAACCTGCACTTAAATATCACATTCCTACAGTAGAGCTCATGAGGTAAAAAGTCACCTGATCGGATGTTGCTCACGTGTGTCTTATACAAACGTCAAAAATTGGCTTTTTTATGTCTAAAAAATGAGGCTTTATACAAAAAAACAAATAAAAACAATTAACAATAATAAACAATAACCCCCCCCCAAAAAATAGCTAGTAAACAAATAAAAGTGAATAAATAAACAAATAAATAATCAAAATAAGTAATAAAAAAAACTCAGTTATCACCCGTTTTAAATGTGGGTGGGGCTGAGCGCTGGTTCGAAGGCTAGAGGCGGTTTTCATTCACAGTAATACAGCTTTTCTTCTTCTCTTGTTATTCTGGTATCTGAAAAAATGGCTGCAAGTAAAATAAGCTCATCACCAGCTTATAGCTCACAGCAAAATAAAAAAAAAAAGCTCAAATCAGGGAAAATATGGCCCGATAACTGAAAAATCTCACTCAGTTTAAATATAAAATATAAATATTAAAAAATGTTAATATTTGATATTATAATATTTTATTTATATTATTACAAATTTACATTTTCAAGTTTCAGATTCAAATTATTTACATTAATCTTCTTCTATCTGACCTAGTTTTGAGGTTCCCTTGAGTAAGGTACCGTCCCGCTACACTGCTCCCCGTGCGCTGTTGGTAGCTGCCCACTGCTCTACGTGTGGACGTGTGATGGGTTAAATGCAGAGGTCACATTTCGTTGTGGTGCACTTTGTGTGTTCACAATGACATAGAGTCACTTTCATCATAGACCTCGTCGGTGAGATTTTTAAAGCAGGCTGAGATATTCTTCAGTTCGGGAATAAGTGCTTTAGACTTAACAGTTCTTAATTATTCAGGAAATTATTATGAATTATTTGCAAACTCACACGGGAATTAGGTAGTTATGAGCGTGAGGAACCGAGCCATAATTTGACCTTGAGTGTTTTAATGTCAATGCAAGAATAAGAGTCTAGAGTTCTGCACATATACACTGAGTTACTGTGTTTAGAGTGTCAGGGGGCAGTGGAGGCCTAGTGGTGAGGACATTGCCCTTGTGAACTGAAGGTCGCAGGTTCAAGTCCCGACCCAGGTACCAATGAGGTTCCCTTGAGCAAGGTACCGTCCCGCTACACTGCTCCCCAGGCGTGGTTGGTAGCTGCCCACGGCTCCACGTGTGCACGTGTGATGGGTTAAACGCAGAGATAACATTTCGCTGTGGTGCTTGAGTGTGTTCACAATGACAAAAAGTCACTTTCACAAGCTTGGATGATCAGGTCTGAACTGGTCAGTGGGCGTGGTTATCAGTCAATTGAATGAGCCTCCTCTTACCAATTTTGCCCAAGTGAGTGAGTGATTATTTGTCATTGTGAACACACCACAGCACAGTACACAGTGCACCACAACCAAACGTGACCCATCCGTGTAGGACCAGTGGGCAGCCGATGTGGGCTCCGGGGACGGTACCTTGCTCTCGGGTACCTCAGTGGTACTTGTACCGGTCTGGGATTTGAACCAACGACCTTCAGGTCACAAGGGCAAATTCCTCATCGTTACACCGTTTACACCACCACTGCCCCATAATAAGGCACGGGTGGGATTCGAACTTGCACCGCAGTGGTAGTCAACACACACAATGACATGAGTTAACATCTGTGGTTGACAAACTACATGACTTAGAGAAAAAAGACTGAAATTATTATAATATTCATATTATTTATTGAACATCAGTGTATGTTACTCTGACGCTGAGCTGCTTTTCCCAACCAGGGTGGCAGAGGGTGATGGAGCATCTACCAGCAGGACTCACTGGTTCACCACCGGGCAGATACATAGACATACACACTCACCCCACCCCCACATAGTGATTTTACTGGTTAAGGGGGGGGGGGGGGGGGGTTATAATTCTTAGTACCTTGCATGACCTCATTTGTAACATTATGCTATTTTGTTTGACACACTTCTCAAAAAATGTGCAAGGTAAATTACTTCATGCCGTTAGTGACTCGAGGTTTGACTGAGTCAGGGAAGTCATTACATGGACCCTGAGCGCATGCCACTGGCAACAAAGGCCTCAAAGCATTTGGACGTCACTCCAGTTAGTGATGCTATGTGCCAAGCAACGCAGCAACTTAAGCCATCGTGTTGCGCTCGATCACAGTGAAGATGAACATGCTAAACTAACGCAAACGTCTTTGCCAAAAGATCAGTGAGACATCAATTTAAAAAAAGAAGCTTTAAAAAGAAAGTGTCTTCTAATGCCATAACGATGAGCACAGCAATTCGATTTTAGGGACCTGAGATCACTTGATCTGATGTTGTTAAGTTTAGGTTAGGTTAGCTTATTTTTCACTCAATGCATAGACAATCAATTGTTTTTTTAAATATATATTTGATATATTTTAATATTATTTTATTTTTAATTAAATTTTGATTTAAAAAATTGTATTTTATTAAAACATTAAAAGAAAAACTATTTCGAAAAAAAAAAATATATATATATATATATATACACACACACACACACACACACACACACATACTGTACAGCTACTGGGACCATCACTGTATCTTTGTGCTGTGTTATGTTGTGCAATGTTGTGTTATGTCTATTGTCAAATGTACCGTGTTGTCTGTTTTGCACCCTATGGTTGTCCCTGTACTGCTATATGTTGCACCATGGAGCTGTATACTTGTATATGGATCGGATGACAATAAACACTTCTTAAGTCCTGAGCATATATTAAAAAAGATAGCCGTCACCGTTGCCATGGTGACATGGCCACGCTGACCTACCTCGCGCAGCAGGGGGTCAGTGTTGAGGCTGTCGAGGTTGACGGAGCCCTCGTAGGTCAGGTGGTGAAAGACATTGAGGGCGCGCACGGCCTCGGGCCCGCGCTGCTTGTAGCCAAAAATAAGGTCAATCCACTGGTGCAGTTGACATGACACAAACTCGCTCTCCAGAGCCTGCCAGAGAGAGAGAGAGAGAGTGAGAGAGAGAGAGTGTTAGAGAAAGAGAGAGTGCAGGGCAATTAGAGGTGAAAGGCAGCAACATGCAAACTCATCCATATACACACAGGGACAAACAAGCTCATCCTCAGGCATATTCGGTACTGTGGAAAAGTTTTTGGCAGCTAAGAAAATGATGTCGGCCTTAAGCAAGGTTTGTCCAGTATAAAAGTTATTAAAAAAAAATAAAAAATAAACATAAACACAGTGAAACAACAAGATCTTTCTTTTTTTCCCCTTGTTTTTGGTTAGAAGAATGTAGTAGCTAGAGAAGGCAAGTCTGCTTCCTGAATTTTTATTATACATTCTGATCTGGATTTCTATTCAACGTTCGTTCTTGAACTGATCTTTGTTGGTCAAGCACTCCTGGGGAGGGTAACAATGGTCCTGAATTTACTTTAGTGATGTGAAAGTGGCTATTTGTCATTGTGAACACACTCAAGCAGTCATTATTTATTTCTACATGACGTTTTCCCAACCTCGCTCAGGTTCTTTTTGTTACTGTCCCTTTTAGACTGATATATGCTAAATTACTCTCATATATTAGATTTATCATTTTGTTTATTGATTTGATATTTAGATGCACTTCATTTTTTCAAATGTTTGACTGTATACAGTATTCACACTAGTGATTAGGTGTACTCTGCCCAACTTCTGACAATCAAATGTAAATTTTCTATATATGCATGCCTGTTTAATTTAAATCATAAACCAAGATTAAACAATTACAAGTTTACATGTGTCCCATTTTTTGTGGAATTCTATTGCGATCGGAATAAGCATCAGAAAGAATAAAAAAGGTTCAGACTGAGTATGCAAACACTTAGACTGCCCTGGTTCAGATGCAGTAAAACAGGCCCCAATGATGATACTACCACCACCATGTTTCACAGATGGGATAAAGGTCCTTATGCTGAAATGCAGTGCTTTCCTTTCAGTGCTTCTCATTTAAAGCAGAAAGTTCTATTTTGGTCTCATTTGTCCACAATACTTTTCCACATAATCTTTAGCAAACTGTAGATGAGCAGAAATGCTCTTTTTGAAAAGCAGGGGCTTTCTCCTTGCAACCTTACCATTGTTTTGTCAGTGTTTTTCTGATGGTTGTCTCATGAATATTAACCATAGCCAGTGTGAGAGGCCTTTAGTTGCCTAGAAGTTACCCTGGATTGCTGTAAACACCTCGTCCTTGGAGTGATCTTTGTTGGTCAAGCACTCCTGGAGAGAGCAACACTGATCTTAAATTCCCTTCATTTGTACAGTTTGTCTGACTGTTGATTGGTGGAGTCCAACGCTTTAGAGATGGCTTTGTAACGTTTTCCAGCCAGATGAGCATCAGCAACTCTTTGTCTGAGCTTGGTCTATTTTGAACATCAGTTAATTGTCCTCCTGTTGGTAGAAAACATACGACTAAAATTTCACCTCTAACTTAACTGTTAATTCTTCATCATTATTCAAGGTTCACATACCTGTGCCACTCACAGATCTGTAATATTGGATCATGATGAAATTACATTTGTCAAATTTCTTTAATTGGGATCTCTTTATTCAGTTTTAGGACTTTTGTAAAAAATGTCAAAGGTCAAATTTGTGCCAAAATTCCAAACACCACTGCATCAATGGTGTTAGGAAAAACCTTGAATTTGCATTTTCAGCAAAGACCAACTACTCTTTACATTAGGTAAAAATTTCTTAAAGAATTAATAAGTAAAGTGGTCCAACTTTAACATTAACTTACATTTTTTAAAACTTACCATCTAGAAGATACAATGTTTTGCTTCACGACAACAACATATTAATTCCATGTAAAATATTTTACATTCTACATTATTGAAATCTGCCATTAAAAAGACCAACGCTTCAATTAAAGCCATTATTGATCTGGAATCATCATCATTTCCTGAAGGTGCAAACTCAGACATCCAGCTACTTCTGCATAATGCCCTGGTATGACATTCAATACTAATGCAGGCCCAATTTACAGCCTCCCTATTGTTATAAAGCACCGCCAAATGCACCAAATGGATTTTTTACAGGCACCCAGGGGCTCTGCAATGGTAACTAGAGTGAGATAATTATAGAAAGTCATACTGTGGGGCATCGTATTATTGGTACGAATCCGAGTGTGAACAAAGCACACACATGCAAACACAAACACCTACACAGTCATGGTCACATGAACACATGTACACACATACACACACTAGGTCCCACTGCTGCTGGAATGCACGCCCTCCCTCTTGCATCAGGACTAACAGCTATTACCAACAGAGCAGGCTACACTCCAGAGGGGGCTGCGCTAGCCACAGGGCATGTCACTCCAATCGAAAGTGACACATGCAAAGATGGGAACGCTAAGCAAAAGAGAACGAGCAAGGGACGGGGGTGTGGGGGGGGGGGGGTGAGAGAGAGAGAGAGAGAGAGAGTGCACAAAGACAAGGGAGGGGGTTGGAGGAGGGATTAAACGCCATAGACAGAGGCACAGGATAAAAGAGCGGCAGAGAAAGCAGGAGGACGAGACAAAAGGAGCAAATATGGACGAGCGTAATGCAGTGTGTTAACTGTGGTCATGTTAGTGAAATTCATACCCTGAATTTACTCGAGCGTCATTTCCGAAAAAAAAACAAAAAAAACAAACGATTCTGTCAAAGAAAAAATTATATTGTCATACGCAATTGTGTGTCTTGGGCCACTTTCTGCGATATTTGCTTCAATGTACTGTCCAGAAAAAACCACAAATAAACAAAAAAAATTTTTTTTTACATCAACAGACCAATACATCTGTACAAAAAACATGTCTGCATGATCATTAGCAAACTACAGATAAACAGAAATGCTCTTTTTGGAGAGCAATGGCTTTCTCCTTGCAACCCTACCATGCACACCACACCCCCTGATGGCGGACTAATGAATAGTAACAACAGCCAATGTGAGAGGCCTTTAGATTTTTACAAGCTACCCTGGGTTTCTATGTAAACACTCATTCTTGAACTGATCTTTGTTGGTCAAGCACTCCTGGGGAGGGTAACAATGGTCTTGAACTTAGGAAAGTGACTATTTGTCATTGTGAACACACTCAAGCACCACAACGAAATGTGACCTCTGCATTTAACCCATCACACGTGCACACGTGGAGCTACCAACAGCACCCGGGGAGCAGTGTAGCGGGATGGTACCTTACTCAAGGGAACCTCGGTGGCGCCCAAGGACTCGAACCTGCGACCCTCAGTTCACAAGGGCAATGTCCTAAGCACTAGGGCTCCACTGCCCACCACTTTACTAATAGGGTATTAGTAAGTTCCCAGTTGCACGTGGTCAGTGCAGGTATAGCAGCATTAGCCCCAGTTTACGCCACAGTAGTATTTACCAGATATTGCATCATATCCTAGAGCAGTGTGCCTATAGGACAATTTAATTTTAACTGACAGCTGGACCTCTGCCCACACATGTATACTGTGTGTATGTGCGGCTGTCTGTCTGTCTGTCTGTCTGTCTGTCTGTATATGTGTTTACGTTTGGGCAGCCGAAGGGGGCTGAAGGAAAGGTCACCTCCACAAGACACATACACTCCATGACACACACATACACACACACACACACACACACACACACACCACAGCCAGCACTGTCAGGGCAGATGAAAAGGTCAAGTGTGTTTCCCACAGCACACACACACTCCTCAGGCAGCATAGGCCAAAACACTGCATGCCCCATCAGCTAACTGCACAGTGGCTTTGGCAGAGGAAGGTTAGTTAGTTCTGAGCAAAGGAATAAAGACACAAGGCCCACAGGCTCCTGCTTTAAATCGTTAGGGCTGTATATGAGTGTGTAAGGCCACACAGAAAGCACAGATACAGGATATGGGAACCCTTATGTTGTGTATAGCTAAACACCATACTTCCTGTTTATTGTCCAAAACGTATGGCAGATTTATATCAGCCTTGTAATATTACTGTAATATATGTATTGGATCTAACCACTGCTGGCCAGATGATCTGGTTGGTGGAATGTTGATGACTCATCAGCATCATGAGGTTTGTGAAAACCCCAGTAACACTGCTGATACACTCACACCAGAGCCACGTACGCGTCCATGTCGGATCGAACGTTCCTGCTGTTCTGAGAATGGTTCGCCCACCCTAATGATATCTGGTCAGCAGTGACCCTATGGTGATCCCTTTCCAGTGATGGATGGGACTGATTGGTCAAAAGTTTTAGAACAACCCAATTTTCTCCATTGTTTACTGGTAATTTAAGCAGCTTGATTAGTGTGAATAACCTTAAAAGGGTAAACTGCCCGAGGTAATAAATGAAAGTGACTGTTTGTCATTGTGAACGCACTCTTGCTCAAGGGAACCTCAGTGGCGCCCGGGCCGGGACTTGAACCTGCGACCTTCAGGTCTCAAGGGCAATGTCCTAAACACTAGGCCTCTACTGCCCACCTCAGAGTCGAAATTCTCACATTTGGGGAATTTGCAAGGGTCAGCACAGCCAAAGTGCAATGGTTGGGCGAACCATTAGTGTGTGCAGCACAACAAGGTAAATAATGTAAATGTTGCTGATGTTCTAAGATGTTCTAACACGGATCCCGTGACACGGTGGGACAAGGTTCTCACCATTCTATTGATCCTAACAAAGTCCTCGGGTGTTTTGGACCACGCCGGCAGCTCGATGTCACACACGGGGGTGCCGTCATCCCTGTCCCCTAAACAGTAGCCGTTACTGTTCACAAACATCTCTGGCAGGTAGTAGAACTCGGGGATCAGCTCCTGTAAAACACAAGCACAGCAGAGAGTTGGGAACACAACGGATGAGGTTCAGTTTGCATAATGTATACACATCTTACTGGGGAGAAGGTTGGAGGAGCTGGGGACCACCACCCAGGGGAGACTGTAGGGAGAGGTTGAATCCCGTTTGTTAGTAACAATGGGCACCGGAGGCCTAGTGGTCAGGACCTTGCCCTTGTGAAGTGAAGGCTGCAGGTTCGAGTCTCGACCCAGGTGCCAATGAGGTACCTTAAGCCAGGTACTGTCCCACTACAATGCTCCCTGGGCGCTTCACGTAGCTGACCACCGATCCACGTGTGCACGTGTGATGGGTTAAATGTAGAGGTCACATTTCGTTGTTGTGCACTTTGATAGTGTGTTCACATTGACAAACAAGTCACTAACAGCTGTAATTTTTGTGTATTTAGTCCTTTAATGCAGAATTGAAGTGAAAGTGACTCTTTGTCATCGTGAACACACTCAAGCACCACAACGAAATGTGACCTCTGCATTTAACCCAT
>JBBPDA010000001.1:17526975-17547943 GCA_037974385.1 Arnoldichthys spilopterus | reverse complement strand
TTTGTGTGTGTGTGTGTGTGTGTGTGAATAGGGGTGTGTGTGTGTGTGTATGTGGGTGTGTGTGTGTGTGTGTATAGGGGTATGTGTGTGTGTGTGTGTGTGTGTCAGTCACAGATCGAGCAGCCCAGGCTTTGATTTCCTGCTCCTCTGTGGGCGCGGGTGCGCGTGTGCCGGACCTGCCTCTAATTAGAACACAGCCGTGTGAAGGCAGCTCGCGCTTGTTTACCCTCATTGAAATTAGCAGCCTCGTCTCCCGGGAGACCAGGCCATTAACCAGCCCAGGCCCAATTAGCAGAGAGGCCTTATAGCGGCTGCTGCACGCCAGTGCCCCCCCCCCCTCCCCCCATTAAAGTTAGTCAAAGTGCACCAGACACAATGCCTTAACTCGAGGCAGGACCCTCACAGCCCCCCCGCTTATCAAGGTAGACCACCGATAATGCTGATAAAGGGAAAATTGGCGGCAACTGGCAAGTACTGCACACACACACACACATACACACACACACACACGGATGTATAGATGGAGAAATAGATAGATGGATAGATAGAAGAATAGATGGATGAACGGATGGATGAACAGATAGATGGAGAGATGGATGGACAGATAGACGGAGAGATGGATGGACAGATAGAAGGATAGATGGATGAATGGATGGGATGGACAGATAGATGGGCGGATGGATGAACAGATAGACGGAGAGATGGATGGACAGATAGATGGAGAGATGGATGGACAGATAGACGGAGAGATGGATGGACAGATAGACGGAGAGATGGATGGATAGATAGACGGAGAGATGGATGAATAGATAGACGGAGAGATGGATGGACAGATAAATGGAGAGATGGATGGACAGATAGATGAAGAGATGGATGGACAGATAGACAGAGAGATGGATGAACAGATAGACGGAGAGATGGATGAACAGATAGATGGATGAATGGATGGGATGGACAGACAGATGGGCGGATGGATGAACAGATAGACGGAGAGATGGATGAACAGATAGACGGAGAGATGGATGGACAGATAGAGGGAGAGATGGATGGACAGATAGACGGAGAGATGGATGGACAGATAGACGGAGAGATAGATGAATGGATAGGATGAACAGATAGATGAAGAGATGGATGGACAGATAGACGGAGAGATGGATGAACAGATAGACGGAGAGATGGATGGATAGACAGATAGACGGAGAGATGGATGAACAGATAGACGGGGAGATGGATGGATAGACAGATAGACGGAGAGATGGATGAACAGATAGACGGGGAGATGGATGGATAGACAGATAGACGGAGAGATGGATGAATGGATAGGATGAACAGATAGATGAAGAGATGGATGGACAGATAGACGGAGAGATGGATGGATAGATAGACGGACAGATAGACGGAGAGATGGATGGACAGATAGACGGAGAGATGGATGGACAGATAGACGGAGAGATGGATGAACAGATAGATGAAGAGATGGATGGACAGATAGACAGAGAGATGGATGGACAGATAGACGGAGAGATGGATGGATAGACAGATGGATAGAATAAAGTTCATTAAAGCGCCGTTTTCCCATCGAACCTCTGTGAACGACTGTGTTCGGCTCTGACTGAAGGAGGCTGTGATTTTGGGAAGCTCCTCCTCCGAGGACACGTGTGTTGCCCGTGTGGATTTTTAGCAGGTTGAAACGGCGTCATGGCCGAGCAGAAACCACCGAACACGACGCAGATCAGGGCACCAGCTGCCGGTTCCTCACATCAGCACCAAAATGCAGCGTCTGCGTCTCATTGAAGACGTGGGCGCAGCTCTGAAATCGCTGTGTGTGTTTGTTCCAGGAGCCCAGTGTGTGCCGCACAGTCAACAAAGCTCACGGCGCTGGTAGTGATCCATCAGGCCTGATGCTGCGGCGCCTGGGCCTTTCCAGATAACGCCCGTGTTGTCAAGAGCCGCCGTGAAGAGAACGAACGAAGAAAAGCCAAACACAGCCAAACACGAATTCACCGTTTCTACCAGTTCAGAGGCAAAACGAACCTATTCAGAGCTGCGACCGACCGACACGACCACGCAGAATCGTTTCATAAGGATTTAACTACCTGAACAGGCCCAAAACTACACAACAATAAACATTTTACATCGTAACTAACTCACATTTCACATTAAAGGGCAACTCCACCAGTTATTCAAATTTTTAAAAAAATAACATTTTTTATTCAGTTCTTAGTGATGTCACTGACATATAAACAAACCAGAGCGGTGTTGATGCACAATGTGCCATCTGAGAGAAATGTACAGTCCTGGTACAGAATTTGTCAGTGTTGGTTGTATATTATTAAAAAAAATTATTATTATTATTATTTTTTAAATCAAACAAAGTGATATCAGCCCATTTGATTTTATAAAGGCATATGATGGAAATTTTACATTTTTAAAAATTTTCTTTTTTAAAAATCAGAGAAGTTGATATCATGGAAAAATCTGATTTTTATTTTTTGCTTTTTTTATTCATGATTTATTCTTTAATTTATTGATCATTTTTTTATCAAACAAACAGTCTGATCGACAACACAACTTCCCCGTCTTTTGCAAATAAAAGTGCTTAAAATAGTCAAAAATGTACAATTTAGTCCTCAGTCCACATACAAAAGTCCACGAAACCGGTTTGGATCTGTGACATCACAAAAACCAACACGTTCCTATATATCTGGCTATTTGCCCGAGAGCAGCTCAGCCCTGCTCGAGTGAAGATGAGTCCTTCAGCCTGGACTGAACAATGAATGTAAGTAAAATACCACACAGCCAATCAGAACAGAGGTCATTTGCATATCAGTCGGGTTTAAGGGATATTACCTCATTATTACCTCATTTTAACGTGATAAAGAGATTGAAATACGCTAATGAAGGGTTTTATTGTCTCTAGATAACCTCGCCCCCCTGAAAGTCATAAAAAATATGTTCTCTGACAAATTTAAGATCGAATTTTGACTTAAAAGATATTTTTATGATGATAGTGCATGAGCGGCACTGTGTGGCAAATCTTTGTTTGGATTCAGCTTGTGTAAAACCTCGAAACGCCGTTTAATGAAACATTTCCCCAACCGTCTTTGACATTCGAGGCCCCACAAGTTATGACGACCTGCACTCATTAGCAGTCTGTAAGAAACACTGTGGTCAGCCCAGCCCACCACCACACACCGGCCTCGCTCGTCCTCCTACAGGGCCACAATGGCCGGAGTTGATAATTGGCCCTCCTCTCAGGTCCCGCCGCCTTTTCCCAATCG
This sequence comes from Arnoldichthys spilopterus, assembly GCA_037974385.1. Classification (NCBI taxonomy): domain Eukaryota; kingdom Metazoa; phylum Chordata; class Actinopteri; order Characiformes; family Lepidarchidae; genus Arnoldichthys; species Arnoldichthys spilopterus. The sequence goes on along the minus strand of JBBPDA010000001.1, from coordinate 17,544,662 downwards.
ATAACTCCTCCCACAGGACGCGAGGCCGCCCAATTAAGGCAGATTTCACAGCCCATCGCTCCTCCGCGTATTAAGAGGCTGCCGTCGCTTCCCGCGACTCTTCGCTGGCCGATTTCCCTCCGCCGCCAGCCGAACCGCCATCATTATCGGCGGAGAACAAACGCTGGTTAAAAGGAAGCTGGGGCCATTAGAGCGTCCGCCTCACGTGGGAGGAACGCCGATGACTTCGACGTGGACGGGGCGGGTTTTTTTCCGCCGCTTCGGCTCCCGGGTGCAGGTTTGCTCCCTGACAGCTTGAAAGATGCCCTTAATGGCTTTCTAATTACGGGACGTTTTTGGGAGCCGTGAAGTGCAGAGAATGGAGATGAGGCCAAAAATGACGGCAGGTAATTCGTTCGAGGTCACCGGATTCGTGGCCCTTTTAGCGAGAGGTCTCGCCGCGGACCGGAGACCTTTAAAACGCATGAGGTACAACAGGAAACAACGCGGCAAATGCGCCGGAGCTTCTACGAGCAAGCGGGTACTCCCGGATCCACCGGGAGGCCTGGTGATCAGTAAAACCCTGGTTAGCACTAGACGTAGGTCCGTTGGCATAACGAGGAACCTCCGCTTGAAGAAAGGTCAATCTGAGGTTAGAGACAGAGCATCCTGAAAGGTGAGCGTGTAAATGAGGCTCTAAGAGGTCACGCGTCAATAGACGTCTACATTTTAGGGACTTCGCAACTAGCAGCTTCGGTCGCCGAAACCCTGGTTCAGATCTCTGTGATCTTACACCCATCGCTGATCAAGGTCAAACCGATTAAAATCAATTATTCAATAAAAAACAGAACCCATTCCATTCACCAATCATCTTGCACCACTGAAAGGGAGGAAACCCCCTGGGAAACGGGATCTCGTGAACGTATGTGTGCGTCACATCGTTTTGTGGTTAAGAATAAATGTAAACAAACATTGTGGATATGAAACTGTACTAAAACGTTACAAATTCAATGGGAACTCAAACAATCCGTGGATTTCTCTTGATATTGTGGTAAAAACATAAAAAAATCTGTTCGTTTTGTATTTTTTTTCACAAGTGCATTTTTTTTTCAACTTGAGTATATAATGATAGTGTGAATAATCAGCTGAATCAGTCGTTGACGGGGTTAAATCAGTCTATGAGTTATGATATTTGATGCATTGTTTCTAGTGTTCAGCCAGCGCCAAACAACAGCCCAGTCCGGCCCATTCACCCTCGCCCTGCCTTCCAGATTAAGGCCTCATTTGATCAAATTTCATTTGAAATACCATGAGAATTTTGAACTGTGAACTCAGGAATCGTGAATTGACTCATTGTATCGTTACAGACTGAAGGAAAAAACTGCAAGAAAAAGAGAAATGGTTTTAAATCCATGTTTTTTTTGTTAAGATCTTCATTCGTATTGTAGATTTATTTAGCTGAATGTAGCACTAGTGTGTGAAACTGTGAGCCCTGAATCATCTACTGAACCGAATCACGAGTCGACTGTACTGTTACACCCCTGCTCGTTACTGGTCGTATGGAGCTTGGTCACGGCCAGACAGTCACATCTAGTCTCGCTAAGCAGGTCATGGGGGTTGAAACCGAATGTAAAATGTCTTTTATTATGCAGCTGTGTCATGAATTGTGTGATTTTACAATCACCGTGCAATAATTATGCGGCGCAAGTCTCGCATAAGGCGAAGCGCTGAGGAGAAAGCCGAGCTCTGTAATAAGCCGGCACTGCGCTACCGGCCTGCTGGCACGATTCCAGCACTTATTCTATTAAGAAACACTTACAAAGAGACATTTAACACCTTTCATTCACGCACAATGCCTTCGTAGCCTGAACTCCGCCGCGACCTCGCAAAAATGAAGCAATATTCAGCTCTTGAATCCCCCACCGACAATAAAAAACGTCCTTCTCTCCACTCGTCGCCTGCTCCCATTCGCCATGTGGGACAGTGATAGCAAAACTGAACACCTGGGGGAACAACAACAAACAAAAAAAAAAACTCAAAACAAATGGAAGCCTTCAGCATCTCACAGCTGGTTCTTTCTGCTCCTGAGAGGCTCTGAACCAGTTTTCAGAGCAATGGTGTGGAGAAAACGTCTCCCTGAAACGTCTCCATTTTCGCAGAATGACAGAACAGTTCTCGGTAGGTTCGGATAGCGAGCTCCTCGTGTGAGATCAGTGGAGAAGGCTGGCGAAGTCGCCAGAGCACCACCAGCTTTAGCAACCCGAAGAATCTCAAGCGGTTTCATGATGCATCACAACACCTAGAAACGCATTTTTGCTGTTTAACGGCAGCTGGCAAACAGCATTAAGGTACATTACCTCTACTTGCTGAAGGGAGCTATGTATTGCTAGTAGGCGCCAGTAAAAACTGACTTGTCACTTGTCACTTTTACATTTCCAGAGCGACGAACGACAGGGCTGTGTAGGCCGGCTTCTGTCTGTAGGGCTAAACCCATCAACAGGCGTCATTCTGCTGAGAGTAAACGATAAACAATAGACAGTAACAACAGATAAATATGTGACTAGCTAAGTTTCCAAGATCCTCCTTGAAGAGGTGCGTTTTGAGTCGTCGCTTGTAGACAGTGAGGGACTCAGCAGTTGTAATGACCAGAGGACGTTCATTCCACCACTGGGGGGCCAGGACTGAACAGGGTCTTGATGCAGATCTTCCTCTTCTTCTGAGCGTTGGAGGCTCCAGGCGAGCAGTGGTTGATGCTCGGGAGATGACGGGAATTGCTTTCATGATGACCTCTTATTGCAAAATTCTAGATTTTTCTATTAAATTCTCTATTTAGTCTTAACACTTCGCCTGTAATCTGATACCTAAGATTGCTCCCAAATCTGCTGAGGCGTCTCTTTTTTAATAGCTGTATTATAAGAACAGGTAGAGGTTTCTGCGCTCTGATGGGAGGTGGCGAGGATGCTTAAAAGGTGGGATTCAAATCTGATGAAGCAGTATTGTGATATGGTTTGACAATATGTTGATAGAGCGGTACTGGTATTTATGAATTAGACCGACCGACCGAACGACCGACCTAGCATCACAGTCAGAGTCACCAAGATGGCTGCGGAGACTTGAGGCTTGATTTCAGGTCGAAGAAATCACACTGATATCATATCATGGCCAAGTATCGTGAGGGGGCGACGCATCAATGCCCCTTTTCTAAACCGCTTCTTCCGTTTCCGGGTTGCGGGGAAGCTGGAGCCAATCCCAGCTGACTGCAGGACTAAGGTGGGGTTCACCCAGGACAGGAGGCTCCACCCATCACAGGGCAACACACAGACAGACAACCATTCATACACACATTCACACCTACGGGCAATTTAGAGCATCCAATCAACCTACTGCAGCCTTTGGACTGTGGGAGGAAACCGGAGAACCCGGAGGAAACACACATGAACACGGGGAGAGCTCGCAAACTCCGCACAGAAAGGCACCTGTGGCCGACCCGGCGATCGAACCCAGGACCTTCTCACTGTGAGGCGACAGTGCTAACCACTGCACCACCGTGCCGCCCTTATGCAACGTCAATAACGTTAAAACAGTGATCGATCTGAAAAGATTGTGTTTATTATTATTATTTGACCCTAAACGTCCTGCATGCACCTCTCCGTAATTGTGAATACCCTTCGCATTTTACACCAAAACGCTTCCCGTTTCATGGGACTGTGCAGGAAATTTGGGGGGGTAACATTCGGTGGAACTCCCCTTCAAAGGGTTTTAAAGTGTTTTTGCTTAAACGACTACACCTCCTGCACATGGGGCTGAGGCCAAAGCAGGCTAAGCAGGCAGTAACCCCCAGCACATGCTGCAGATTAGAAGGGGCTAATCCTGGCGAAATGGAGCCGAGTGCCGGGGAATACGGAAGGGACACGCTGGCGAGCACCGGGAACCGCGCGGGGAGAACAAAAGCAGCTGGAAGGATCTCGGAATAAGAACCAGAGTGTTCGGTCTGCATCCAATAAGGAGACGTACCTGCTGTGAGATATAGAGAGTGGGCAAACATGCATGGGCATGGGCATGGGCATGGGTGTGTGTGTGTGTGTGTGTGTGTGTCAGACAGAGCTGGCGAGAGCAACAGAACATGGAAAATGAGAGTAAGATGGTGTCACCATGAGAGATCTATCTATCTATCTATCTATCTATCTATCTATCTATCTATCTATCTATCTGTCTATCTATCTGTCTATTTATCTATCTGTCTGTCTATCTGTCTATCTATCTATCTATCTATCTATCTATCTATCTATCTATCTATCTATCTATATACCTTTCTTTCTTTCTATATCCATCTATCAATTTATATCTATCTGTCTGTCTGTCTGTCTGTCATTCTTTCTATATCTATCTATCTATCTATCTTTCTTTCTTTCTTTCTTTCTTTCTCTGTCTGTCTGTCTGTCTATCTTTCTTTCTATATCTATCTATCTATCTATCTTTCTTTCTTTCTTTCTTTCTCTGTCTGTCTGTCTGTCTGTCTGTCTGTCTGTCTGTCTGTCTGTCTGTCTGTCTGTCTATCTATCTATCTATCTATCTATCTATCTATCTATCTATCTATCTATCTTTCTTTCTCTGTCTGTCTGTCTGTCTGTCTGTCTGTCTGTCTGTCTGTCTATCTTTCTTTCTTTCTTTCTTTCTCTGTCTGTCTGTCTGTCTATCTATCTATCTTTCTTTCTATATCTATCTATCTGTCTATCTATCTTTCTTTCTTTCTTTCTTTCTTTCTTTCTATATCTATCTGTCTGTCTGTCTGTCTGTCTGTCTGTCTATCTATCTATCTGATTTTCGTGCCTCCAACTAGCTTCACAGCCTCCTGCAGAACTGTGGGCATCAGCCGAAAGCAGCACGTATGGATAATTATCATCACTTTACGCTACGTTTTGATAGAAACGGCCTGGAGATTCGCTGTGTGTTGAAGCAATGGCACTGCAACGCACATCCAGCAGAGAGCCATTCATTACGGCTGGAAAACATCCGCACTGAACACGGCACAGCCCACCACGGGGCAGGGCGGTGACTAAACGAACATCCTCCTACCCAAAGCTACACTCTTGACTGCCACAAAACTGCGTAAGGCGACCGAAAGCATACTCATGGCAGGACAAGGAACGAAGACATGATGAACATCCCCAAAAAGAAACCATGACATGCAGTGAAGCCGCCTTACATCAGTGATAACAGACACGGTGTGGCTCTGAGGGTCTACACCATCATCGTGGTCAAATATTCTGCACATGTTTTGCTGCTGAAATGTTGATTCGGTTCTTAATCTTAGACATTTTTCGGGTCACCGAATTATTCAAGAGCTATACGTGGACTGGTCTGTGTAGAAATAGCTGTGGTTCTATACGTCTGTGGAAGACAGACGTCCTGAAGAGCTGAGGGCAGCAGAGAGTGTCCACTTTCTTTAAAAGCAGACCTACATTTTTTTTTTTTTTATTTGTTGGGGTGGCAGGAGTGGGGGGGCATTTGTGTTACATTGTGTTGATTGATTAATTGATTGAGTCAAGTGATTCCAGTATTTTGTCCCCTTATGCAGGAACACCTTGGTTCCTGTCACTCCTGGCTCATATTATGTGCCACCTGTCACTTTAGTTTTATTCTGCAAAAGTCCTGTTGCATTGGCCTCATGGTCTGCTCCATCTACATTACCTGCATTGAACTGTAGGACTGTAATTCTCAGAGCATCCTGACTGCATCTCACAGCCTGAACCTACTTTATCTGTACAGTGTATTAGTACTGAATCTCCCTCCAGATTAAAGTAGCTAATGAAAGTATCTATCTATCATTCATTTTGTCTGTCTGTCTGTCTGTCTGTCTGTCTGTCTATCTATCTATCTATCTGTTTATATCTATCTTTCTTTCTTTCTATATCTATCTATCTATCTATCTATCTATCTATCTATCTATCTATATCTATCTTTCTTTCTTTCTATATCTATCTATCTATCCACCCATCCATCCATTTATATCTATCTATCTATCTATCTATCTGTCTATTTATATCTATCTTTCTTTCTTTCTATATCTATCTATCTATCTATCCATCCATCCATCCATCCATCTATTTATATCTATCTATCTATCTATCTATCTATCTATATATCTATTTATATTTATCTATCTATCTATCTGTTTATCTATCTATCTTTCTTTCTTTCTTTCTTTCTTTCTTTCTTTCTATATCTATCTATCCATCCATCTATTTATATCTATCTTTCTTTCTTTCTATAACTATCTATCTATCTATCTATCTATCTATCTATCCTATGAATGGAATATATGCAATACAACACTTTACTACAACCTCACTACACTTTACTTATTTTATTCTTATCCATAATTTACTGATCCTACTTCACTACCTCATCCTTTTATCTATATCTATCTTATAGATTTTGTATTATAATTATTAATATTAATCACTATGTCACTTTTGGCCTGTTTGCACATATACTGCCCATTCTTATGTATAAATACCACAAATGTACATGTTTGCAGAGTTTTATGAGTTAAACTGGTCTTTATCTTTTTATTGTTTGCTCGATTTTTTTGGTTATTTTTCTTAACCATAGTGTTTCTGCTTCTGCTCTCTCTGCTGCACTGAGCGAGTAAATGGCACCGGAATTTCCCTCGGGATTAATAACGTTCTTCTTATCTTATCTATCTAATCATCTATCCATTCGTCTGTCTCTCTCTCTCTCTCTCTCTCTCTCTCTATCTATCTGTTTGTATGAAATATTAACTATATTAATAAAGTCTGACTGAATGATTGTTATAAAAGTCAGGAGTTTAACCATGGGCCCACACACATTTCCTGAGGGTTTGAAGCCAAATTCAACAGCAATCTGCCATCGTCACATAGGCAAAGGCCTCCCCCCCCCCCCCCAACTACGAGCCTCCTCGACACCTTCATTTATATCAGTTCTCCTAAAAAACACCAGAATTTCTTTGCTTCCTTCATCATTTCAATAATACACCAGTTTTACACTTGTGTCCCATATATGTTACACAGTCCGGTCGCCTATAGACGGTTAAACGCAGGGGTGAGAAAGCTGAAAAAGGCTGCTTTTCAATAGCCCAACCTCTTTAATACCCACACAGTGTGAGTGTGTCCTGTGTGTGTGTGTGTGTGTGTGTGTGTGAGTGTATGAAAGCTTCTGCATTCAGGCAGCGCTCGGCTCGGGAGGGGCGCGGAGGATCCTTGTGTGGAGCCAAGAGGCACTTTTGCTGCTAAATTCATGCCTGGAGGTCTTCAAAAAGCGACATGCAAGGCATCTCTGTGTCTCGTACGGAACAGCAGGTGAGCTAAATGCTGCCCCGGTCAGACAGATCATCTGAAATCGCTTCAGCGAAAAAAGGAAAATGCTTCTAACAGCCTGGACAAAGCAAACGGGTGCGATTTTAAATATTCGGCACTGATTCTGTGTAATTTACAATGATATAAATCCATTTCAGGCGAGAACGAAGCACTACGCCAAGTACGGGCCTACCCACACACCTACAAATCAAAGGCTGCACGATATATATCGTCTGTTAATCATTATCGCAGTATTGGTCCCTGCCATACTCACAGTACTCCAATATGCAAATAAGCCCCTTATCAAGCTTAATGTTTTTTGGCAGGGTGACCAATCAGAGCTCTGGGTGAGAGTTACCCGTCTTTATATAATCCAACAAATGTCCAATTATTTTGGCCTGCCTTTCACCATTAATGCCTCTGATTGGCCGATGTATTTTTTAAAGGCCTCATATTCTACACCCCCCCCCCCCACTCACCCCACACACATGTGTTCATAACAAAAAATGTCACTTATTTATAATTTATAAAATTATTATTTATAATTCATTCATTCATTTATTTATTTATTTTTTACTGTGCCTTTAAGACTAATATATGTAAATCTGATCTATTGCAGCTCAACACTTCCTGGAACTTCAGTGCGAATGGGCGGGGCTAAACTGCCATAGGTTGAATAAGGAGATGAATGTGTCAGTGTTGTGAAGTCAAAACAACTGGGCCGTTTTTACACACGTGGATTGTATGGATGGAGGGGTGAACACACACTACTGCGGCGTTAATAATATTTACATACTTCACTTAAATTTAGAAACAATGTGAAGAGGCACTGTAATTGTAGAAGTCGCGGTATAATCGCAATACCGGTGTTTTCGTCAGTATCAGGCCGCCCGCAGTGAACAGATTGAGACGGTTCATTCGTGGGACTTTAAGTGTGACTCGTTTAACTTCTTTCCCATTATAAACTGCATCGACTTTATTTATTTATCTTTATTTATGCTCCCCCTCCCATTTTTAAGCCGCTAATAATTTCCCCCCATTGCAGTTTGGTCGTACGTGGCTTTGCGTGGTGTCCTTGATATTTTTAAGGCTAATACAATGTTTGTGTGGCGAACTGTACACATAATTCACACATTTCAGCCTAAAAGGACGCTTATTGTGTCAACACGTTTATTCAGTTCAGATAAAACGTCGAATTTAACGTAAAATATTTCATGTCAATGCGAAAATTTTCTTTAGGAGAACAATCGTGACATTTTGCATTAATTCAAACCTCAAAAACCCTCAAGATCAACTGCTGGCAAACAGCTGGATTTTTTTTTTTTTTTTTTTTGCAGTGCAAGGTGATGGCGATGAGTTACAGGAATGATGGTGGAAATGGAGCCACTGTGTTGACTGTTCCCCTTTGGTTGTGGACGTGGATGAGTGGGAGAGGGAGACAGCAGCGGGTGCGCAAATGAAGAGTCCCTGCTTTGCGCTAAAACTGCGTGGGAAAGTGTGTGAGGACGAGGCTAGCGCACTGACATTATTTGATGCTAAATGTGCTAATTTCATGGTCCACGTGGCTTGGACAAATGCTCAAACGTAGATACTGGGTTATTGCAGTGAGAGGAACATCAGCATCACCTCTTTTATATCGAGCGCATTTTATTTCTACACAGCGCGCGTTGATCTTTGTGACTGATACACACTGTCTGCGCAGTAACGGGGCTGTGGCCACGAACAGATTTAGTAAAATATATATGTTTATATTAAACTATATTCTAATGTCTAATGGCTATTAAAATAAAGAGTGTAAATTAGAAATGTATCAGAATAAATAGTAATATAAACACGACGGTGCACGAGCACGAAGATACACACGACTGAACTACGATAGGGGTAAAAAAAAATTAGCGCCATTAAGAAGGGGGAAAACATTAATAACGATAATTAAATAAAAGAAAATGCAGTTTATAATAGGAGAAATTTATGAAATGAGTAAGACATTTAAGATATTGCAGCAAATGGAAATTAACCAACATATAAACAAAGATAAGGGGAAGAAAATACAATATTTTATGAGTAATAATAATAATCATCATAATAATAAATGTACAAAAAAACATGATTCAAAAATACAAATCATAAATATAGAAATATAACAGAAGCACAAAGAAATATAAGTGTCTATGCTACAGTAAACCTGCTGCAGTGTGAGCTGGAGTTCCCCTCTGCTCTTCTGTCTGCTCTTTAAAAAAAGGAATTAAAAAAATAATAATAATACATTTTTTTTTAATTAAAATAAACTAATTGTGAAATAAATCAAAAGAAGAAAAAAAATTAAATGTACTAAAAAATAAATAAATAAAATAGTAAAATAAAACTAAATCAAAAAAATAAAAAACCAACAACAACAACAACAACAACCGTGCCGGTCTTCAGTGCGAGCTGCGCGCCGGAGCTGCGTCCTCTCTGCTCTGAATCCCCCTGCGCTACGTCTCGGCTAGCGGAACGCCGTCTTGTGACGTGGCGCGCCGCCATTGGCCGCGCTCGTACGCACGCCCCGCCCACGCCCTTAACCATCAGCTCACTCCGGCGTGCACCGAAAACACACCAGGACGGCGAGGAGGAGGAGGAGGAGGTGGAGCAGGGCCAGTCTCTCTCTCTCTCTCACACATACACACACACACACACTCACACACACACACGAACATTCACACACACACACACACACACGCTCAGGAGTAGCGGCGAGAAGCAGAAGTTGGACCGGAGGCCACTTCCACTGTGGCTCGCGGATTCTGGAGGACTTTTATTTTTTAAAATCGTTTTTACATTTTTTAAAATATTTTTTCCCTACGCGACACGGGGAAAGGGGACGCATGACACCCGACTAAAGCCACCGCGAGCCCCACTTTTTTATTAACCTCCCCCCTCCCCAACCTCTCTCTCTCTCCTCCGCTCCCCGTCCTTCTTCTCCAAAGTTGGCTCCCTTGCCCGCGGCCGCGTTGGATCCGTCGGCGTACTGCGAGCCGCCTCCGGTGTACAACCCGGAGCTGTGCCCCAACATGCTGGCGGCGCAGGCCAAGCTCGCGTACCACCTGAACAAGTACTACACGGAGAAGTGCCAGGCGCGCAAGGCGGCCGTGGCCAAGACCATCCGCGACGTGTGCAAGGTGGTGTCGGACGTGCTGAAGGAGGTGGAGGTGCAGGAGCCGCGCTTCATCAGCTCCCTCAACGAGCTGGACAACCGCTACGAGGGCCTCGAGGTGGTGTCGCCCACCGAGTTCGAGGTGGTGCTCTACCTCAACCAGATGGGCGTGTTCAACTTCGTGGACGACGGCTCGCTGCCCGGCTGCGCCGTGCTCAAGCTGAGCGACGGCCGCAAGCGCAGCATGTCGCTGTGGGTGGAGTTCATCACGGCGTCCGGCTACCTGTCGGCGCGCAAGATCCGCTCGCGCTTCCAGACGCTGGTGGCGCAGGCCGTGGACAAGTGCAGCTACCGCGACGTGGTCAAGATGGTGGCGGACACCAGCGAGGTCAAGCTGCGCATACGCGACCGCTACGTCGTGCAGATCACGCCCGCCTTCAAGTGCACGGGCATCTGGCCGCGCAGCGCGGCGCACTGGCCGCTGCCGCACATCCCGTGGCCGGGGCCCAACCGCGTGGCCGAGGTCAAGGCCGAGGGCTTCAACCTGCTCTCCAAGGAGTGCTACTCGCTGAACGGCAAGCAGAGCTCGGCGGAGAGCGACGCCTGGGTGCTGCAGTTCGCCGAGGCCGAGAACCGCCTGCTGCTCGGCGGCTGCAGGAAGAAGTGCCTGTCCGTGCTGAAGACGCTGCGCGACCGCCACCTGGAGCTGCCCGGGCAGCCGCTCAACAACTACCACATGAAGACGCTCGTGTCGTACGAGTGCGAGAAGCACCCGCGCGAGAGCGACTGGGACGAGAACTGCCTGGGCGACCGGCTCAACGGCATCCTGCTGCAGCTCATCTCGTGCCTGCAGTGCCGCCGCTGCCCGCACTACTTCCTGCCCAACCTGGACCTGTTCCAGGGCAAGCCGCACTCGGCGCTGGAGAACGCCGCCAAGCAGACGTGGAGGCTGGCGCGCGAGATACTCACCAACCCCAAGAGCCTGGAGAAGCTCTGAGCGCCGACAAACGAACAAACAAACAAACAAACAAACAAACAACGGGATGCGGGACAGGAGTGGAGATGGGAGTTACCCACCAAACACCAAACGCCCTGGAGAACATTAGAGGTAATAAACCAACAACAACAACAACGACAAAGTCACTATAAACTACAGCAGGGCTGCGACTGAGCTGTGTGGGAAATACCGACCAAGAAACAGGGAGAAATCATGTCAAATATTAATAATAATAATAATAATAATGATGATGATGATGAATTAAGATTTGATGGGAAGGGAGAAGACGCGGGAGAAGGTGCTGAGCAGCTCTGGAGCCCCAGCAGAAGATGCGAGGTAAAGAAAAATATCAAAAGAGGTCAACCGTTGCTTTATGGTTCTCAGAGGTGGGGGGTGGGAACAGGAGACCGGGGGGCTACGATGCAAGAGCTGCTGAGACAAAAACAAATATTCCTGCTGGTCAATCGCCATTGGAAAGAAAATTTAAGAAAATGACACATTCCCGCCATATTTTTCCCCCCTGGTTTTATTCTTATTTTTAAGTCTCATTTTGTACACGAGAGAGCAACAACAACAAGAAAAAGATCAATCAAAAAAAAATGGGAAATTGTTATTTATCAGTGTTATAATTTAACGAGCCGAGCCCAACATGAAGAGTATCTATTATTATTATTATTATTATTATTATTATTATTAATATTTTTATTATTATATTGAAGCCCAGTGCTCTCGCCATGACCAGCCTTGGCAAAAAACGACCCCTCCTCTGACCCCCCTGTACATTTTTATACTGTAAATACACACGTTTGTAGATTGTGCTTCCGGTGGTCTGAACATTTTCTTTCTTTGTGAATGTTGTTTCTCTGTGACACGTAAATAGACATTTTCATTCCCACCCGCGTCACCGCTCGCGTGGATTCTTCCCAAAAACACGGGGAGGGGGGGGGGGAGAAAACCCAACAGACCTACCAACACATGTAGCTCTGCACCAGCGATCAGCTGAACTGTCGTCGATGGCGAGTTTCTAATGTTTAGAGTTTACAGGTTTTTTTGGTGGTACAAATTTGTTACATGATTTTTTTTTAGACATTCCATAAGCTTATACTTGAATTTTTATTTAAAGTATATTCCACCATTTTTTTTTTGTTTTGTTTGTTTTCTGTTTGTACCTTGCTTCCATGATAAAATGAGAATATTATATATATGGAAAATATAGCTGAAAACAATGCACTTGAAATACACTGGAATATAACGTTGTGATTGGATTTTTTTATGATTATTATTTTCTGTCCTTGAGTTTATTTAAAGAGTTAATAAAAAAGAAAAGAAAAGAAAAGAAACCAAAGACAGGATATTTTGTGTGCGAATTATGATTCGGGCGTGGAGTCCCAAAACATGCGCGCGTGTGTATGAAGGCTGTATTTTTTGGGGCGCGGGGGGCAAAACGTGGACAAACGAGTGATTTTGCGATACAGTTTATTTTAGAGAGAGAGAGAGAGAGAGAGAGAGAGAGAGAGAGAGAGAAAACCTCAACGGGATTTCTGCACAGGTTTCCTACAGGGAAAGGTCTGCACAGGTCTGCGGGACAGTGGCGCGCGCTAATTTAGGGCGTCATTTAATTTCAAATTTGAAATGTTAAATTTAACCGCAACTTTTTATTATTATGATTGATATTATTTTTCATTTGCAAACTACATATAATATCGTTACAATATATATAGATGCATATATAATTATAATACATATATTACTCTGTTATTTATATATTTATATATATATAATATTCATATCCACGCGCCCATGTTGGTTTGTGTACACCTGTATTTTCCCGATACGCCATCCTTTAAGTCTGGCTGGATGTTCCCACCAATACTCTGGACTCCACCAATTTTGGGGGGAACTTCTAGCTCTTGGGGGGCAATTTCCCATTCAACATGTTCTTTGTGCAGCATACAGAACGCACCGTGCAGCCTATAGGCCACTAGCGCCCTACTCTGCGCACAACCGTGTCGGGTCAGTGTCTCGGGCTGGGAACCCGGATGGTTTATGGTTCAAATCCCTCATGTTGCTCCTCAACCAGGGTGTGCACGGACGGTCACTCAGGCAGACAGAAATGCCCGCGTGCTATTACACGTTGTACAGATGTTGTTTTGGAAAAAAAATATTAAATATGATTTGAGAAAAAAATGCGGTGAATTCCCATCGGCAACCAGCAGAACAACAGGCGGACCAACGATAAGGTGTCTACCTCCAGCCCTGCAGCCCTGACCCGCCTGGGCACTGGGCACTGGGCTGATGGAGCGGTGTGGGAAGCAGGGGATTGGGGCGATTAGGGTGATGGAGGGATGGAGGAGAAGGAAGAAGTGTGGCTTACGCTCGGGTCCAGGCGCTTGAAGGCCGGGTCCTCCTCGTCCACCTCGAAGTAGATTTCGGTGGTGGTGATGGAGAGGGTCCCTCGGGCCGCCAGCACGGGGGCCACCAGCTGGGCAGGGGTGCTGAGGACCACTGGACCTGCAAGAGACACCCCACCCACCCCCTTCAGGTTATATCACTGTTAAACACGCGGGGTGCGGGGATCGGGAGGGAAGGACACGGTCAGTGCAGTTTTCGCGGTGCAGCGATAATCAAATATGGCGTCCCGCGCGCGGGCCGACGAACAACGACTGATAACGGAGCGGCAGCGGCGGCGGCGGCGGCGGCGGCGGCAGGGAAAGACGTTCTCAGAGCCGCGCTTCTCACTCAGACTCCGCACCTTCACCGTATTTGTGCCGAGGGAGCCACGCGTTTGTGCAAACGAAAGGTGCGCGGATCTGTTTTTAGAGGATTTCTCATGAAGAAATTTGAGTCTGAAAAACAGCCCAACAATCACACGCGCTAACGCGTGGGAACGTGTTAACGCACAGATGCGTGAAGCAAATTAAACACGTTTTAAAAAGCAACGGATGAATTAATACACGAACAGAGCACGTGGACAGAGCACAGCGTGCAGACACGCTGAGGAATATGAAGAATATCAGACAAATAATCACCAATTATATTAAAATTAAAATGATTTATTGATTTATTTTGGTTAAATAATACGGGGGGAACCAGGACACTGAATGAAGCCACCAGTACCTCAGTGTAACACCAAGTAAAAATAAAGAATCAACAATTTCACTTAAATTCATAATTTTTGTAACAAATATTTCAAAAAAAAAATTAACCATTTTAAAATTCAAACGGTGCATTAATGTTTAAAAGAATAATAATAAAAAATTATTAATAAATTAATAAATACAAATTAAAATACAGACATAAAATAAAATAAGCCTCCCCTTTCAATTTAACACTCTTCTGAAATTTGTCCTATACTCAATACTATATTAGTAATTAATATTAAAGGCCACAGTTATAATAAAGGTAAAATAAATAAATAAATAAATAAATAAACAGTGAAATATTAGTCCAGCTCCTGAAACACCAAACAGTGAAGAACTGACCTGCACTGACTAAACAAAAGGGAACGAAATCACAGGTGTTTACACTGTATTTACTGAACCATGTGTATGTGTACGGACATCAGGTTGATGTTGATCTGAGAGGAGTAGCCTTGCATTTCAGTGGGCAGTGATGAAAGAGGCCTGCGGTGCTGGTCACACTGTTATACTGGTTTTCTTCTTCACCATTCGGGCGGTTAATGTGTGGCACACACAGGCAAACGGATACAATGTGCGATGAAAAATGCAGACTTAGGACTGTGCAAGGACTTAGCTCACTAAAGAATAAAGATAAATATATATATATATATATAATAAATTAGCTAAATCTAATATGTACGTATTATATTAATAATATATATTATATATATGTAATTTATTTCTATAAACAGAAATAAAGTTCCCTGGCTGTCTGTGCTCCCAAGGCCTGCTGGCAAGAGAGCTCCTAAATTCCCCAGCGTTATTCAGAGCGCAGTCAATGAGCTTAGCGTTTTAAGGAAGCTCGGGTTTGCTGAGCCGTGTTGAATTAAAACAACAAATCATTTTTACAGCCGAGCATTAGGCCTATTTGCAGTGCGTTTCTGCCACCGCTTTGCTATATTCTAATACCACGCCATCCATACACAAACACAAACCCGGGCCAGCTGTGGGAGACACGGTTCTGCTGTGTTAATCTGCATCCTAATCTAATAAGTCCTGTACATACTCCAGCTCAACATATCCTAACCTTACCAATTGACCTTACTAAACACTCTCAAAACAGTGAGGGTGGCTGTATGACCACTTTCTGTGCCCCTGTACACACACACACACACACACACACACACACACACACACACACACACACAGCTGCCTGGCAGTGTCTAGGCCGCAGAGAGGCTCTTTGAAAATTGGGATATTTATCGATCCCCTGAACTCCGGAGAGCCACTTTAAGGCCTCATCAATCTTAATCTGGGCTCCTCAGCCACTTATGGCCGATACTGTTGCAAGATTACAAGTGGATTTGGGTTGCAGTTCCCACCGGGCTCCTTCACGGAGCTTCTCAGGCCGGGTCACGCGCACACACACACACACACACACACACACACACACACACACACACACACACACACACACACAGAGCAACTAAAAGAAAGCTCAAACATTAAAAGGCTGGGGGAAGGGGCAATGGCTGATCATGAAAAATGTCCATGAAAAAACAAGTATCTCCAAAACTGCAGCTTCACAGTAGAGGCAAAAAAACGTTTCTCACGTCTAAAGTCATTTCATGGAAGAACATTACACAACAACTGATTCTGGAGTGTTTCTGCTGGTCTGTTCATCACACAGTCGCAGCGCCAAGGCGTGTTTTTGTCTGGACAGCCACAATATACATATCAGCCATAACATTAACACCACATGCGACGTGAAGAGCATTGAGTATCTAGCTATTTCATTACAATGGCATCTGTCAGGGGGGGTGGGATTTATAAGGCAACAGTCAGTTCTTAATGTCAGTGTGCTGGAAGCAGGGGCGTACTTTGACGAGTGATGTTCTAGACGACTGGGTCTGAGCATCTCCACAACGCCAGGCCTTGTGGAGTGTTTCGGGTGTGGAGCAGCTAGTGCCTACCAAACGTGAACCGAGGGAGGACAGCTCGAGTCACGGGCACCCGAGGCTGACTGATGCACGTGGGGAGTGAAGGCCAGCCCGTCTGGTGGGATCTCACAGAAGAGGCACCGTGGTTGAAGAAGTGAACGTTGACGACGCGGTGAAGCTGGAACACTCGGCGCGTTGTTTGAAGCCGGCTGTGCTGGCAGAGCCGAGCTCGGCGCCCGCTCCGCTGCTATATTTATCCCATGCACTGCATAGAGAACAGCTTTCCCTCCGCCTGCCCAGCTCCCTACACATCTCCACTAGAGCCAGAGTCATTCACACGGCAACCGATTCCCCTCACATCATCCACGTAACCGAGCGAGCCAGTCGGTGTTATAAATAGGCCGAGAGACAATACAGCATTAATCCACGACAGAGAGAGAGAGAGAGAGAGAGAGAGAGAGAATGAGGTACATGGATTACTCCTAATCCCTCGCGGGACCTTTTCATAATTGGGATGTAATATTAATATATTTACATCGAGGGGAATAGGATACACCGGGATTCCCTCGCGGCGTGTAATCCCTGCCGTGGAGCTGGATTCGCTCACTGCTCAGTGTTGCATTAATAATATCAGGTAACTCATCATGAAAATCAGCAACAAATACATGAACAACGAATAAACCACAACATACGACTGTTCACGAACATTCCATGGCCTGCGATGGAGGCGGAGGACTCTGCTGCATGTTTCACGCTCTACAGCCTGCATGCACATTAAGGGAAACAGGTGCAGCTGCGAGACTGTGACGGGCACCCGTGACGTCACTGGAGTGCAGAGTGGGAGACAAAGGCATGCTGGGAGAAAAAAAGAAGAAGCTGTGTCTGACTTAGTGTCTTGTCAAAACCATATTTCGTTTGAAGGGATCACAACATTAAACTCCCCATTCAGTGTAAAACTGGTGTCTGTCTGTCTGTCTATCTACACACCCAAACATCCACTGTCCATCTGTCCATCCAACCACACACTCATCCACCCATCTATCTATCCGTCTATCTATCGGTCTGCCCATCCATACATCTATGTCTGTCTGTCTGTCTGTCTGTCTATCTATCTATCTATCTCTGTCTGCCTGCCTGCCTGCCTGTCTGTCTGTCTGTCTGTCTGTATGTCTATATGTC
>JBBPDA010000001.1:17317965-17328320 GCA_037974385.1 Arnoldichthys spilopterus | reverse complement strand
ACCTGCACGTCACCAACACTCGCCGCTTACATACGGTTTAATAATGCCCCGCCCACTTTAGACGCCGTTTTGGGTCAAAAGTGCTGCCTTAAAATAACACACTGACAATGTGCCCTGCCTCCAGTCATTTAAAAGCACCACTCCTACGAGCACATTTTCACCTCGTGCACGAGCAGCAGGTTCCGCTTCCTCACCGAACGCTCGTCTGGTTTAAACACACCGTTATAATAGCGCCACCATAGCTCCGCCCCCTGCCTTTTAAAGGGTAGGTGATGGGCCGTTCTGATTGGTTTACTGCATGTTACGCCCAAAACACACCTCTGAATAATTAGGAGAGATGGCATAACAGTTTTGTACTTTGTGCTGGCGCCAAGTCATCAAAATAACAGAATAGATTTGGACACGCCCACAAATGTTAGTTGCGCCCTTGCCTTAGATGAAAATAGGGCTAAATTTTGGGTTCCTTCCAGAAACATCACTGCTTTATTATCTTGTACAGACACATGTTTTCGCCTTAACACCATGTGTCAGTCAGATTCAAAGTCAGATTTCTTCTATTTAGGAACACAAACAAAATTTTCCCGCCTTTTTCATCCTTTCGGAGACATACAGGGTAAAAAAAAAAAAAGTGTTTTTCAACCTCTTACCTCCGTCTTCCTGGGCCGAGTCCTGGTCACAGAGGAAGTGTTTGGAGAGAAGATTTCCTGCCCATGACATTCCTTCCATTCTGGTCCTCTGGCCATGTCGCCGTCGAAGAGGGATCGCGTTCCCTCTGTCCCCCACGCCAGCGCTCTCTGCAATGACAGCAGAGCCACAGTCAACATGGAACACAACACGCGGTCCGTCAGCGAGGGTCTCCTGAGAGGAAATCGGGGCTGAGGTCATCGGCGAGGGAGAGCTGTAGAAGCTGCAGGCACGATTATGGGTAAAGGAAGAGGAGATAACGGAACTCCGCGCGGACGAGAGACTCTCTGCGAGGCGCTGGAGACGATGACCTCGTCAGAAGATACCTCGGAGGAGACCTGCTGCCGCTTGTTAAAGCGTGGTCATGGGTGGCGCCAGAAACGGCTGTTTGGGGGCAGCTCTGAGACATGTCTCTCGGACCATCTCGAATGGACAGAATGACACAAACAGGCCGACGGAGCTCCAGCTGAAGAAGAGCCGCTCTTTAAGGACGCTCATGAGGAACCAAAGGCCGCTTTTGTTTCATTCTGTTTGGGGGGGGGGGGTTGTAAGCGTCAATGAGGGTTTTTTTTTTTTTTTTTTTTAGAACTAGCACTGAACGTTCCCAGTGGCAAACTCCCAGCACAATGAGCCTCTGTCCTCGGTCCCGCCAGTCCAGTGCGCTGCCACATATCATCTCGGGGAAGTCGGACTCATCGTAAAACGGACGCCATGTGTCTGCATGCAAGGGCTTGACCAGAGACACTCCGAATAACCGGGCGCTCTCTCACGCTGTGACTCCGCTACATCAAAAAAGCAGCGGCTGTGCCCTTCAGACACGAGATGAACATCAGTAACGCAGCCTCGTTTCATGGCGCGGAGGCTTGGGAAACGTTTCCAGGCCTGAAAGCGAAAGTGCATGAAGCACGCGCGCCACATGTCCATGTCTGCACTGTTGATTTACATGCATTTTTCTTATGGCTGCTTGGACATAGCTGCTACGGGCCACCTGTTGAGGAGACGGCGTGTAATCCAGCTGGACGTCTGCTTCATACCATCCCGGTAACTGATTACAGTTCAAGCGAGCTGTGACCCGTATCTGGCAGGAACACTGAGGAATACAGCTTGTCGTCAGCTCATACGCTTTATATCATGGTACATCGCTAACATGGGACGATACAGCCCATCACTGAGTGCACAACAGGAGAAATGTGACCTCTGCATTGAACCCATCTGCGTAGGAGCAGCTGATGTGGGAGCAGTGCTTGGGGGCCTTGCTCACAGCAACCTCAGTGGTCCTTGTACTGGTCTGGGATTTGAACCGTGAAACGTGTAGCTAGCAAAAGTGAAGTGAAAGTGACCATTTGTCATTGTGAACGCACCCCGTCGCACAAAGTGACACGGGACCTCTGCATTTAACCTCTGCTTCACGTCGGAAAGGCTTGTGTAGAACCTTAAAGGAGCCGAGTTGGACACCCCTGCTTTAGCACCTGAAGGCCAAACGAATGGGGAAGATCACCAAGCTATACACCTAGATATCTGACTGAGATGGATGGATAGAAGAGACAGAAAGACAGACAGATAGACAGGTATATAGATAGAAAGAGAGAGACAGACAGAACCATAGATAGAGGGATAGACCGATAGATAGATGTGCTCGCACGTTTTCACTTCGTGCACGAGCCGGTTCGCTTCCTCGCCGAAGATCGACATGGTTTACGAGGAAAAGCACGCCATAATAGCCATCCACCATAGCTCCGCCCCAGGCCATTCTGATTGGTTTATTGCATGTTAAGCCCAAAACACACCTCTGCATCATTAAGAGAGTCAGAGCAACGCTTTTGCCCCTCGTGCGGGTGTGAAGTCGGATTGTTCTGCCATTAAATTAGCAAAATAAAATTGGAACACGCCCATAAATGTTAGTTGCGCTTTACGTTCGATCATTGCAATGAAGCCTATTGTGTGTCTGCCCTGCAATGAACTGGTGACCTGTCCAGCATGTTTCACTATTATTGCAGTGGGACAGACTTCGGCGCCCGCCCGCCCCCCTCGACCCCGACTTGGAAAGGGAAATGAAATGTGTTGCATGAAAAAACGAGACGAAGAACCTGTTGAGAGGCGTTCTCATTGGCTGGGTGTTTCCGGGTGGTGCAGGGTGTGTCAGAGGGCGAGGAGCCAGCACTGAGGGCTTCTTCAATGTCCAAGTTGAGCTGGTCCAGTCTTTTCATGAGCTGGGTCATGGATTCAGACCAGGGAGACAGCAGCACGAGGGGAGAGTCCTGCAGGCACAGAGCACAGCTGTGAAACATCAGAAATCAGGAGAAGATTCCGTGATTTCAAAATATCTACATAATTCAATAAATTCTGGTTTGACATGAAATAGTCAATATATTTTTTTTAATTACACTCTATTTAGGGGAAATTGGTCTCCGTATTTTACTCATTCAGAGCAGTGGGCACTAGCGCACACACAACACAGGGCACTTCAACCATTGGTGTTCCTTTGGGTTCAGGGATTCGAACCAGTGACCCTTTGGTCTCTAACCTTTAGGCCACAGCTGCCTATACAATAGTGGTGCTAGGAGTCAGGGGTATGTCAACAATGCAAATGTCACCATTTTCTGTCTAAAGCTAAGGGAAAGGGAGTGATTGTCATTGTGAACACACCACAGAATAGCACACAGTGCGCCACAACCAAATGTGACCCATCCATGTAGGAGCAGTGGGCATCTGATGGGGAGCAGGGCTTGGGGACGGTACCTTGCTCACAGGAACCTCAGTGGTACTTGTACCGGTCTGGGATTTGAACCAGCCACTTTTCGGTCACAGGGGCAACCTGTTACACCACCACTGCCCCAAATATTCACTACCACAGTAAAACACCAGCTACCAGTGAACCTACACCTGTCTCAGGCATGAGGCAGTGCTCTCATAACCAGTTCACATAATGCATTAAACCCTATGGACGTCTGGTTCCATGAAGAAGGAACGGATGGATATTTTAACAAGATAATGGCCCCAAATGTAGAACCAGGACAGGCTACTAAAAAGGTCCTTACATGGCCTAGACCTCCTGACTCTTGACCCATTCCTTCATTTCTTTTAAACCACTTCTTCCATTTCGGGTCGTGGGGACTATGGGCCCAAGGCAGGTTCACCCAGGACAGGAGGCTCAACCCATAGACAGACAACTACTCAAACACCTACGGGCAAATTGGAGCATCCAGTCAAGCTATCGCAGCCTTTGGACAGTGGGAGGAAACCAGAGAACACGGGGTGAACTCACAAATTCCATACTGAAAGGCACCCATGGCCGACCCAGGGATCGAACCCAGGACCTTCTCGCTGCTCCAGACCCATTTCAAAAAAACAACAGTGGAAGCTTCATAACCTCAAGGAACTAAAGAAGGTTTGGCAAGTGAAGGTGACTATTTGTCATTGTGAACACACCGAAATGTGTCTGCATTTAACCCATCACACGTGCACAGGTGGAGCAGTGGGCAGCTACCAGCAGTGCCCGGGGAGCAGTGTAGTGGGATGGTACCTTGCTCAAGGGAACCTCAGTAGTGCCTCGGCTGGGACCTTCTGGTCCCAAAGGCAGTCTCCCAACCACTAGGCCGCCACTGCCCAACTGAGGACAAAAACGGAACCACGATGTTGGAAAAAGCGAATTCTCTCACATCGTCGATGCGTCAAAACTGTAACTGTGTAAAGATCACAGCAAAGGATCCAGTGCCGCATCCAAAGGGTTAAATTCAAAGAAGCCAAAAGTCATGGTTCCTATCACCACAGCCGTGAACATGTCTAACTCTGGGCTCTTCTGTGGGCAGTGGAGGCCTAGTGGTTAGGACGCAGCCTTTGAGACCTGAAGGTCGCAGGTTTGAGTCCCAGACCGGGCACTACTGAGGTTCCCTTGATCAAGGTACCGTCCCACTACACTGCTCCCCGGGCGCTGTTGGTAGCTGCCCACTGCTCCACATGTGCACGTGTGATGGGTTAAATGCAGAGGTCACATTTCCTTGTGGTGCTTGGGTGTGTTCACAATGACAAACAGTCACTTTCACTTTCTAGAACAGGGCAGTTCACTTCCAACCAGCATGGAATGACCTTGTTTACATGTTGCGCATTTAACTTTGGAAG
Organism: Arnoldichthys spilopterus; assembly: GCA_037974385.1. Lineage (NCBI taxonomy): Eukaryota > Metazoa > Chordata > Actinopteri > Characiformes > Lepidarchidae > Arnoldichthys > Arnoldichthys spilopterus. The sequence goes on along the minus strand of JBBPDA010000001.1, from coordinate 17,323,517 downwards.
AACCTGAACTTTCCCTTGGAGTTTTTTGCCCGTTCGCTGGCTGAACACAATGCCACGCTGTGAATGTGAGATTAACCGCGTTGTATCTGACGCTGCCGAGAAACGTGATCGTCTCATGAACCTCGTGGACCAAAACAAACACCGAGGAGCTGACCACCATGTGGGTCGTACATAGCTTGTCGGCATTCCTCTCCTTACAGCTTTCACTACTCCCCCGACACCCCCCACCAAAGGGTATAAATAGAATAGCCCGTCCAGCACAGACACATCACTTGTGTTTGGGAATCCGAGGAGTCCAGGGCTATAAATTAGCAGCAGCTACCTCAGTCAGTGGGCCATAAATCAACATGGCTGCCCCCTTCACTTCTCAAGCAGGAAGTCAGGAAGAGCAGGACGAAGACAGAAGGTTAGGAAGAGCTCACAGAAGGTTTAGGGTGCTAAGGACATGCTACAGGCAGAGCTGTTTGTGCGTTTCCTGGAATTTGCTTTCAGCAGGGTAGGGTGGGGTGGGGTTGGGGTTGGGGGGGTGGGGGGTATCTGAGCGCTGTGTGTGTGCTTGTGTGAGCCCTGGGGCAAAGAGCTCTCTGCCCATCAATGCTCCCTCTCATATCCATACACAATCATGCTATTGATGGGTGTCACGCCAAAGTGGAGCGCAAGTGGCTACAAGGTTTGGTCAAGGGCCTGAAACGAACAACAAGTCCCCTAAATGCCAGTGGAATGTGGTGGTGTTAAGACCCCTAACCAATTAGGCTCCGAACGCAGGGTTTTCTTTTGAGAGCCATGGGCAGAAGTCACAGTTAAACACTTGCTTTCAGCACAGCCTTGAGTTCGCAGCACATAAGAGGCCTTCACATTTTGTAGAGACCCCACATCGCTCCACATTTAGACTAAATCAGACACAACAGCTTTCCTCAAATGGAAGTGAGCACATGATGTTAGCAGCTTGCATTTGTACACTTTTACACAATCGGCCATAACATTAGCACCACCTGCCTTATGCTGAGTAGCTCCCTCCGGCTGCTGGAACTGCGCTGACTGTGGTGCACTGTGTGTTCTGACCCCTTTCTATCAGAGTCAGCATCACTTCAGATCAGACTTCACTCTACTAGCTACTGCACACCTGGAACACACCACAAGACCTGCCGTTGTGGAGACGCTCTGACTCAGTGGGCTAGAACATCACAATAAGGATCTTCGTCAAAATGGCTCAGATCCTTACACTCCTGCCAACTTCAAGGACTGGCTGTTCACTTGCTGCCTAATATATCCCACCCCCCTGATGTGAAAGTGACTCTTTGTCATTGTGAACACACTCAAGCACCACAACAAAATGTGGTCTGCATCTAAGCCATCACACGTGCACCAGTGGGCAGCCACCAACAGCGCCCGGGGAGCAGTGTAGAGGTAGACGGTGCCTTACTCAAGGGAACCTCAGTGGTGCCCAGGGACTCGAACCTGCAACCTTCAGGTCTCAAGGGCAGCGTCTTAACCACTAGGCCTCTACTGCACTGAGATGATCAACGCTACCCATCCACACTTGTTCGTGGTTTTAATGTTGTGGCTGATCAGTGTAAATTCAGATACGATGTTAATAGTGGTTTTCATGAAACAAGCGGCGTTTCTGAAAAAGGCGAAGATGTTTCTAAAGATCTCAACATTACTAAGCAACACTCAGATGGAAAAGCCTCCAGAGCCTCCAGAACCCAACTGACTACGGGCCCAAGGTGGGGTTCACAAAGGACAGGAGGCTCAACCCATCGCAGGGCAACATACAAGCAATTTAGAGCATCCAATCAACCTACTGCAGCCTTTGGACTGTGGGAGGAACCTGGAGAACCTGGAGGAACCACACCAACATGGGGAGAGGTTGCAAATGGCGCAGAGAAAGGCACCCATGGCCGACCCGGGGACCAAACCCAGGACCCGCTTTCTCTAAGACGACTGCACCACCATCCCGCCCGCCCCTGACCGGTTTCAGAATTTCTTTTTAAAGTGACTCTTTGTCATTGTGAACACACTCGAGCACCACAACAAAATGTGACCTCTGCGTTTAACCCATCACACATGGAGCAGCGGGCAGCTACCAACAGCACCCGGGGAGCAGTGTAGTGGGACGGTACCTTACTCAAGGGAACCTCAGTGGAGCCCAGGGACTTGAACCTGCAACCTTCAGGTCCAAAGGCAGCGTCCTAACCACTAGAAGAAGCTCCACAACCCTGAAGAACTGAAGAACGATTTAAAGAGGACAACAGTCAACAAACTGAACCACAGTGTTGGAAAATACTAATTCTCTCTTAACGTTGATGCTTCACAACTGTAAATGTGTAACATTTGGGACAAAGGATCAAAGTGCAGCATCAAAAGGCAAAAACAGATTCCATACAAGAAGCAATGTCAAAAATTCCAGATCGGTCATAATGCAAAGGGAAACAACCCTCCACAATGTCTCTCTGAAGCTTCCTGTTTTTATAGTCAGTATTCAGGTGAGACCGATCTGCTTAATTGGTGGGGAGTTTAAGCCCTGGACTGGAATTCTGGCTCTGGGGTGATCTCTTGTGATTCTGGGGCCTCACAAATTGCCAAAAGTGGATTTAAAACATTTTATTTATGCTGTTATCTTGTGGTGTCTGTATAATATTGTGGGTTTATTTATATTAATGCATTTTTTGTTCACATTTACAGTGTAAAAAATGGATACATGCACTGGATGTGTATGAAATGTCTAAATAATGATTTCTCCTCACTGTAAATATCTATAGTTTGGGCTCCTCCATCTAAAAATCCTTCCCTTCAAGTATCATGAGCTACCTCTGAGTCAACAACTGCTGTAAAGCAGGGACAGTGCTAGTTGTGTGGCCATGAGAGCCTGTTCTGGCACACTGAGAAGAGAACAGGCTCTCTCCATGGGTCAAATGCCTGACCTTCAGCAGGAGAAAGCGGCTGGCAGGAGCTGAAGCCAGCAGAAATGCCCGAAAGAGTCAAAATCCAAGAGTGACCTTTGAGTCTCAGGGTGGTCTGGGGTCAAAAGCGGTTAAAAGAGGTCCGAGCTGTTCCCAGTCAAGAAGTTAGCGTCAGTGTGTCTTGCTTCCCCGAGAAGGACCAACAAACCTCTTGACTTTGACAAAAGACTAGACGTGTTTTTACTGGTCCGATCTCCATGTCACCGGCTAAGCCGAGACGGACACTTGACCAAGAGCAATTAATGTCATTTGGAAGAATGGGAGAGAGGGGCTGCTTCACCGCTTCACTCAGCAGACCCCAGCGTGTAGGCTCCTTTCACCTCAAGTGTTAGCTTACTGCAAGAATGCACAGCCTCCTTTTCTCCCCTAAAGGGGGTTTACTGCAAATCCAGGTCCGGCTTGGCAAAAAATAAAATGTACACAATTTTCCATTCACCACATGTGCAGTCGATCAGCCAAGACGTGTTTGAACCCAAATTTAGCTTCCTTGGTTTAGCACTGGAGCTACGAGGCTAACATTGCTAGAAGTCAACAGTCACCCAAACTCACCAAACCTCTCAAACTGGGACTCGAACCCGCGACCTTCAGTTTCCAAGGGCAATGACCTAACCACTAGGCCTCCACTGCCCACATGGTGGCATGTTAAAGTGTTTTAAGATAATGGGCTTTGTTTCGATCATGTAATACAAAGTGTAAAGGCGCAACTAAAATTTCTGGGCGTGTCCAAATCCATTTTGCTATTTTGACAGCCCAAATAAATCAAGGCACCAGGAGCAAAACTGAGCAAAACCCTCCCTAAGAAGTGTTTGGGGCATACCATGCAATAAAGCAGTCAGAATGGCCCCGTCACCCCACCTTTAAAAGGCAGGGGCGGAGCTATGGTGGATTTCTATTATAATGGCGTGTTTACTTGGCAAACCAGATCAGTTTTCGGGCGAGGGAAGGGACCTGCTCTCGGCCTCGCTCAGTTAAACAGCTGCTACGAGCAGGAAATACCCGCAACATCATTTGTTATTTCAAAAATGTGGGCACATGGTGTGAAATACTGGAAAGTGCTGGTATAAAACTAGTAAAACCACTTTGTGAGATGCGCTTTCCACTGGTGCAAAAGATCATTCATCACTGGGGCCTCCTGCTCACCTGCCCCACAGCTGATGTGGGCAGATGGTGTGGGCAGCGCTTGGGAAGCAGTGCTAGGTACCTTTACCGGTTTGGGATTTAAACCAGCGACCTTCACCGGCAGCTACTACACCACTACTGAACTAAAGAAGCAAAATTTGGACTCCATGCAAGTTTTGGTTGACTGACTACGTTTGGGGTCATTGTGAACACACTCAAGCACAACAATGAAATGCGACCTCTGCATTTAACCCACCACATGTGCACATTTGGAGCAGCGGGCAGCTACCAACAGCACCCGGGGAGCAGTGTAGAGGGACGGTACCTTACTCAAGGGAACATCAGTGGTGCCCAGGGACTCGAACCTGCAACCTTCAGGTCCCAAAGGCAGCGTCCTAACCACTAGGCCTCCACTGCCCTGTAAGTGTAGTGGAAAACGTAAAGATACACATGAATTTGTGCTTTACAAAGCGATTCAACACAACATGGGACTTGAGGACAAGAACTAGAGCTAATACCAAGAAAACAGAGCTTATGTAACATCGCTGAGCTTCTCCACGCGCTGCAGCCAAATCGAGAAACAGCACAAAAGCCACATATGAGGGTTTTTTTTTCGAGAATGTGCCCATTTCTTGTACGGAATGAGCGGAATCCCGAACTTGCACCATTCGCTGTTCGTTGAGACAGTGGCCTCAATTCATTTCGACCCCTCGTCCATGGTGAAAAAAACTCCACTCACCATGGCAACGGGGTTGGCATGAGTCAACCCTCCAGATCAACTCGTCATTGTTGTCTTCAGAATAAGAGAGGGCCATAACTGTATCGCTGCAAATTGGCCACACTGGCAACCACGGCGCTGCCTCTTTCACATGCAAATGAGGAGTTAAGTGGCCGGCTATGGCACGGCTCTGGGCCGGCAGCCATGGCCATACCACCCACTGAGAGTGCCAGGATGCTCTGTGGAGCCCCAGAAATGGGAACACCGGCCCAAAACCACCAGTGCCTGTTTAACTGCATCAGATCTAGGACACGTACCATTTTGGGAGGTGGGTGGGAGGACAGACCTCCATGGTGACATTGATTCTGTGGATGCTTCTCGAGGTGGAACCTCGCTCAGATGCTAAGAACTTTCTTCATAATGGCCAGTTGCTTTGTAAACGGTTGTGTCAGAGGGGGCAGGTCTAGATATGGTGTCGGAACACAATGTTTGGAAGTAGTGCCCTCCAGTGGTGATCCCACACAGATGCAACCACAGCTTATCTCCATGACCCCTGAAAAAATGTTGTTATATGTTATAATGTTAACATACACACAGTTACTGCCAAAGGTGATTTCTCTGAAGGACAAAACTGCGTTGATGTAATATCTTCTATTCTGGGCAGTGGAGGTCTACTGGTTAGGACGCTGCCTTTGAGACCTGAAGGTCGCAGGTTCGAGTCCCTGGGCACCACTGAGGTTCCCTTGAGTAAG
>JBBPDA010000001.1:17218686-17230040 GCA_037974385.1 Arnoldichthys spilopterus | reverse complement strand
TACCTTACTCAAGGGAACCTCAGTGGTGCCCAGGGACTCGAACCTGCGACCTTCAGGTCACAAAGGCAGTGTCCTAACCACTAGGCCACCACTGCCCTATTATTGCTATTATTGCCCCAAATTTAAGGCAAAATTTCATTTTTTTTCTTGGTTTGGTGTGAAAATATCATATAATATAATAGCAAAGCAGAAACAGTTGCTATAAAAACAGACATTTGTGGGCGGAGCATGCAAAGGTCAGTTGGCTCATGTGGTCAGTAAGCACTTTCATATGTGTGTACAGGTTTTGGTAACTGGTCTTGCAGAATCTCAGAGCAGAACCTCAAACCGCAAAGCCAAGCGTCATTTTGACGAAGCACCTACAGATACAGGCCCGATTTTCACATTTCAGCGGAAAACTCCAGTTGGGGGCGGTAACATCACTCGGTAATTTGGGTTGTCTCATCTGTTCAGCATCACACTGACTCTGATATAGCAGAACTATACTTTCAAACTCTTTCATACATTGTTCTTGTAGAGATTGTGACTTGTACCTGAGTGACTCTTGTTGTGATTCAGTTTCCTTTGCAGAACGAGAGAACATCATGCACTTTCTGACGTGTCTGGGAATAGGGAAGTGTTTGTGCATTGTTCTCCTTTTCCCAAAGAAGAAATCTCGTCGCATAGTTTTGAATGCATTGTTGCACTTACGTACTGTGCTTCTTTAGGCACCCAAACGCTTTATACGTAGTGGGAGGTCACAGCCAGTGTGTAGCCCCCCGTCTGAACGATGTGCCGCAGTGTCAGTGCGCTCACCTATTTGGTGGGAAATTTGCGAAGTGATGCTTCGACTAGAGCATATGTCCGAGCAGGGAGTGAGTGGAGTTGTCCTGCTACTGCCGACGTTTGAACTGGAGCATCGACAGCAGTGTGTTTATACTGACTTAATTTATTGCTTTTAAACCTTGTGCCAGTGTCTTGTAAAATATAATTGCAGAGTAAATCCAGAGTTAAATAACGGAAGATAATTTAAAAGACTATTCGAATATATGTATATTTGGTTATGTAATGTGCCACTGAGGGTTTATTATGAAATAAAATGTTGTATTTTGTGTCAAAAACTGTTTTCTTTATCAATCTGATCTGAGTTCGTGTATATGCATATTTACAAATCATACTTGATATCCAGCACAGTTACGATACAGATAAGATACAGTATAGTACAATTATGAAGTTATAACATGGTACAGTTACAGCACAGTTACTAAGTGCTGTACAGTATAGTACAAACACACATACAGCACAGTTACAAAGTTACAGCATAGTACAAACAGCTACAGCACAGTTACAAAGTTACAGCATAGCACAGCTACTAATTTACAGCATAGTACAAACAGCTACAGCACAGTTACAAAGTTACAGCATAGCACAGCTACTAAGTTACAGCATAGTACAAACCGTTATAACAGTTACACACACATACAGCACAGTTACAAGGTTACAACATAGTACAAACAGTTACAGAGACTTCGAGCACAGTTACAAACATCTGAAGCATAGTTACAACAAAAGAGGAACCTTTAAAAAGTGTAAAAAAAAAAAAAAAGTTCTGCACCAATTATGAGTTCTTCCTAGAACCTTACATTAAAAAATTTCCCTCGGAATCAATAAAGTATCTATCTATCTATCTATCTATCTATCTATCTATCTATCTATCTATCTATCTATCTATCTTATACGAAGTTTACACACATTTTATTTGCAATTTTATTTACAATTATTATTTTTTCATTATAAACAATGATTCAGCGCTTTAACCTAAACTACTGCATTACCAGGTTGCAATAAAATGTATTGTTTAAAATGTAATTAAATTACAATTTGGCTGCAACCACATCACTATTTTTAGTGTAGTAAGCGAATAATAATGAATAATTAATGTTCTGCTCAACAGAGGCGTATAACTTGTAAGCCAGCAAAAGAAATATCAACATATTTATAAAAAAGTTAATAAAAGTAATTGTAAATTAATTGTTTATTGAGTTAAATTTTAATCATCATTTTATTATGATTATATAATAAAAATTATCATTTTTTCCGTTGCATGCATACTTGATATTTCTGTCACATGTTAATAATGCCATAAAAACAGTAATAACTATCTGAATTCACAGTGAGCTACATATTTGTAGCAAATTCTTAGTTTTCAGCTGCAGCCACACATGCAAATTAAAAATATGTCCTGCTAATCAGAGCACATATACATAAGGCCTTATTAACACATTTGATAAATACATATTTAAAAATGTTTCTATTTAGTTTATTGTTACCTGATAACTAATAGTTTATTAATTGTTGCTTAGCCAGACAGTTGGGACAAGCAATGGACAAATATAGACAAGGAATTGAGGATGAACATTGCTGTAGACCAGTAGGCACCAGGTCCAGCATCTGGTCCCTGTTCCTGGAGATCTATCTTCCTACAAAGTCTCGTTCCCACCACAATTTGCCAGACATAGCCTGGCTAATTCGCCCTGATTGGCTGGATCAGATGAATCTGAACTCAGCAGGAAGGTGGATCTCCAGGCCTGGCAAGAGAACATCTGCTCATATACTTGGTGTGGGTGTGGACGTGTAACCACATTCAGTAGAAGAGTGATCCAGAGAGGAAACCACAATCACAAGTAATGGTTTTTCATCCTGGATTGGAAAAAGGCCAGCGAACGTATAAAACCGTGACGGGTCTGAGTCACCCAGAGAAGAAGTGAGCGGTTTGCTTGCTCAGGCTGTAGAGAAGTTGAGCGAGGAGTAGACAGTGGGCTCTTTGATTTCAGGTCTTATCTGCTGTCTTGGACTCTTCAGTGTCACTGCTGCATATACCACCTGCACAAGTATTCACACAAGTTTTAACCCCATACACTGATTATACAGGACAGAAAGAGATCATATGCCGTAGAACGCTGGAGTACTCACTTCTGCTTTGGGTTTAACTCGAGCAGAGGCTAAAAGGAGGCGAAAAGAGAAGAAGCTTGAATAAATAAATAATACATAATGAGGAACTTAAGGAACATGCGTAGGCTGTGCTGCAATATTAAAAGCCCAATTTAATGACAATACACTGCAGGTCAATGTGGTTTTTCAGTACATCATCAAACTGAGACTAAGTGACTTATTTATCGCTGTCCAGTGAAAACAGACCAATAGAAATGCTCCAAAGTCACTTGTTTTGAAATATTCTGCCATTAACTTACATAAGAAGTGAGGAAAGTGTTTTTTCTCCTTCTGCTGAAAAGTTACAAAATTTGGAGATTTTACTTGGACAGCGACAGGATGTAAGATGTGAGAGGTACAACTTTACAATAACATCACACTTATAGTTTGTATATGTGCATAATTAGGTTATTAATGGTCATTTATTGATAAGCAGATATAAACACATGAATATTAAAGGGAATCAGGGAAGACTAGAGTGGAAATGTGGACACGCCAACACTCAAATGGTGTTTTTATATGTAAAGAATGTTTAAATGCTGGAGCTTGTGATTTGGGTGTAATCTGTTATGACACAGAAGCCTTTACTTATTATAACTGCTTATTAAAGGCATTTATAACCTTATGATAGTCCATAATATTGTTTTTATATATATATATATATATTAGGAAATCTTTTAGTAAAACCTGTGGAGATGTTTTATACAGAACACCTGAAATTAAGAAACGAAGATTTAAGAACGGGACTCAGAAGCGCAGTACCTGGTGAGATCGCATGCTCCATTTGTCTGAAGGCTGTTGTGAGATCAAAGAGAATGAACATATTTGGATATTCTATTTATATCCTATAGGTATACAATATATGTGTGGAGAGCTAAGCCTTCGCTGAAGCGGCTTATTTTTGGAAAGTGCATTAAGATGCAAGTTGACCAGCTTGCGATAATACAAAAACAATTATTTTTGCTTGTTGGTTTGTTTGTCTGGGCCAGCAGGGGGCATTGAGACGCTCCACCATGGTGAGGGCAATCAATGCTTATGTGTACCACCTGGGCCGAAGCCCGTATAAGCGTGGTTGTCCTACAGGGAGGACAGAGTCCTTGTCCCTGGTGGTAGGTGTGGCTGGTGTGATGCCTAGGCCACAATGGACTCTAGGTGATAATTTGGTAAAGGCTCTGGGGTTGTTTATACCATGAGTCTCCCTGTGTCTTCTCTCTTATGTGTCCTCAGCAGTCAGGCCTGTGCTTGTGTGGTTGTCTGCTAAGTCCCTAGCCAGTGCACCAGCTCCATCATGGGAGGCTCACATTTAGCTACTTGGGGGGCTCCTGGGTGTGATGTGGTCAGTACATGGTCCTAGCAGGGTCCCATGTGCTGTGGATCGTGACCTGCACCTCCATGTTTATTAATTCTCTAAAGCCAAGACTTGGCATACACCAGAGTGGGCCATGCATAGCTCACTGCTAACAGCTAACAAGCTACACTTACGGCGTACACATCTGATATTTCACAGTTCCTACGTCAGCGAGAAGTGGTTCCCCTCCCGCTTTTCCGCTGATGTTGTATGTCCACCACGTTTTGGCGAAGGGCCTCATAACTCGTCTAGTTTCACTGTGTGTCCCTCCCCCTCCCTGTGGTGTGAACCATAGCGTATTTGCCTCGTGTAGGTTCAAGCCCCTTGCCCATATGGCGGTGTCTCTTTGCCTCCCCGTGTTTGGGTCCTGTTCTCAAACCCTGTTACATCTAGAAGATGCTACAGGTGCAGTTTCTACCTTTAATGTCTTGCCTTAATGCAGTAAATGGTTAGCAAACCTAGCGGTAGGTAAAGACTGACTGCAGTGAGACTCTATGAGGAATTACAAAGGCCTTATTACACAGCAGTGTTGCAGTGAGGATGCAGAGGGCGGTTTGGTTCTTACAGGTGCCTCTGAAGTGTGACGGGACAGGAGGAACACGTAGCTGTTTGGCGGACAGACAGCGGGCCAATCCCAGAGCCAGAGGAAAACACAAACTGGCAGCAGCAATCACCAGCAACCTGTGTGAGCGCTTCCTCCGCATTGATTCAGCTGCAGATGTAAAGTAAGACAGGTTTGGTTCAGAAGAAGATCCTTTAACTCAAGGACGTATATTTATTTCACTTTTTTCTGTGAACAATTTGGCAAAAAAAATCGAATTTACACACTTTTATGAAATTTTTATGATTTTCTTTAAAAACTGGGTGACATGCAATGTCAGAATCCACACGAGGAAGTGTATTTGAGATGACCCAGCAACACAACATGGTTTTATGCAAGTGATGCAGATTTCTGATGCTAAGCCATAAGCTTTTGTTACTTTGTAGCTATAAACCCCATTTCTGGAAAAGTTGGGACATTTTTGGGAGAAGTTTGCCATTTGTAAATTTTCTTGGACCTAAAAAGAAATAACTAAATATTCTCTCGGACCAACTTGATTGTATTTTGTAAATGTAAACAAATTTTGAATCTGAGGTCACTGTGTCATTGTGAACACACCCCATCACACAAAGTGCACCACAACGAAAATGTGACCATTTAACCCATCACATGTGGAGCAGCGGGCAGCTATCAACAGCACCCAGGGAGCAGCAAAGCAGGACGGTACCTTGCTCAAGGGAACCTCACTGGTTCCTGGGCCTGGAATGAAACCTGCGACCTTCAAATCACATGGGTCACTAAACACTATGCTACCACTGGCCTAGAGGCCTGCAACACAGTCGAAAATCAGGGGATTGGATTATGATTTGGAACAAAAGGAGCATCCACCAAAGTCTCAGCCTCTGCAAAGACGAGTCATTGATCATCACTTGGTGCCAAATTCTATGACAGAACTGTCACTTTGTCAAATAAGTAAAAGGTCAAGAAAAATTTGTTGGATTTTTCAAAATGTCCCAACTTTCCCAGAAATGGGCTTGGCACCTATAGCTCCAGCCCAGATGTAAGATCGCAAACGAGGGCAGCAAACATGTCTGATCAGCTGCATCTGGGTAACTATACATTTTAACGATGAGACCTTTACTTTTTTCCACATTTTTCACCAAACTCTTTCTTTAAGGTCGGTTCTAAGACAGACGACTGACACCTGGATCCAGACCAGCACGAACCATGCGAACGAATCAAGGTCACATACGTACTGATGTGCATATAGTTACTTGTAGTCACGTTGATGTATGTTACATGCCCTTGACTGATGTGACCCTCCTTCCAGACGATCTGGCACTGGTACCCCCCTGAATCTGATTGGTTAAGGTTCTGGATGCTGATCTGCAGGCGGCTGCTGTTGGCCGAGACGGTGTAGTTGGACAGGTGGAGTCGTGAAGAAGATCTGAGGAAAGTGAAGTGGCCGTCTGTTGTCAGACCCCATCCTCCTCTCCAGCCTTTCTGGCCACAGTCCTGAACCTTACACTGCAGAGAGACGCTGCCACCTTCTGGCGGAAATAGAGTACTGCGGTTTGCTAACACTGAGTTTATGCACTCAGCAACACAGCCTGCAAGAGATCAGATGAGTGTCTATTTCAGTGTACCTTGGCAGCACACGTCAATGTTTTTTTTTATCTGTATTGTGGCTTTAAAACATTGGTGCATAAGGATTTTGGAATGTAAAACTAGTGTCAAAATTGATCTTTGAAGGAGAAATTCATTGGTTTTTACAAATATCTGGATCATTAGAGTATTAAACTGCATACTGTCAGTCACTTTAAAGTAATTCAGAGCGGTTTGATGTAAACTGTGCAATTCTGTTAATACCCCATCCACCCTGGCCACTGTATCTTCACCCCTCTGCCCTCCAGCAGGCCCTAGAGAGCCCTGCATGCCTGGACAACCAGGCTGAAGAACCTACTGAACACACAGCAATCGCCGTCCCATTTATAACAGAACCATCATTGAATGCTGTGTCATATACATCCCCCATGTGCCATACTGTACTACTGTACACCACTGTGGCCATTATTTATTCCTCCATTTACTGTATGTGCAATATTACACCTTACACTGTTTACATCATTATCTCTGTATTATCTCCCCTTATACCCTAATGCATCTAGAACTGTATGTAGTAATGTGTTTTATGGTTTAATGTTTATTTTTGTGCATTTTTACACTCTAGATTCTTTTATTTTCTAATATTCTCTATTTTACTCTGTCTTAAGGCATCGGGTTCGCTCCAAATGATGTCTGATTGTATTCGTACAGTGACAATAACACTGCCTTATCTCTTATTTTATCTTAACACGGGGGCAATAGGAACCAAACATCCAAAGGTGCCTCTACAAGCTACGTCACAGAAAACGGTAGTTAACAATACACTGCAACATTGTTTTAGGACACTTCTGACAATGTTTTCACTTATATTCACTATCCAAATTTATTTTTAAACTTCGTTCAATGCAGAGAGATATGTGTAGGACATCGTAAGGCAGAATAGTCTTTAAAAGGAAATTTTTTTAAATTTATCACAGTTTTAAACAACATTTAACTTTACATTATGCATCAAAAGATGCATACATTTACATTGCAGAGTTTGTGAGGCCTGGTTCCTATCACAAATACTGGAAAAAAGACAATAAGTTAGCAAGCTCTCTGAAAAAGCTCTCTGAAATGATACAGAGGATACTGGTTTAGCGTTCCTGAAGCAGGAAAAGCAAGGCAAGCTTATTTCTAAAGCACATTCTCATACACAGAGGTCATACAATGAGCTTTACAGAGCGAAAAAACAAAACAAAGCAATAAAATTAGGAATGAAGTCAGAAAACAGGTAAAGGAGAGTGAAATGTGCAGATAAAAGTAAAGATTTAAAATAAGTGAAGGCAATAAAAAGTGCATGCTCAGATTTGTGCTCAGGTTCGTGCTTGGAGCCAGAGCTGTTAATGCAGCTAATGTTATTGAGGGTGATGTTAAAGCAGCACCTCTCGTTTTGTTTTGATCCCGGTTGTGTTAAAAGGGCACAAAGTTTCTCTCTCACACATGGACCTGTTCCTGAACTGACTTAGACCCCAAAAGAATCTTTACCACCATGGCGTAAAGGCGGAAAACAGCACAGGGACTGGATATGTGTAGCTTCTAACGTACCTTGGAGGTTGCACGAAAAGGCCAAAATGATCATCAGATGTACATCCACGAGTACATGTGGCATCCTGTGGCACGAAAGTGTTTGGTGATGTCTGCCCAGGCTCCTCATATGGATTCCAAACAGTTACATCGGTCAGTTTGTAGCCCGAACCTCATAAGTGCGACATAACGCAGGTCCATCTGACTTTCACTCTGAATCGTGGTGAATCCACTTCTCTTTCAGACTGTTCCCGTCAGAAACAGCTCCATTGTAAACGCACGAGGAAGGAAGTTAACACGCTCACTTTCCAAGCTGGAGGAAATCAGCATCATGTCCTTCCTGTCCACAGTAGAGGTCTGCGAATCACACTGTCTGGACTGGACTTAAACCTCACGTGGACTACGAATGCTGTAGCCCAGTGGTCTCCAACCCTGCCTCTGAAGATCTAACCTCCTGTAAGAGCCCACGCCTAGCAGGGAGTTACCTGGCAGTGTTTACTGAGCAAAGATTTCGGGAAGTCATTCCATGGAAAGGACATTGGCGCTGTTCAGAGAAAACCACGTATCTCCATTTTTCTTTTTTGATCTTCATTTTCCTGCATCAGCACAGCAGCCGGTCTTTACAGTGTGTGAGACTTTCAGGATGAACAGACCAATCGAAATGCTCCATAATCACTTGTGCTAAAAGTCCTTCTGTAACGTTGCAATTTTGGATTTTGAGTTTTTTTGGGCCCTGTGATGGGTGGAGCCTCCTGTCCTGGGTCTATCCTGCCTTAGGCCCGCAGTCACCTGGGATTGGCTCCAGCTTCCCCGTGACCCGGAAACAGAAGAAGTGGCTGGAAAATGGATGGATGGATGGAGTTTTCTTGGACAGCGACGATATGCAACTCAGTGTTAAACATAACGTCCTTTACATAGAATTACATATGTCTGTCAACAGAGTCACGTTTCAAGAGTCAGAAGTCAGCTCGTTTATGGTTTAATTGCTGTTTTATGTGGATAATAAGTGTTTGGTGGTGTTTCTGTAATGGAATGTGACGTTTCTGTCGTGTTGTTTGACCTGTTGCTTCAGGGGGTGACGCTTATAACAACTTTATTGTTCCAGTAGTGACGTGCTTGCAAAAGCGCCATCTTGTTTATGTAAAAACACAGTTTAGCAGATTATTGAAGAACGAAAAGAATCTTCAAATTTGGTGGGCATGTGCTCTGGAGTTCAGAGAATCAACTAATGTCAAAGTTTGGGTGTTTTATCCAGTAGATTAATTACGAATCCTGATGTTTTAAATGACAATTGTGTTTCGTACGAGGCTGTACGACCACCAGGGGGCAGGACATATAGGGTTAAGCACATTTCTGCAAATTCTTTACGCAATGTTACTCGGCATGTGTTTCTGGCTTCTGAGTGTTACATTTCAACTTTTGGTGTCTTAATCCTATGTGAAAACAGCTCTATTCTTTTTAAAGTGAATATTCGTCATTGTGAACACGCTCAAGCACCAAACTTCAATTTTATGACTGCAGCCCCACAACAGTTTTTTATTTATAGCAGCAAAATGGGTGAATTTTAATTTTTTCTGGACAGCTTCAGAAAGTTCAAAGATATTCCAGAAAGTTCTGGACAATTCTAGAAAATTCTGGACAGTTCTCACAGTTCCAGAATATTCCGGAAGTTTTACTAAGCATTTAAAGAGAATCTGTTCTTGAAAACAGACATTGACCTTTTCTATTGATTTTAGGCAGAAGGGAAAACACACTTTGTATCCGAAAATGAAGTGAGTGAGTGACTGTCATTGTGTGCACCACAACAAATGTGATCTCTGCATTTAACCCATCCATGTAGGAGCAGTGGGCAGCACCCGGGGAGCAGTGCTTGGGGATGGAACCTTGTTCATGGGAACCTCAGTCTGAGATTTGAACCAGCGACCTTCAGGTCACAGGGGCAACTCCCTAACCGCTACACCACCACTGTGAGTACTAAAATGTTAATCCATATGCACTATTGACTTATAGAAGGTAACCCCAATCCCAAGTAGTGTGTAGGCAGGGATGAGTCATATAGACTTTAAATCATATCCCAATATCTCCTGATGCATTGTGGGTAATTTTATGAATGAGGATATGAAAAGAAGCCATTCAGCGTTATCACCACACAGTCCTGAGAGCCGTGCAAACACAAACCTTGATCCCAAAACAGTAAAACTTGATCCTGACCAACACATACTAAACCAGAGCTCTTCACATCTGGACTCTGAATTCAGATTCCACTCCTGGATTTTGTAATCACCAGTAGTTACTGAGCTGACTGGCCTAGAGTCACATCTACCGATGATTAGAGAACCCAGGAGCGGAATCTGGATTCAGGGTCCAGATGTGAAGACCTTTGTACTAAACTACACCAGTTAAGGATGATACAACACAGAAGGGCGTAAATAATTATTCACAGATTAAAATTCCAGTGACACCAACACTTGGATTCATAGCCAAATGCCTGGAAAAACGAAGGGAAATGTTGTAAAAACACGTTTCTTCTGTGAATGTGTGAATAATGCTGAAACAGTGGAAACGTGTGAGATCATCAGTGATAACGTCAGTATATACGATTTGATAAGTATTCATCATGGGGAGGAATGGTGCTGGTATATCATGGACATTATTATATAGAACAGTCCAAAAAAGACAGGTGGGATATAATACATGATAAATGTAGTAATTTTGAAAAGCACTAGGCTACTTTTCCCATCAGTTACTGTTCTGTTGAAAGGCTTTTTAATTCTAAAGGGGAAATATGTTCATGTTTTAATAGTTGAGAGGTAAAGAAAATCAGTGGTTTGACATGAAATGAGGCATTGTAGAGAAATATACAGCCATTTTATTAATAATTCCATCACTGCCAGTGAACGTGCCAGGTTCTTCAGGGTTTTTATGTGTGAACTTGCTGATACATTTTATATAAATTTTGTTTTAGGGCCAAAACTTTCATAAAAGTCCCAGGAAACATATACAGGCATAAGCGGCACCATAGGTGTTAAGCAGTTCTAACGTCTGGTTCCTATCACCACTGCTGTGAACATCCAGTTTTACTCCAGATTGGAAGTTTCGCACATTCAGTAGTCAATCACAAGGTGGTGCTAAAGTTCAGCAATTTGGACTTGCTAAATTATTTTGGATTATTTCTTTTTATTTGTAAATTATTGGGCCAATATGAGAGACTTTTTAGGGATTTTTAAAATCATTTGTTATGCAGAGAGAGGAATTTTAATATCATTATAAATAGGAAATGTATTATTAATAATAATAATAATAATAATAATAATAATAATAATA
>JBBPDA010000001.1:17201109-17215719 GCA_037974385.1 Arnoldichthys spilopterus | reverse complement strand
TACTGCTACTACTACTACTACTACTGCTACTACTACTGCTGCTACTACTGCTACTACTACTACTGCTACTACTGCTGCTACTACTGCTACTACTACTGCTGCTACTACTGCTGCTACTTCTGCTACTACTGCTACTACTACTGCTGCTACTACTGCTACTACTACTACTGCTACTACTACTACTACTACTACTACTACTGCTACTACTACTACTACTACTGCTGCTACTACTGCTACTACTACTACTGCTACTACTGCTAATACTACTGCTACTACTACTGCTACTACTACTGCCACTGCAAATACTAGTAATACTGGAATAATACAGCATTATTGGAAATGAGCAAAAAGGCAGTAGGGCCTGTTATGAAAGAATTTTCCCAGATTGCACTATGCAAAGCAGGAAGCACCGTCTTCCTGATGCATGCTGCTTTTGCGTTGTGGGGCCCAACCCAAGCTTTATTTCAGCCATTCATGAACTTATCGTCCCTTTGATCCAAATCAGACTTAATTGTAGGCTTGAGTAGGATCAAAGCTGCTTGTCTAGTCAGGTGTTTGGCCAAAGGCCATACCTCATGGGCCCTGGAAATATGGGCCTGCCTGGCTCATTCGGGCAGAGGGAAAAGTGCCGGCGCACTCTGCTGAACTCTGCTCCGCCTCGCTGCAAATCTCGTCCAGCAAACAGCACAGTATTTGGGTTCAACGAGTTCATTTCGCAATCCTGCCAGACAAAACTATTCACAGGACGTTACGGTATAAACAGAGGTCCAACTGCACAAAAAATAATCAGAGGGGGGCGGTGCTTACGGACAGCGAACTGTTTATTATTTTATATTATATTAGTTTATTAATTAATTAATTAATTGTTTCAACTTGATTCAACTGACAGACGCACTGTTTTGCACATATAAGTTACCATAACCATTATTTTTAAGCACAGCCACTTTATCCAGTGGATAATTTTGCAGGTAACCCATGACTATTAGTTTATAGTTAGAAATTAACAATTTTTACACTTTTACACACTGTGAATTCATGCTGCTACTGAAGTCCAGGCTGCTACTTGGGTCAAATTCACCACCGACAACCGTACGGCACATACACTGCCCAGTGCTGCACTTACTTCCATCGTCTAATGCGACTTTGAGTGTATGATGTCACTGGCATTATGCTCCGCCCACTTTTTGTACTGTGTCTTGTACTGTTTTTACGCTTTCTGTGTTATTATCCTGTATTGTCTTGTACGTCTGTCCTGTATTTGCAGTGTCTGTATGTCTGTGGGCAGTCGAGGCCTAGTGGTTAGGACCTTGCCCTTGGGACCTGAAGGTCGCAGGTTCGAGTCCCTGGGAACCACTGAGGTTCCTTTGAGTAAGGTATCGTCCCGCTACACTGCTCCCCGGGTGCTGTTGCCTCTTGTAGGTCGTCTGGTCTCTGTCATGTTCATGCTGCTTCAGCACCGTGTAGGTCCTGGTTTAGTTTCTGCCTGGTCTTGAATTTTGATCGGCTGTTGGTTTGACCCCAAATCCCGACAACCTTATTTAATAAAACTAAGCATGAAAATGATAAAAATGCTATTAATAAATAGCACTGCTAGTGCTAGTTTTTTCTTCTTCTTCTTTTTCCTTATCTTCTTCATCTTCATCTTTTTTTTCATCTTCTTCTTTGCTTTGTCTTTTTCTTTATCTGCTTTTTTATTTCTTCTTCTTTTTTTCTTTATCTTCTTTTTCTTCTTCATATCTTCTTTTTGTATCTTCTTCTTTTTCCTTATCTTCTTCATCTTCGCCTTCTTTGTCTTTTTCTTTATCTTCTTTTCTTTATCCTCTTTTTCTATTTCTTCTTCTTCTTTTTCTTCTTTATCTTCTTTTTCCTTATCTTCTTTGTTTTCTTTTTCTTCTTCTTTATCTTATTTTTCTTTATCTTCTTTTTCTTCTTTTCTTTATCTTATTTATTGTCTTCTTTTTCTTTATCTTCTGTTTCTTTTTCCTTATTTTTCTTTATCTTCTTTTTCTATTTCTCCTTCTTTTTCTCCTTTTCTTTATCCTATTTATTGTCTTCTTTTTCTTTTTCTTCTTTATGTTGAATGGCACATGAAAACTGCAACATCTGAACCGTCTTAATGGTTATTTTGTGTTAAAAGGACTTTTAACAGCACTGTGCTCTAATCCCTCATCCATTTGGTGTTGGGTAATCTTCCTGCTAAGCGCCATTTCATTACTCTATGACTTCAAGTGACGCTTGCTGAACTGCAACCTCATACGCCCTGTTTAATATTAGAATCAGAATCTAAGCACAGTGACTCGTCTTCATGGTTAATCTGTTCCTTTCTGCTAAACCAAGTACTGAACATCCCTACACAACATTTACAGAGTCTTACATAACCAGCAGACAGGAGTCACAGGAGATCTCTGGGGGTTCTGAATGGAACCTCGCCCCTGTGAACAGAAGGTTGCAGCTTCAAGTCCCACTGAGGTTCCCTTGAGCAAGGTACCGTCCCGCTACACTGCTCCCCGGGTGCTGTTGGTAGCTGCACCCTGCTCCACGTGTGGATGGGTTAAACACAGAGGTCACATTTTGTTAAGGTGCACTTTGTGTGATGGGGTGTGTTCACAATGACGGTCACTTTTTCCTAATTCCTAAGGGGAAATTGCTCTCCATCCGGAGCAGTGGGCCTAGAGAGCTTTGGCCACACCTGGAGCAGTGGGCAGCCACACAGCTATGGCACCTGGGCAGGAATTGGGGCTTTGGTGCCTTGCTCAAGGGCACTTCGGCCTTGGGTGTTCGTGCTGGTTCAGGGACACGAACCAACGACCCTTTGGTCACAAACCTGCTTCTCTAAACTTTAGGCCACACCTTTCAGCTTTTACTCAAAGCCTTTGAGTGTGAACCACCTCAGTGTGACATTTCAGAGTGTGTGTGTGTGTGCGTGAGAATCATGGCGTCCTACATTTTTGCCCCAACATGCCGTTCAGACTACAAACACAGGTGTATTTTCACAGCCTCTAATACAGGCCGTATTTAGCCAGTGCACTGAGCTGTGTCCCAATTCTCACACTCACACACAAAATGCATTTCAACACAGACTGAACTGTGCCCCACTCCTCCACTCCATCGATTGGAACTCACAACGTCTGATAGGGTCAACACCCTCTCACCTACTCCGGCATGGTGCGTGATTACGACCGTGCTTCTTTTCAGGAACACTGTGTTCTAGAAGTTTATTGAGGCTTTTTGTTGGCTTGTGCAACACAGTTTGTTATACACTCGGTCCTAACGAGCGTCGCACGTTTTGAAGTGTTTCACTTTCTTTTCTTTCTTTCTTTTAACAGTTTTGACTCCAGTTCTGTTCAGAAGAGTCTGTTTAGCGCGTCCCACAGATGACTGATCGAACTGAGATCTGGTGAATCTGAAGGCCAGGTCAACACCTCGAAGGTTCTCCTGTTCCTCAAACCGTTCCTGAACAATTTAGCAGCGTGGAAGGGTCGCTTGACCTTGCCGCCACCATGAATGGGGGTACCTGATCTGCAGCGATGTTTAGGTAGGTAGAACATGTCAAAGCAGCATCCACATCAATACCAGGGTTTCCCAGCAGAACTTACCCAGAGCATTGCACTGCTGTGGGGTCGGACCAGAAGGACTAGCCTCCTCATGTGCATGGGCACCCAAGGCTCACTGGCTGCCTTCCTTGGATCACTTTTGGTAGCTACTAACTACTGCACACCAGGAACACTCCACAAGACCTGGCGTTTTGGAGCTGTCGTCTAAAACACCACGATAAGGCCCATGCCAAAGTGGCTCAGATCCTTACGCTCCTGCTTCCAGCACAATAACTTTACGAACTGACTGTTCACTGACAGTTCACATGACAGGTGCCATTGTGAGGAAATATCAAGATGCTCAGTGTTCACTTCGCCTGTCAGTGGTTTTAATGTTGTGGCTGATATACATGTATAGTTAGAAGGGATGGAAATTGTGGGCTACACGCTTAACATGCCCAGCTGTGCGACGTTTGTTTATCTGCTCATCTGTGTTCATTTGTGTCAGCCCTCGCGGTTAGAGCATGTTTACTCCTCTCGGTCAGGGAAACGAGCTCCGAGAGTGAGCGGACGGTAGAAACAGCTAGGTCAGCCCTCTTCTTTTCTTCTGCCTCTGGGAGGAAGACTGAAGGGAACGTATTTTTGGCACTAAAGTCTCCTAGAATTTTAAAGAGCTGAATGCTGGCATCAATTCAGAGCTGCTCAGGGGGGTATGTGAATACCCTCAGTGTCTATGTAGCAGCCTGGGCAGGCCTGTGCTCCAGCCCACAATGGAGAGCAGCTTCAACGCTTCCAGGCTGAAGTCATCTGGAGAGCGTGGGCTGCCATTTTAGCCTTTTCCACTGGCCAAGGAACAGCGTCTCATAGCGCGTAGTGCTACTTGGCTCTGTGTGTGTGACTTGTCCTGTTTTGAAGCTCCGTCTTGGAAAGAGCATTGGGCGTGTTCCTCATAAACAAAGGGTCGGCGCTTTGCTGAACCGGGCAGAATGGGAACCACATTAGATGGACTGTTATGACCACGGGCTCCTTGTGAGTCAGCAGGTTTTAAAGCTGAGGGGAATTCTGAGAAAGAAGAACATCTGATGAACTTCTGCAATTCAGGAAATCGCTTAATCATCTAATAAAGCTTGAGGTTTCCTGAACGACGTGTCTGTGGCCCACTCAAACATGCATGGAGGCATAAAACTCAGCCATAGAACTGCTATACACTGATCAGCCATAACATTAACACCAGTGACAGGTGAAGTGAATAACACTGATTCTAGTTGTTTCATTACAATGGGACCTCTCAGGTGGGTGGGAGATATCAGGGAGCAAGTGAACAGTCAGTTCTTAAAGTCGATGTACTGGAAGCTGGGCCGCTTAGTATCTGAGCAAAGGGCCTCCTTGAAGCCGAGCAACACTCGAAGCAGGTGGAGATTTTAGCAGTTAGTAGCTGCCAAAAGTGCCCCAAGGGAGGACAACTGGTCAATCTGTAACTGCTGAAACTTATGTACGTAAATGGCGTGTTTTTTTGTGACTCAACAACAACGAATTTTCAAATAACTTCCTTAATTGTATCTTATGAACTGAGAATGGTATGTTTTTATGTTCACATTCCACATCAAGCTTGTTTTGCTTCTTGTTCTTTAAAAGAAATGTCGGTTTTCCTTGAAATGGGGGCAGCCATGGCCTCAAGGTTAGAGAGGCGGGTTTGTGACTGAGGAGAAAATGTGGGAGGGGAGGGTGAATGAGCTCCCACCGCTGAGGTGCCCTCGAGCAAGACACAACTTCTAGGTCTGCAGTGGTTAGTACCTACCGAAAGTGATTCAAGGAAGGACAACTGGTGAATTGCCGACAGCGTCATGGGCACCCAAGGCTGATTGATACATGTGAAGAGCTTAAAAAGTGATGCTGACTCCAGTGCACCACAATCAGAGCTGTTTCAGCAGCTCACAGTATTAGGCGGGTGGTTTTAATGTTATGGCTGATTGTGGTATAGCACTGTCAACTTAATTACCATTACATGCGACGGTGTAACAGTGCAGAAGCAGCTGCCCACTGCTCCTATATGGCTGGGTTAAATGCAGAGGTCACATTTTGTTGCGGTGCGCTGTGGTGTGGTGTGTTCACAATGACAAATAATCACCCTTTCACTTAAATTTTTAATATTTATTAAATGCAAACAGCTTTGTACAAACATACAAATCTATAAACAATTGGCAATTTCTAAAATCTGTCCACTTCATGACCAAAAAGTGCAAAATACAGCGAGTGCATGAAAGATTGTGTAACATATGAAGGGTACGTGAGCAGTAATGTCGTTTTGTAGGATTTCAGTTTCAAAAATGTTCGAATAAATGCCATTGGTTAAAGATAAAAACAATTTTCCAATGCATGAATTATTTAAAATATTTAGAATGTAAATTAGAATGACAAAGTCATCAATGAAGCAGTGTTTTAATCTATACCTTAGCGTCATGTGACCTGCCATAATAATAAAAAGCCGTATCTCCACTGGACGTGACACGTGGAGTAAATGCTTCAGGATGAGATCAATTGCATCAATCGGAGATCAATTAAAGGTATTCAGATATGAATTATCTTTATATTAGTACTTATTGCTACACACACACACACTCTGGTCGGCAGGGAAACACGATGAATGAATTAAAGAATAAAAATCTAATTTCTTTAACCAGACTTTTAGTGTCATTAAGATGTGTGTGCAAAAGAAAGTAGCCCATCAGCCCAACGCCGTATTTGTACCTGTTCATTCTAGGGCCAGAAAACCTGCAGAGATACGTGCATGGTGTCACATTAAGGCACTCAACATGAGCTCGAAACTTGACTTTGGTTTCAAAGTTTAAAGTGGTTCTTGTGTGACCTGGTGCACATCCACAGAGACTGTGCAGCAGAGAATGCAGAATCAACCGACCCCCAACCCCAACCCTTAGAAATACTTAAAAAAATACATTTCAAGTGAGGAACAGCACAAAGAGGAACAAAGGGGAATGTAATACACTTTTTTTTTTTAAAAAAAGGAAGTTTCCCAAAACATTCTTGGACACACAGTTCCCGGAAAACTGGTATTCATCATTACACAATGTGGAGGTTCTCATACTCGGGTCCCTTCCAAAAATAAGTCTTTAAGGAACCATCCACTGGTTCCTGAACCATCCAATGTCTGCAGAAGTGTGGTTTTAATGGAATTGCTGTTGAAAGGTGAAAAAATGTTGTAGAAAAGTGTAAGAAAAGGCTGTGCTGGTTAAAGTGCATGGGAGCTGCTGAACTCCTAGTATGTTAGAAAAATCTGTAAATATGTGAACCTTGGTTTGCCTCGAGTGCAAAAAACAATGCGATTTTGATTGAAGGTGAACAAGTAAAAAAGTTCACCCACGCTAGAAATAATGGAGAATATTGGCGTCGTAAGGCACATGCAAATCAACAAAAACTTTCGTTTCATAAAAGGATGCCAGCAACATCACAGGTTAGTATATCGTTGGCCTCCGCCTGCCCGATCTGTCTGTGAAACTGACCTTGCTTGTGTGTCTTCCAGCAATGCATATTTGGCCCCAGAGTTACACTTTTTATACTTGGCATGTGGTTGAACATGGTCGCAGGCAATGGAGTGACTACAGACTTGGACAAATTGAGCTCCTGCAAAGAGATCAGTCCACTGAAAACATCTGGGCTTACACCCTTGAGCTGACGGTTGTTTGACAGGTCCAGGACCTGCAGGTTCCTCAGGCCTCTAAAGCCGCCGGGTTGTATATTTAACAGCTGAGGAAGGCTGCTGAGAGACAGATAGACGAGATCTTTCATCTCCTCGAAGGCGCCCTCCTCAATGCTGGTGATGAGATTTCCATCCAGGCTCAGATACTGCAAGGGAATTCCTGCAAGTTTGGGCACAGTCCTCAGCCTGTTCCCTGCTAGCGTCAAGCTCTTAATATACGGCGCATGGCCTCGTGGGTTTCTGGAGACCGTAGTGAGACGGTTGTTGGAGAGGTCCACGCTTATGGGGTTTTCTTGGCCCCTGGTGGTGAAGAGATCCAGGTTAAAGTCCTGGAAATTATTGTCACTGAGGTCCACGTCAGCCAGTGGAAGCCCAGAGAAGCAGCCATCTCCCAGGCTCTCCAGCGCATTCTGACTCAGGTCTAGAGTCTCCAGGTAGCGGAGTTTGGAGAAAGCCTTGGGGCTGATCTTGCTGATGAGGTTATTGCTAAGGTCCAGACTAACCAGGGTGGTGTAGCCTGGTCCAGACAGAATGGAGTCTGTGATGGAGCCGATGGTGTTGTGGGATAGGTCCAGGTGGGACGTGTCCAGAGGAATGGGGACAGGAGCAGTGCCTGGACCAACTCCACTGCAGTCCACCTTGGTCAGGCTGAAGCTGTCGAACAGACCATAGCTCTCCACCTCACACCGGCACTGTGGGTGGCAATTCTTCACATCTCCTGCAGCCACCAGGGCCAGCAAGGGGGGAAGGGTGAGACACAGTAAGGCCACCATGGTGCTCTGTTAGGAAAAAACATGAGATTGATTAAACGTGTGCCGTACTTCAAACCACATGTGAACGTGATGATCTGTCATTGTGAAAACACCCCATCTCACAAAGTCTCAACAGCATCCAGGGAGCAGTGCAGCAGGACAGTACCATGCTCAAGACTACCTGAATGGGCTGGGACTTAAACCTATGACCATCTGATCAAATGGGCAAGTCCCTCACTAAGCTACCACTGCCCTGTATCTGCTCAAATGTGGTCCAATCATGGTCCTTCTACTGAATTACAATGTAGAAGTTGACCTATATATGGTAGATGTTTCTGATACTGCTGGCTGGGATAGCTGGGACTTGAACCAATGACCCTCCAATCGCATGGGCAAGTCCCGAACCACTAGGCCACCACTGCCTCAGTATATGTGGTAGTACGTTATACTGTAAGTACTAATATATCTGTAAAACATTGTGTCACCGGTGTGTGAGTGGTGACCAAGTGGTTCGGACCTTGCCCGTGAACAGAGGGTTGCAGGTTCAAGTCCCCACCCGGGTACCACTGATGCATCCTTGTGAAATGTATAGTCCTGCTACACTGCTGCCCACTGCTGTGGATGGGTTAAATGCAGAGGTCATTTTATTGTGGTGCACTTTGTGTGACGGGGTGTGTTCACAATGACAAATAAGCATTTTTACTTCAAATTAGTCACATTTGTCCTGCAGGTTCAGGGAACCGGACCAGTGACACAAACCTGTTTTTCTAACCTTCAGGCCACAGCTGCCAAATGAATTTTTGTTTTTTTTAAACAGCTTGGTTATGAAAAGATAAATTAAGGATATACAATATTTTGAGTCAAACATCTGAAATAAATATATATATATATTTTTTACACTATTTTCACTTGATACATCTCAACATGGTTTCCTACCACTTCACTAAGCAACCCAAGCACACGCTACACCCTAATGCTATGGAGTATATACTATGTACTTATCTTGGGCATTGGACAGATGTACTTCATACCAGCCTGTGACTGCAGGGAAAAAAATGAACCCAAACTGGCTTCACTCTCTGCTATTGGCCTTGTAGCAGAACAGATTCTGTCCAACACCTGCACTAGAACAGACTGTTGTGCAACGCGTTGTGTAAGGTCAAGTAAACAGTAGTGCAAGGCCATGTCGACAAGTTAGTCCGGTAAATCTCCGGCCACTCAACTTGTTCAATAATCCTGATGATAAACATTTCAATCAAGCAAACCCACACCTTCTACACACTTGAGAGAGCGTCGAATTCATTGGTGAGAGTAAAGCAGTGCAATTTAGAGGCCAAAGTACATGCGATTATTCACTGGACTGAAAATACAACATATTCTGAACGAAAAAGTAAAGCCAGACAACATGCAACACGATACGAACACAACAAACCTTTAACTCTGTCCTTCTTTTTGCTAAACTTAACAGTGCTCAACACTTCAATAAACCTTATTTACACCCTATTAATAATAACTTTGATTGTACTACAGTGCATTTTCTCTATAACTGCCCCTATATCTTTTTACACCCCAACTTCTTTGAGCTCCAACAAGAGCTGACCCACTTCTCATGATCAAAGACAGCGTGCCACGTTTTTGCTTCTTCCATCCCAATCGGTTTTCACGCTTAGAAGGACGCGGGGCTTTTTTAAGGCATGCGTGTGAGATGCTACAGTCTCCCACAAATGAAATAAAACATTTTAAAATCATGTTCTGATATATACTGAACTGTATATAACCCCCCCAACCCCCCACCCCATGAACTGTGGTAGGCCAACCTGCCGCGTATCGTCAAAAGGCACTCACTGTCAAAAGTATGAGCGTAAAGCAGCGTGAGTCCTCCACATGAAGTACACAAATCATGAATAAATATACAGTACATACCTGACACTCTCTTTAAAGCAGCGGTTGAACGCTTTCAGCGCTCAGCTTTGAGGACTGTGCTAGCAAAGCTGTCCACCGTGTGCCTTTTGTTAGGGTAGATGACCTGAACTTGAGCCTAATTGCTTGGCAGTTTTATGGTGCAAACAGTGCCGCACACATGCTGATAAGGGGCAGAGGTGATCGATGAATGTGTAACTGTCAAACTTTGAGCCAAAAAGGATGTCAGCGTGAGCCAGCATAAAACTTGATTTCAAATTAGTGTGCAAGCGTGCGCGCTGGGGCGTAGCGCTAACACTGCGCGGACAGTTAGCGCTGAGGCGTAGCGCTAACACTGCGCGGACAGTTATCACTTAGGCTAATTTGGGCTAAAGGTTCGCTCTTATGTAACTAGGTTCTATAACACAAAAGGTACAAAAAACCTTATCGCAAGGCAAGGCAAGCGTATTCCTATAGCACGGTATCATACACAGAGGTCATTCGGTGCTTCGCACAGATAAAATTAGCATAAAAGGAAAAGTAAACAATGACATTAGGAATAAAAGCAGATGAAAAATAATGAAAGATATTTTAAGATCAGTTAAGAAAAAAGTGCATGATAAAAGCAGATCAAATTAGAGACGGTTTTAACTAAAGGCTTTGGAAAATAAGTTTTTTTTTTTTTAAAGTTATCTGTGAATAGAAAGGCCCAGGTCTGCGCTAACCAGCCTTTTCTCTGGGGCTAACTTCCCTTGCGGATTGAGCCTGTGGAAAAAGGGCGTTGGTGGCAGTGACTATCACCGCACGGCTTGTTGTTTCAGTGACTTCACCCTATTGCTGTCGGCCTCAGAGGAGAGAGAGTAAACGGACGCCTAAGTGTCCTCCAAATAAACATTTCGCCTAAGCCTCAGCGAATGTTCCTCCCTCCTCTGGAGCCGGGCAGCTGTAGCCAAAAAATGTCTAAGTCCTTTTTAATGGGCTCTTTTTCGGAACTGTTAAATATGGTTTGCTTTTTTCTGAAAGGAGTAGCTTAGCGACAAATGACATCTACACTCTTCTCCCTCAACCCGAGTGGAGCTGAACAGCCAAGAGAAAGCCTTCTGTAGTTGTGCACCATGGTTTTAAGGATAGTGTAAAAGTCTGCATTAGATTTTGGGTGACAAATTTCAATTACTAGTCTGCTCAACACAAAACAGCCACCAGGATAATGTAAAACACAGCTTTGGGTGAACTAGTCTGGTAAACACAACCCAACAGCCTCCAGGATAATGCAAATGTCTGCATTAGGGTTTGGGTGAAAATTACCATTACTAGTCTGGTAAAACAAACCAAACACAACACAGTAAAACTCACCCCAGCACAACACTATAGCTGCCAGGATAATGTAAAAGACAGCATTAGATGTTGGGTGTCAAATTGCCATTACTTGTCTGGTAAACACAACAAAATGCAACAAAACGCAACGGCTGTCAAGATCATGTTAAAGACCACATTAGATTTTGGGTGACAAACTACCATTATTAATCTGGTAAACAAACCAAACACAACACAGTAAAACAGCAAAACACAACACAGTAACTGCCAGGATGACGTAAAACAAAGCATTAGACTTTGGGTCAACGCAACACAATGCAACACAACAGGCATCAGGATGGTGTAAAAGGCTGCATTAGGTTTTTCAAATTACCATGACTAGTCTGGTTAACAGAACAAAACAAACCAATCAAAACACAAATCACAAACTTGGAACAGCACACTGACACTGACATTTTTGAGAAATTGGTGCACGTTTCACGGTCATTCCTTTCATTCCATCATTCCTTTAACCACTGATAGTAAAAACAGCTACACAGATCCTAAACTAGCACTATCGCACTGCTACTACCACCAACACCACGGAGCTCAACGTTGGCACTATGGTGACCACTGCAAAAACGTTTTCCTACACTTATTTTTCAGCATAACCATGGTAATCCCGGCCCTATGGACAGGAACACACCATCCTACACTCAGCAGGACTTACAGTGTCCTTCACTGCTGTGTATAAAGCAATAAAATAAGTGAGATCAACCTCTGATGTCACTGCTTGGACTTTGTTACCACACTCAACTTAATTACATTTAATTTAATCTAATGATGCCATGTATCCATTCAGCCAAGTGCAGCACAGTCAGCATATACACACTTCAGCCCAAAGTGCAATCGCGGTTAAAGCTGGAAGATTTGTTTGAAGCCCCTTTGGCTGAAGCCCTGAGTTCTGAGAAGATTTCACATCTACTCTAATTTCTGCAGAACAGCAGAGGAGCTCTAAACTGATGAAGAGCTGGGAAAGGCACCTTCAGGGTTCTGGTGGCAGCAGACATCTGGCTGTTTCATGGGGGGGTCGTGACCTTTCCAGGTGTTGTCTCAACTATCCTCCTAAAACCTAAACCTAACAAGGACGTACGCAGTTACTGGGGTGTTTAAAGAGTGAATGCTGTAATCAATCACTGTCAAAAAAAAGAAACAACAAAAACAAACAAAAAGCCCCTCCCCCCAAAAAACAGGCAGGAATCACCTATGGCCTTCCCACAAATCTCATGCTTTTACAAACGGTGCTGCTTTTAGAGCTTTTATAGGCTGGTTTGAGCCTTTTTTTAATGTAATCTAGAACTGGATGGGAATTTTTATATACAGTGTTATTATAACGTCCACATTTTGACTGTAGTGTGGGAGTGTAACAATTCACTTAGTCCCTTAAACAAGTTTATTCACAACACTTAGTTCACGACTGAAACTTAGAATATTTAGAATGAAATTTGAATGAAGAAAAGTGACGACTGTGTTGAGCTGCAGCCCGAATTACTAGTGAAACTAGAGCTGGGGGGCAGAGGGAGGGGGAGGTATGACATTTTTACATTTTTACATTGCAATTCCACAGTTTTTTGATGCACTGTTGCACTACAACTAGGACTGCACGATATGGAAAAAATATCAGTATTGAGATTATATTGCTACATATTGCGACAGTGATGTCATGTCTTTTAACAGGTCCATGTTGCTTTTCTCTAATTAAAAAAGTTTGGAGTTTGTTGATCTTGATGCTTCAAATTGTACTTTTACTCCCCATCCATACAGTCCATATATGGAAACTAAGCTTCCAGAGAAGCCCATTTTCCAATCATAGATCTGTGATGTCGATGGGTTAAATGCAGGGTCACATTTCGTTGTGGTGCTTGAGTGTGTTCACAATGACAAAGAGTCACTTTCACTTCACTTCACATTTACATATATCTTCTTATTTAGCCTACAGAAGTTTGGCCAGCTCCTTCATATGGAAATTCTGTAATTGGTTAAATGCCAATCACATCACTGCAGACCCCAGCATCCCACCCAATCCCATTGCCGCAGACTCCAGTATCCCACCCAATCACATCACTGCAGACCCCAGTATCCAACCCAATCACATCACTGCAGACCTCAGTATCCCACCCAATCACATCACTGCAGACCCCAGTATCCCACCCAATCACATCGCTGCAGACCCCAGTATCCCACCCAATCACATCACTGCAGATTTTAAGCTACGGAAAATGATCGCTGACTAAAGCAATCTACGTTGGACTGAATTTTGAAATTTGAGCTACGCTCGTAGACAGCATTGCAGAGACCAATATTGCGATAACAATGTACAGCCGATATATCGTGCAGCCATAACTTCTACTTGTTTTCAAACACTAACGTTGTAAACATTCTTTGTTCTTTCTGAGCTGACAGTTAACAAGATGCCCGTGGGGGTCACCTCACGCTGTCTGGGCACTGAAGCGAGAGCTCAACAATTTAATTAGCAGACAGCAGACGTCCTAATCCAATAAAGCTGAATGAGTGTCCCGCCTTAAGCAGTCAGGTTTAATATGAGCTTAGGTTAGTGGAGCTTAAAACAGTGCAGGACCTGGAGCTTTGTGAAAGCTCATTGTTCAGTGTCTGACCATGTTGGTCCATGCTGTAATGTAGACAAGACAAAACAATAAGGATGCAATACAAGACTTTATCGTTACTTATGCAGGCTTTTCTTTACATGTATTGCCATGAGAGCAGCTAATAAGAGCCTTAAACCCTCAAAGTCATGAGTAAACACGGAGCCAATAGTCATGTCTTCTCCACCCGAGCCTTCTGCACGTCACCCATAAAGGAACCGTAAAAAGGATTGATGTGCGATGAGTTGCTACAAGCATGTGCGCTTCTACGCTGAGTGATTTAAACTGACTGACACAGCTATTCATGCTCTTCTGCATCCCAGTAATACCCATATGGAAAAAAACGGAGTGCCGTAATTGACAGCAGATGGGTCATTCAACATTCAGAACTAACGAAACCCTGCGTCTTACATGTGACCGATATGGAAATAAAGATTAGTTCTTGATGATCAGCGTATTAATAACACTTAGGGCTCTATTTTGACCATTTAAAGCAAAGCATAAGGCAAAACTAACATTTAGGGGCGTGTCCAAATCCATTTTGCTATTTTAACGTCAAAAATCTCAGACCAGTGCAAGACACACATATGTTGTCCTCACGCTCTTGATTATTCAGAGGTGTGTTTTGGGCATGACATGCAGTAAACCAATCAGAATGGCCCTATAAAATGCAGGGGTGGAGCTATGGTGGAGCTATTATAATGGTGTGTTTAAACCAGACGGGCGTTGGGTGAGGGAGCGGAACCTGCTGCTCG
>JBBPDA010000001.1:17172386-17184313 GCA_037974385.1 Arnoldichthys spilopterus | reverse complement strand
GTTTACAGAGACATAAAATTCTTGCAACATTCAAAATT
Organism: Arnoldichthys spilopterus; assembly: GCA_037974385.1. NCBI lineage: Eukaryota > Metazoa > Chordata > Actinopteri > Characiformes > Lepidarchidae > Arnoldichthys > Arnoldichthys spilopterus. The sequence goes on along the minus strand of JBBPDA010000001.1, from coordinate 17,184,275 downwards.
TATTTTCACAAAAATTCTAAGATATTTTACATTCAAACCAAATGTGGAGGCATTTTCTAGCTGTTTTAAATGTATTAGTACAAAAAATAAAGAAATTTTAGAATGTCCCAAAAATGTCCAGAAGGTAAGACTATAGCCTTATGCATTTTTGCAATTTTGGACAAAAACTCAAGGTAAGTTTCTTGCGTAATTTGGACTGCACTGCCTTCTTTACATTGCATTGTGATACTTTTCAGTGTTTTATTAAATAATAAATGTGTATTTTCTTAAATATAAGTAAAAATTTTACAGAAAACAAATTCTTAAAACATTCAAAATTTATTTTCATAAAAAATCTAACATATTTTACATTCAAACCTATTGTAGAGGGATTTTCTAGCTGTTTTAAATGTATTAGTACCAAAATTAAAAACATTTTAGGACATCCCGAAAATGTCCAGAAGGTAAGGCTATAGCCTTACTTATTTTTGCAATTTTAAACAAAAACTGAAGGTAAGTTTTTTTGCATAATTTGGACTGCACTGCCTTCTTCACACTGCATTGTGATACTTTTCAGTGTTTTATTAAAAAATAAATGTGTATTTTCTGAAATGTAAGTAAAAAGTTTAGAGAGATATAAAATTCTTGCAACATTCTAAATTTATTTTCATAAAAAATCTGACATATTTTACATTCAAACCTATTGTGGAGGCATTTTCTAGCTGATATAAATGTGTTAGTACCAAAAATACAGAAATTTGAGGATGTCCCAAAAATACCCAAGAAGGTAAGTTTTTTTTACAATTTTGGACAAAAACTCAAGGTAAGTCTTTTGCAGATTTTGGACTGAATAAATAGAATATATCTGTAATTTTTAAAACATAAGCCTAACTTTTACACTAACAACAGATTTTTTGTAATATTTCAAATTCATTTTCACAAGAAAAATGAAATATTTTACATTTAAACCTAACGAAAAGGCATTTTCTTGCTGATTTAAGCAGCCATCCACATACATCGCCTAGAATGGCCCTCACCCCGGGCTACGTCAGTTCAAGCTCGAACCGCATACCCACTATGTTATAAGAGGCTTAGAGTCTGGCACTCGATTCGTCTGTGGTGAACCAACATCTTATCCTTAAATAAAGGTTCCATGCGTGTATGAGTGCTGGAACAGAGCACTTAACAGTGTTTTGCAAACAGATAAAATTGATGGCAAACATTCCATTAAATTACCCCTATAATCACGGCCGAGGGTTGTGTATACGAACCATGGAGCGAGGCTTCCCCCTCTGATTAGTGGCAAATGCAGACAGCGCTAAAGGAAAATATGTCGGGGTAAAAATATGACTGTGGTCAGGTATGTACAGGCAAAAGACGTATATTTTGCCCTAAGATAACTCTGAGAAATGTCGTTAGGTTCAGTTCGGTCCATTCGCAGCCAAGGTCCGGTGGATACACTGAAATAATAAGTTACATGGAATTCACAAAGCTCAGACATGTGCATCGTTTCCACATCGGTGAAGTACAGCAATGCAATTTTTACCAAAGGAAAGTAAACAGTGACAAAAAATGTTCAAGAAGATGCAAACTTTACTATCATTGCAGCCTTTTTCTAAGGAGCTATAATCAGTTTGGTTAGAGAAGAAAATAATTAAATAATAAACTTTATTTATATAGCAACTTTCATTCATTCATTTTCCAAACCACTCCTTCCATTTCAGATCCATTTCGGTTCCAGCTGACTATGGGCCCAAGGCGGGGTTCACCCAGGACAGGGGGCCAACCCATCGCAGGGCTACACAGAGACAGACAACCATTCACACACTCACTCACACCTACAGGCAATTTAGAGCAGCTAGTCAACTTATTGCAGCCTTTAGAGCCTTGGAATCTTTACATACAAAGGCATCCAAGGCTAACCTATAGATCAAACCCAGGAACTTCTTGTTATATATATATATATATATATATATATATATACACAGTGCTATATAAATTAACATGCAGTGCAAATGCTTAACACACAAAAAATGCCAGTAAAATCAAAGTAGTGTATATGTGTATGTAAATGTTAAAAAGTAAGAAAACATTAAAAACAATGAGATAAATTAACAAAATAGGAAATATTTTCAAAATATAGGCAAATGTAATGAAATAATATATATAATATTTAAATTGACTATGTAACAGAAAACTGGGCTAAATAAAAACAAAAATAAAATAATTGAAAATTTTAAGCTGCTTTTCAAACTAATCACTGTAGATGCTGGATATATATTAATGGATATCCTTCAGAGTTTTCTGTCTCTTTATCCCATAAATGATGTGCTCACACATTTTCACTTCGTGCACAGGTCCGCTTCCTCACCGAAAACAGAAAATGATATTATAATAGCGATCCACCATAGCTCTACCCCTGACTTTTAAAGGTGAGGTGAGGGACTATTTTGATTGGTTTATTGCATTTTTTTCCCAAAACACATCTCTGAATAATTAGAATAGAATAGAATAGAACTTTATTGATCCCCTATTGGGGAAATTGACTTGCCACAGCAGCTGAGGAAGATACAGATATATATACACATCCTTATATATATATATATATATACACACACACATTTACATACTAAAGAATATAAATACATAAAACACTATAAAATAAACATATTACTATATACACACACAAACATGCATTAAGAGAGTTAGAACAAACTTTTTTGCACCTTGTGCTGGCAAGTGTGATTTTTTTCCATCAGCAAAATAGATTTGGACATGCCCATAAATGTTAGTTGCACCTTTAGCTTTAGGTCATCGAAATGGAGCCCAGAGTGTTGGTTTGCAACATCAGAGTCCAATAACTGTCTTGGCTGATCAATCACACCTGGGGTAAATGGAAAAGTGTTCACATTTGAATTTCAGCTCAATTTTATCTTTAAAAATTATCTTGATGCCTGAATTATGCTTAAAAAACATGAGATTCTATCACACGAATCACGTATTTTCTTAAAACCTAAGAGCTAAGGCGCAACTGTATTATTTCTTGTGTTTTAGTCCCAACATGTGCAGTGTAGTGAAGCATTCAGCCCATGTTAAGTAGCTCGAGCTGATGCATTTTATCTTATCGAGGATGAATGCAGAGCCGAGATTTCTGGTGGCTGTCTGAAATCCTTCTGCAGTGTCTGAAAAACCAGACATCAGCAAACTCACCTTCTCTGCAGGCATGTGTGTGTGTGTGAGAGAGAGAGAGAACCAGCATCTGTCTTTGTCCTTATTTGACACTACGCTCTCAATTAGGAATTAGAGACAATGGACGTTCCCTGCAGCTCACGTCTTTTCGCTGTCCAGATGCTTTGCCAGTGAAAGGCTTTCCTTCACCTCACCTTGGTATGACAACACATTTAAATAATCAATTCAGCTGGGTCGTGTGCCAGCACCGCACTAAAGAAATTACTCCCCATTTCTCATTCAGCTTCCTGACCTGGAGCTTCACCGTTCCTTATTCGGAATTTTACGGAAGGCGCTTTCTATCCCAGATATTCCTTTACATCTAATTATAGTGCCATGAGACTCCATAGAACTTTTTAAAGCTAATGTTAGGCTTCGAGGCAGAACATCTGTACTAATACGAGACTTTTACATTATGTGAGGGTTATTTAAGTTCTTCACACTCAGAATTCCAAATCCAACGTATTTGGAAAACCCTGCTACACAGCATTGGCACAACCATCCATGACATATGCTGCCATGAGCTGTTACGACCAATTACATCTAGTAACGCAACAGTGTCGTGTCAAAATTACTGGGAACTGTCATGACAGGTGCTATTACTTTTGACGTCATGACCTTACATTAGCATGTGATGACATAATGTCTGAAGTTTGACCTCAGTAATTATGTTTTTATCCTGGAGATCAGTGGTTGATCAGGCTCCAGGAGCAAAACACTGAAAAGCTTCATTGTAGAGATACTTACTGACCTGAATGAAGAAGAACCACCGATTGTGAGGTCTACCATGCAAATATAGTCACTGTCTTTACTATCTAGAACCACCAATGAACATACATGTGTCTACTTCAGTTTTAACACAACCCATCACACAAAGTGCAACCCAACGAAACGAGGCCTCAGAACAGACCAATAGAATTGCTCCAAAATCACTTGTTCTAAAATGTTCTTCCATTAACTTAAAAATGACAGATTTGGTGATACTTGGACATCAACAATCTATTATTTCATATTAATGATACATTGAGGTACTACACATTGTTAAAATAAAGGTTTCTAAATGTTTTTTTAGCTTGACTGTACAGTTCTAGGACCTTCTGAACCTTTACATCATCTGGAACGTTTAACTTTACAAAGGTTTTACACAATCACACACCTCCTTTATAAAAAGTGTTCTGTAGAGAACCATCCGCAGAACTGAAACGCTTCATTGTAGAGATACTTACTGACCTGAATGAAGAAGAACCACCGATTGTGAGGTCTACCATGCAAATATAGTCACTGTCTTTACTATCTAGAACCACCAATGAGCATATTTATCACAGTAAAGTGAAAGTGACTTGTCATTGTGAACACACCCTATAACTGCATCAGTGCACCACAACGAAACGTGACCTCTGCATTTAACCCATCCACATGTGGAGTCAAAAGCACCCGGGGAACAGTGCAGCAGAACCTGGGAACCTGGGCAGGGACTCCTCCGATCACATGGGCAAATCTCTAACTGGTAGGTTTAATCACTGCCCATCCTGCATGTACCACTGTGCCGTAAATGGAGTAAATCAGAACATTTTAGCCAAAAACATCATAAAAATGAGGTATTTCACGTAGCAGCTTTCTGCAATGTTGCTTCTGCATTAGACGTCTGGTTCTTTCCTCAATCGCGGTCAACAATATCGTCGAGGTTCTCTAGAATTGAGCATTTCCCATCAGACTGGTCTGAAGCGAATAAACAAGCCCGTCCTCAGTTATTCCTCAGCAGAAGCAGCTACAAGCGTATGGGAGAGTTGTTCAAGAGCAAGGGTGGGTGATGTTGAAGCTGGCGAGCGTAAAGTTTCCTTGGGTGTGTTCTCTCTCGGCCAGGGCAGAGGCAGACAGATGGTGGTAAGCATGCATGCCCTGCTGAGGTGAGCACTTCCAGCCTCACCATCGCTCTGCCCACCTGTTTTGTATTCATGGTGGACAGCTATCACTCCACTGTTGCTGAGGGCCTCATGGACCTGCCTCCCATTAGCTGGAAACTGACAGAGCTGAGGGTGAAGTTTAATAAATAAATAAGTCCCTTTGCAATGCATAATGAGACGGTTAGGGGGAGGTGGAAAATCAATTTCATTGAGGTAGCAATTTTAGGCCCACCGGTTTATTTTACAGAGCCTCTGACGGTAGACGTGAAGAAGCTCCTTCTCCTTCTCTATATCTGGATGCTTTACAGTTCAGAAAGGAGAGAGGCGATCATTTCAGACTTTATTTTATGGACAGATATATACTTGTATATGTATAATTGTATGTATTATAGCTTGATCGTTGTGCTAAACCTGGACAGAAATGGGAGAAATCCAGAGTGTGAACTCAAACAGTGATTATTTAAAAGAAAAAGACGAAAACAACGATCCAGTGTGAAAATAATCAATGATTTCTTCATTCCATCCTTTATTTGAGCCTGTAACATATGCATGTGAGCAAAAAAGGGGGTTTCGTTCATTCAGTACATGTAGATACATGGACAGACAGATTGGATGGATTCAATGCTTGTTATGGGATTTTTTCCACCTTCAGTGCTGAATGTTGGACTGAACCAATTGACCCCCAGTGATTATTCCATAACAAAAGGGCCAAGCTGCTTTTAATTAATGGACCTTACATTCTTCTCGAAACTACTGCGAAGAGCGTTTAACTTCAGTACTACGTTCTCCATCTGTTTCTGCCAATAGGGTGTAATGGAAACCATATGCCTGGCAGCATGCAAATCAAGTGTATTACATTCATATTACATTCCTGTAAATTCTTCTTTTGATATACTCCATAATGCATTAGCTACGCTCGTGGAAAAGCAACAGAACGGCGTCTCGGGTTACAAAAGCTACATTTTCTATATATGCGTTTTCCAGGAACACGTCCAATTGTTCAAAAGTCAACCAGAATATCTCAATAAACTAATACGCTACGACTGAACACCGAAAGCTTGTGCTTGTGTGAGCTCTTATCCCGTCTGGAGTCGGCAACACTTTGTGCCCCATGCGAAAAGGCAAGAAAACAAGGAGCATGAGGCCAAACGAGCCCGAACGACGGCTCTTCCACCGTATTAAATACAAATTCAACAATGTTCCTTGAATATCGCTGCTGTCCAGGGAAAACCACTGATCTCATTTTACATTTTTTAAATATATTTTATTTTTCTACATCAACACAGCAGCTGGTCTTTACACCACAGGAAAATGTTATGATGAACCGACCAATGGAAAAGTACCAAATTGATTGAAAATGTTCTTCTGCAAACCTACATTAGTGGTAAGGAACGTTTTTGCCTCCTCCTGTAAAAGTACAGTTTTGGAGATACTTGTTTTTTTATGGACAGCGACGGTATGTTATTTCAGATTAATACAATATTGAGGTACTAGACGTTGTTAAAAAAGGTTCTAAATGGTTTTTGGCTTGATTATACAGTTCTAAGACCTTAAGAACGGTTATATCATGTGGACGTTTTCACTTCACAGGTTCTACACACTCACGCGTCTCCTCTGTGAAAGGTGTTCTTCAGAGAAGCATGTATTGAATTGATATTTTTTTAGGAAACCGATAGAACGTCTTCCAAGGAACCCTTTTGGGTACCTTTACTTTTAGGCACGTATGAATGCAGACGAGAAGCTGTAGATCATAACTAATAATGTGTCTCTTGCTTTCTGGGAGACGACTTGGTGGTCAGTGCTGCTTAAGCCCTCCACCCGGGTCCCAAGCTCCTGACCCGTGATTCTGGAAGCAGAGCTCACGAGTTAGGGTCTCAGGGAACAGGAGGAGGGCAGCCGTTGCCCTTCTGTCGTCTCCCACCACAGCCGGGGCTGGACGCTCCATTCTCCAGCCATCTAACGTCCGCAGAACCAGAAGAACTTGTCCGCAGCGGCCACAGCTCATCACGGACCGTTCGCCTTTGTCCGCGGCTGCAGTTCTCGTCCTGTGTAAAGAGAAAAGAGCGAAAGGAGAGGAGAGAAGCATCCTCTCTCTTCCAGGCTTTCGCGCCGCAGACTCTTGCCGCTTATCGCGATGGTCCCAAGCCTGTACCACTGTCAGACAGTACATACAGATGTGATGCTCTAGAACAGAATGTTACCCATGATGGAATGGAAGAAAGCATTGCGAGATGATGGCACGGACTGAAAAACAGGAACAGAACAGTCGGAAGCTGGTGCCAGACTTGCCAGACTTTTGTTTCCCCTTTTTCCGATCGAACTGCGATGGACGAACGTCTCTCTGCAGTCGCTGGTCTTTGTGAGTAGAGGAAACACCCCCCACCCCCTTTGCTGTCTCACTCTGAGCCAGACACTCGGTCCTTCCTCTTTGTCCTCGCTGCACGTTGCAGGGTCATGAGAGTCCGCCCGTGACTTGCCCTGCCCTCTAACCTCGCTTACATCTGCCAGAAGCTCAAGGTGAAGACCATCACCCACACACACATAGATACATCATGGGCAGGACACACTAACCTTCATGTGCATCAGACAATGGTGTGCATGCACAGAGAAGAACAGCGCACACATCCCATCACAATGCGTCAAACTGTGACTCCGTAGCCCATTCTCTTGCTGAAACCAGCCTGAGCCTCTTACCCAAGGCGTAAACCTTGGTTGGACCTACGACTGGCCTCTGCAACCTTCTGAAGGTGCCACGGCCAAGAAGCCCAATCAGACAAGTAGTACTTACAGATGTGCTACGCAGCTGCCGGGTCTATTACGGGCTAAAAGCCCCCCCCTCCCCCTCCCCCCCCAAGCTATTCCGCCACCATTACTTAATTTGCTTAATATGCTAACTGAAATCTTTCCCATCTGCGATTGCAATCTCGTCACTCGCCCCAGTCAAAACAAAAGTGATGTGATTCCCATCACCTCTCCAGCTCCTCCCCCTACCCTATGAACCCCCTTCTGCACCCCCCACCCCCCCACCCACAGCCTTGCAGCCCCCTGCCCTCCCCTGAGGCGGCGTGGGGGGAGGAAAGAGGTGACTTTCAATGGAATGAGCAGATTATGATGAGCCGTTCCCCAATTTACCTCTGGCTTTTCCGAACCAACGAGCCAACGGACGAGACGCCATCACCGCCGCCATCCATTTTCCGGGAGGAAAAAAACAAAAAAATCAGGTTTGGAGGTGAACACGGGAGCTGGTTGCTGAATCAGACGCAGACTGGTCTGAAGATGTGGGGTGGGGGGGCGGGGGGGGTGGAGTGAGCAGGTAGTTCCCACCCCTACGCTTGCTGCCATTGGCTCGCCGGAGCCATCCGTCACCCTGTCCTGCAGTGTCTGGAGGTTGCGGAGTGTCGGCGAGACTGGGGCTGCTCCTCAGACATAGGCGAACGTCTGGCAGTCGAGAAGCCGGGGGCATCTGTTTGATAACCTCTTACACGCTTCTCTCGGTTTCTGAGGAAGTCTTGGCTTGAGCTATTGGCTAGAGTCTAACAAAGACCTTGCTGAATCCATGTCTGGTGCCTTTTGACGATCAATCTCATGTGCTGCCTTATGGCTCAGGAGAGACTGCCTCTAATTAACCCGAGGAAACAGGCAAACCACAGTTTTTCGCAGCAGTGGAAAGTAAGAACTACTGGTCTCACAGGTAGGGTGGGTTGCTGGCATCATTTTGTCAGCTTTTACTTAGCATTCACATAGGCGCTCTGCATTGCCAGCGTTACACAGCTGAGCGTATATGCCCAGTTATGGTGCAGTGCATCCAATGATTCAGTTATCTCCCTGTATAATATGCTGCATGTCCCTGCAGTATCCAGGGCTGCTCAATGGTGTGCATTGCTTTAAATGTCAGTGTGTAATTTCCCCAGCAGCGCATAATTCAAGTCCAAGTCCACCCTCAGACTGCAGACGCTGGAGTCTCCACAGGACCCAGGGAATATTAAAGCAAATAAAATCAATGACCGCTTTAAACTAGTGCCCGTAATCAATCAAGTCTATTACAGCCTCTGTCTCTGGGACACTGCTAACCTCTGCTCTTACCTCTGGACATTAGTAGTGCAGGGCATAGAGTATATCTTGGGTTCTGCAAAAGCATCATTTCTACTGAAAATTATTGTGCTGTGACTGACCACCCAGACGTGGTATGAACCTCCAAGGCCACAGACAGCTTTCCAGCATTCAGAATCTCATCATAATCATAACTTATCTTTGTTTTAATAAGCTCTCTATTGATAACCAAATCTCACTTGGGAGGTCAATGCATTTATATCATTTTTTTGCATAATTTTCATATTGTGCGATTTCATGGTGAACAGACCAATAGAAACGTCTCAAAATGAATTACTGGATATTTACTGCTGATGTTGATAATAATAATGATAATAATAATAATAATATTTAATTATTTAGCACCATTAATACATTTAAATGCAGCTGAATGTGTTTCTTTATACATACCCCAAAAAGCCAAAAAAGTTAAAAAAAATGTATATATATATGTAAAATGTAAAAAGATTTTGAAAAAAGTTAATAAGCAAGATATTAACAAATAAACATGAAGTAAAACAAACAAAAAAACAATGTAAAATAATGAAAATATAATGAAAGTGTATATAAAATGCTTAGTATGATAAAACTATAGGAATATTACAATGAAAGGTGGAGCTAATAAATACATTAATTGCAGTGATAAGAAAAAAATGTAAATAATTAAACAGAAAACTCAGAAAACAAACGTATATATAATGTGATGTGTGCAAAAACAAATAAATATCCAGTCTTGTTACAATGAATACTGGGCCATTCTATTAAAGCAGCCCAGAGCCCTTCAGGTCAATGCTATTGATTTCTTCCAGGGGTTAAAGGGCGAGTCTGTATTGATCTGTGAAGGTCTCTAACACAGCAGCAAAACGAGCAGCTCCAGACAAATTGATGACACCTCAGAGCACCAAACACACACGTTATGCTTATTTACTGACCATACAGGGCCTCGTCTGACTGTGCTGAGTATGAACAGCGTTTGCTGTAGTTTCAGGAGAGTGATATTATACAGAAACATAGAAATTATTAAGAAAACGACGGTCAGTGGTCAGTTTTAACGTAAAAAATGTTATCATCCATAACATTAAAACCACTGAAGGTGTGAACATTGACCTGCATATCATTACAATGGCACCTATCAGGGGGGTGGGAAATATTAGGCAGCAAGTGAACAGTCAGTTCTTGAAGTTGGAAGTGGGAGCATAAGGATCTGAGCCACTTTGACAAGGGCCTGGTAAGATGACTGGGTCAGAGGAGCTCCAAAACGGCAGGTCTACGTAGCTGCAGATTTGTCATGGCGTCCATTCTCCCTTCTGATACTCCAGCACCCGAACTGGACAATGGAGCAGATGGACCTAGGGAAGAGAAGGCGCCAGGATGCTGATGCTCTGGGCAATGATCTGCTGGGAATCCTTGGGTCATCCATTCATGTGGGAATAGCTAAACATCCTTTGAGAAACCCCTTCATGGCAATGGAGCTCTCTGACAGCAGTGGCCTCTTTCAGCAGGACAACGCACATGCCACATTGCAGACATTGTTTCAAGAATAGTTTGGGGAACATGATCAAACAGTTCAAGACGTTGACTTGGCCTCCAGATTCTCCAAATTTCACCAGAATCCCCATCCACTGGAAGAACTAGTCCAGCCTATGGAGGTCCCACCTCACGATTTACAGGACTTAAAGTATCTGTTGCTAACGTCTTGGTGCCACACCCTGAGGTGTTTTGTGGAGTTGAGGATTCAGGTTTGGGCGGCACGAGAGGGACACGTTATCAGTCAGGTGGTTTTAATGGTATGGATGATTGGTGTATTTATACTACTAGTTGTAAATGACCTTTGGCCTTAGGCCCAGCTTTTGCAAACGCAGAGGCACCTCTGGTTCTGCTTCATGCTATACGGTCTTGTTTTCATGGACATACATACACACACATTAAAAATAACAACTACACGTTAAAGCTCAAGCTAAACAATTTCTTGCGTCCACCAGCTGCACAATACTTAACCAAGTGCAAGGAACAGATCCTGTTCGATGACTTTAGTGAGCTCCAAGGAAAGCTAGAAGGTTGTACAGTTAACTCCCAGGATGTAATTCTAAACCATACAACCTACTACCTCAACCTGGATGCACACAGTTCCTCATGATCATACCCTTGTAAACAGCAGCGCATTGAATTCGACACTCAGCACGAACTGATAAAGAAGCAAAAATGAATGAAAACGACTACACATCGATTCGTAGCCTTTGGGCTCAGGATTCATGGTCTTGCATCAGGTTGTACAACCACACACTTACACACTCACTGCGCTACGTTGTTCTACGCTGTGTCTTGTTCTCTATTATGATCCATAGGAAACATGATATGAGCTAGGAGCTGGTCCACCACAGAGACAGAGACCCATAGAGACGAGCTTGTGCTGTTGACTGTACCACAAGATCGGATCTACGGGTTAATGACAAGTGGCTCCTCATTGATTCCACAATTGAAACTTAGAGACGAGAAAAGAAATGGAGCCCAAGTGTGAGAGCAGAACACGGACCCTCACGGAACCTCACGGACCCTCACCAACTGTGTCTTAGCAATGATGGAACCCCTGAATGCACACAAATGTCTTGTTCACACTCCCCGATTGTGAAAGTGGTCTGATCTCGGTCCTGTTCACACTACACGACCTCGAGACCCCGATCACAGTCAG
>JBBPDA010000001.1:17151548-17172286 GCA_037974385.1 Arnoldichthys spilopterus | reverse complement strand
GAGGTACCCTTGAGCAAGGTACCGTCCCACTACTCTGCTCCACGTCTTGGAAGTCGCTTTGGATAAAAGCGTCAGACTAATGTAAATCTTTAATTTTGGGGTTAATTGGCTGAAAAGGCATAAACAAACAGTTCGAACACATTTGAACTGGGTGGAAATGGAGTGGGACTTATGCTATGGACACGCCCACAAATAAATGGCTTTCTATATTCGAAGAGCTTGCAAATGGTAGCGGCTGTGATTTGGAGGTAATCTGTGAAAAGACGTCGCAGCAGCTTTTTTTGTGTCATAATAATGCTTATAAAGCGTTTATAACCTGATTACAAACTGGTAATAACCCGGTTATATACCATTTATAAACCCTTCATAAGGGGAGTCTTATTGTAACGCGGTACCCAAGATACACACATGGCTCAGCCTGTAAATGTATTAAATGGAACATTAACAGTTTAAGAAGCTAAACACTTACCTTGAGACCAAGTGTCCTCATTTGTGATGAGTGAACATCCTCAGACCATCGTCTTGACCTAAAAAAAGTAAAGGATAATGTATATGCATGAGCTTGTTGTGCCATTTTGATGCAATAACTTGCGCAGGATTTGCCTAATATTTTTAATCTGATAATATTTAGTGAATTGCATTAATAATAGTGTGATCCCACATGGAAAACTACAAGCCACAAATTACCGGACGCCTCTGGACCAAGTTCACTGCAGTGTGGGAAATCCCCAATGAGTCATATTGGATTTGAGAGCCTAAGGATGATTACCGTGATTATTGAGCCACAATTATGCAAAAGATTCCTTCCGAAAGTTAGAACGTCCCCTAACCTCCTTTATTTTAAAAATCAAGACACAAAACGTGTTTTTTTATTCCAGAGCTTTTGAGAGATTTCGCTGTGTGAAATTCACGAAACCTGTTTCTTCTTTTTGTTTGTTTTTTTAAAAAATCAAATTTTAGTTTATTGTATTTCTTTATTTTATATTGTATTTAAAATTTTAGTTCGTATGTATTGCTGCTGTACAGCACTTTGGTAAACTCATGTTTGTTTAAAAAATGTGCTTTAAAGTGAAAGTGAATGTGACCGCTGCATTTAACCCATCACACGTGCACACGTGGAGCAGCGGGCAGCCACCAACGGCACCCGGGGAGCAGTGTAGCGGGACGGTACCTTACTCAAGGGAACCTCAGTGGTGCCCAGGGACTCGAACCTGCGACCTTCAGGTCCCAAAGGCAGCGCCCTCCCCACTAGGCCTCCACTGCCCACGGTGCCCAAAGTTTACAGATAAACTTTACCTGCTTACTTAACACTGACACCAACTTGCCATGGAAGATGTGATGTGCTGCCACGAGTTGTCATAGCATGTTATGAGTGTCATTAAGTCAAGTCGATTGTATCTGTGGCGCTGCCACAAAGCAGATTTACAGAATTTGGGTCCGGGCCCCCAATGAGCAGACAAAGAGATGAGGAAAAGCTGTAGAAAGCTGTAGAAAGAAACCTGTGGAGGAACCATGGCTCAGAATGGGAGCCCGTCCTCCTCTGGTCAACACCAGACAACAATAACAACAAAAGAAAAGAAAGAAAACTCACTTTTTTGGTCATTGTCTTTGTCATGACGTCTGGCTTTTCTCAGACTGAACGATGCAGAAAGTTGATTAATGAAAAAGCTGCAAAAAACACACGCTCTACAAGATTTATCCCCATAATTTCTTTAATGCATTGAGGAAACAACAGCCCTGCCAAGTCTGTGCGCACGCTAAAGCAGCTTAACTAATGACAACACAAGACATTACTCAGCATCAGGCTCAAGACATTTCTCAACTGTACACGTTTTGAAGTCGAAGGTCAGATTTGAATGCCAGCACATATGCACCACCACACTATTCCTGAAGACCACTTTAGTAAGCTTTCCTTTAGAGCTAAATATGCTAAATTGCTAAATATGCACAGTGCTTCTTCTTGATTAGCTGAGATGTTGGCTGTTTGTTGCATGACACGTCTGTGAGAGAGTTGAGGAGTGTCAAGTTAAGTCAAGTTTATGTCTTTAGAGCTTTTTACAATTCGGGTCTGAGCCCCTAAGCTGTAGGAAGAAACCTTGGGAGGAACCACGGCTCAGAAGGGGGAACCCATCCTCCTCTGGTGACACCAGACAGCAAAAATAGATGGAAAGGGTTAAAAATTTCTAAGACAATGTAAATACAGTATTTAAACATGTAGAGGCTTGGACCTGGAAACAGAAGTTTCAGTCGGTCATATCTTAACTAGTGGATATACTAGTAAATGTACTGTTACCAGGATATGGTGGGTATCAGGGATGTCTACTTACACCAATCATTTACTCATTTTACATTTACATTTATTCATTCGGGTGACGCTTTTATCCAAAGCGACTTCCAAGATGTGGAGCCGGTACCTTGCTCAAGGGCACCTCAGTACTCCCTGGGCCGGGACTTGAACCTGCGACCTTCAGGTCCCAAGTGCTCCACTGCCCACCAATCAGCCATAACATTAACACCACCTGCCTTGAGCAGGTCCCCCTCATGCTGCTGAAACAGCTCGGACTGTGGTGCACTGTGTGATCTGAGCCCTTCAGCATCACTTTTTAAACCACAGTAGCTCTTCTGTGGGATCAGACAACACAGGCTAGCCTTCACCTGAATCAGTGAGCCTTGGGTACCCATGACCCTGTCGCCGATTCCCCAGTCGTCCTTTCTTGGGTCACTTTTGGTAGGTACTAACTACCGCACACCTGGAACACTCCACAAGAGCTGCCGTTCTGGAGATGCTCTGACTCCGTCGTCTAGGACATCACAGCCTATAACATTCCAGCACATAAACTTCAAGAACTGACTGTTCGATTGCTGCCTACTATATCCCAACCCCCTGACAGGTGCCATTGTAGTTAAACAACTAGAGATTCAATATTATTCACTTCAGCTGTGAGTGGTGTTAATGTTCTGGCTGATCAGTGTATGACGTACACCCTTAGTCAGTGTGGTACGCAGTGTTTCTTCCCAACGTTCCGATAATTCCAAGTGTGCAGGATTCCAAACAAAGTCCTAATGTCCTTAATATATCATATGAGAACAGGAACCTAATTAAGAGGATTGAGCTATCGTGCCATAATGGTATGGAAAAATAGGAACCTAAGGAGAGGCTTATCTGCGGAAACAATGTGTGGATGTCTTGGCCCACACACTGGCTATTTGCACACACGTGGAGTGAAGTCAATGGCGCTATTTATCTTAAATGAGAAAGTGCAAGCAGCAGCTGAGCGGGACTGCTCACGTGCTATTTGGCCACAAGGCAGTGTTACATGCATTGCGGAGTCACTCGGTTCGTAGCAATTACTCAAACATATGACAGGACTCATGACTCGCACACTCCACCGCATTTTACCGAGTGAAAATAAGCCTCGGCAGGGCCTGAATCCTATTAAAGTTGCGCACACAAGAAATAAAGCTCTGGCAGACGCATCACACTCTTCCCCAAAACCGCTCAGGCTCTGACTAGACCAATGCTTTGGACCTGTTTAATGAAAAATGAGAAATGGGCCTATGTAGGCCTAATCCTGGATTGACAAGTGTGTTAATGGGTTCGTGTTGACCATTTCAAGCCTCGTTTTTTTCCTTCCCTTCTTTCTAAATGCAATTCATTAACTTGTCTCAAACGGGGACTAGAAAATGTGAAAACTGGCTTTTTAATGCTACAATAACCAGGATTTTGAGTCTGTCTCAACGGGGAACCTCCTCCACCTTGTTGTGCCATTAACACTCTTTGTTATGCTAATTATGACGGCGCTCCAGCTGAAGGGCTGGATTTTCAATAATTCAAAAATGTTTGACATAAATATAACCATTTGCTCTGTTACAGTTCACATTCATCTTTTTTTTTAATGATTGTATTATTTATTTTTTACCATTTTTTAATGTTTTTTTTTTTGTTTGTTGGATGATTTTTTTTTTTATTTACTGTAGTGTATTTACTAAACAAAAATTATTTTGTGTATTATTGTTTGTTCGATGATTTTTTAAAAAATGTATATATTTTTCTGACATTATTTAAGCTTATTATTATTTTATATTTTATTTATTTTTTCGATATTATTTTTTTTCATTTTTGTGTGCTGTTATAATGAACTCCTGTAACAATATAATGAATGCATACTCTTCACCATAATTCTAATTATAGTTATAACGGTTACCTACTTTAGTACATAATGTTGTACATATGTTTCATTTGTTTACTGATTTGCAATTATATATAATTCTTTTCTTCATACTCATGCTTAGTTTACTGGTTTAGCACAACAATGGTTCATTCTAACAAGCCATAGTAGGTTACTACGTAGCGACTTAGCCAATAATTGTTTCGTTTGCTTATTTATGGGCTGTTATAACACTTTTCCCCCAGTTCTTCATTTATTTCAGAGCAATATGCCAACTGTGGTACAAATGTAGCAAACAAATCTGACATGATGTCTGATAACAAACACAGGAGCAGGAAAAGGTTCAGGTCAACTGGTCAAAAGTAGCTTAAATCACACTGCAAAATATCATATGCCAGAAAAATCAAGGAATTCAAGCCTAACGCTCTTTTTAAAGGCGTAAACCACCTGCGTGCAGTTCGTCTGAGAGATCGGTGTCTAAAGTGTAATATGATGTAGACCCACTGCACCAGCGCACGTTTCTAGGTGGAACCCTGTCAGTGAGTAGATCCTTTATTGTCAGATTAATAGCCAAATGTGAAAAAGGCCTGGGCTCTAACGCTGTACCGAAAACAGAACGCACCCGTCCGTGTTCCACCCTTCATCTTTAAAAACAATAGCTGTAATTTTTTCTTTCATCACCCCACACTCATTTGCATCCTTTCATGCCGTGTTTAAGGCTTCATCAGGCTGACGGATGTTTGGATGGATTCAGCGAGAGGAACCTGAGGTGAATAAGGAGAGCACTTTGGTCAGCCCCTCTGGAAAGGGCCTCGATACCGCTAACTCAGTGCTAGGCAGAGATTCGTCCGGGAAAAGAGCCAAGAAAATGACTTTGTTTGACCCAGCTGCCAATCAATCTTGCTGCATGGTGCCAGACTAAACACGACCACTATTTTAGCAGGACTTGTTGGCGGCAGCTGCTGGATGTGAAGCTGTGGGTAGAAGCAATGAGGTGAAGAAGTGGGGGTCCGTTTAGGGGAGCGCAAGAGCTGGCACAGCGAACATGCAACCTGAATTCGGCCTCACACGCAGCTCAAACACTTTGCATTGCGTTTCCAGAAAAGTTGGGGAAAAAAAACAATGTGATGTGTTAATTTACATGAACTGTTACTAAACTGACAAAAAGACAAATATTTTAGTATTTTTACAGTTTTACTGACCAGTGTGTTCAAAAAAAGACGGAACAAAGTTAAAATCAGATTAAAAAAGTGAACAGAATTTTCAGTAACACCAGTTTGGAAGAGTCCACGTTTTGCAGCTAATTGGAAGCAGGTGAGGGGTCGTGAGGGACTGGGTGTTAAAGTAGCATCCATCAAGGTACATAAGCACATAATATTGTAAAAGAAAAAACAGAGGCGTCTTGATGGGCAGGTTTGGAAACCAATACTGAGTGCATGTGACGTTTGAGCCCTCAGTCAGCACTGCCTGAGAAACCGTCATGCTACTATGACAAATGTCGGCCCCTGAGCTCGGGAGAACTTCAGAAAACCACTGCCACTTAACAGTCTGTCAATGCGTCGAGAAATGCAGCTGGAAACGCAACGAGGAAGCCACAGAGGTATTACTGCAGTGTTACGCCACCTTTCCTTTTAACTACATTGTTTCATCAGTTAAGAACTGAGGAGAATAACTGCTGCAGGTCTGCAAGAGGAATTTAAAGTGAGTGAGTGATTATTTGTCACTGTGAACACACCATAGACAGCACACAGTGCACCACAATGAAAGGTGACATCTGCATTTAACCCATCCATGTAGGAGCAGTGGGCAGCCGACATGGGCAGCGCCTGGGGAGCAGTGCTTGGGGGGGGCGGTAGCTTCCTCGTGGGGACCTCAGTGGTGCTTGTAACAGTCTGGGATTTGAACCAGCAACCGTTACACCAACACTGCCCCAATGTTTGCCAGCTCATGCTTTATACAAGACTTCTGCTCAACAGTCTGTGGTGGCCATTGTCTCCTCTTCATGAAGCGCCATATGTTTTCAATACACACACACTCAGCCACGCCCATGCTGCAGAATGAGGCCTGGCATTGTTCTGCTGAAACAACCATGGAATTCCTGCGGAAAGATGCTGATTGCAGAATAAAAATCCCAAAAGTCTCTAAAATAACAAAATACACCACATCAATGGGACATTCACACCAATGCCATGAGCACTGATCCCTGGGTACCATGACAAATGTTGGATGGTCCATTACATCTTTGGTATAATCAGCCAAAAACAAGCTGAACGGTGGACTCATTTGACCACAGCACACATTTCCAGTGTCTTTCGGTCAATCTGAGATGAGCTGGGCTCCAGCGAACTCAGCTGTGTTTCTGTGTAGAACTGAACAGTTCTCTTTGTGTCAGCTTCAGGTTGCATCTCTTGATGCAGTGGTTTTCTGACGTTCTCCTGAACCCATGTGGTGATATTTGTCACAGTAGCATGACGGTTCCCTATGCAGATCCTTCTGAGGGCTTGAAGCTTTCCTGGCTTGTCCTACAGGGACTGAGATTTCTCCAGATTCCCGGAATCTTTTCACAATATTATGTACAGTAGATGATGAAAGATTCCAGTTCTGTGTATCTTGTCCAAGCTCCAGAGCTAAAAGCAAAGCTGTCACCAAAGAAAGTTGTAAAAATGATTTACTTAAAGGCTGGGTTCACCCAGGACAGGAGGCTCAACCCATTGCCAGGGCAACACATAGACATACAACTAATCATACACACATTCACACCTACGGGAAACCGGAGCTAAATTAAAACATTTAAAAATAAAATGTTATTAAATCAAATAACAATGATACATTTAAGTTAATTAGCGTAAATTAATTATTAAAAAAATATTTCAAATAATAATAATTATTATTACCAAAACTAATATTAGTATTAGTGATTAATATTAGCTCTGAATGGCTAATGGTGAGCGTTGTGAAAGGCATCCTCATAAGAATACTTCAAATGAAAAGAGAAGTATTATTATTTTAATTATATATTATTTAAAGTATTATTTTAAGTACTAATACTTGAAAACTTCACTTGAGTGCGTGAACATTCTAACTACACATTTATTTAAGTGTGTAGAAGATTTCCATGCAATATACTGTTTGTTAAATGCAAAAATATTAATATTATAAATGCCCCAGCTTTATTAGAGAAGTTAGCATTGCATCAGGCACGAGCTACTGTTCTTTTTGAAAATTTTAAGTGTTGCATTCACCATTTTCAAACCATACCTTGTTCTACTCTGTGCCCACGAGCCTCACAATTATAAATAATTCCACTATTGAGCGCTAGCCCGGGATCCAGTCCATCTAAGCATTATGAATTTCTAAATGAGCTTGAAGGCTTGAAAATAAACATAACCCTCCGAGTGACTAAATAAGGCACTTTGCCAGAATCGATGCTTACAGCATCTCGAAAGGCCTGTGAAAGCAATTGCTTGATTGGCCTTTTCAAAAGCACCTTGCGCGAAGCACGAATTCAGCCTGCATTTCAGCTTAATCACCGTCCTTGTTTTTTTTTTTGAGCAGATTGCTGATGATCAATGAGCGGTGTTAATGGCTTCTTACCGAAAAAGGATCGGAGAGCTCGAGATCTCCCTTTAATATCGATACAGTCAGCCAGGGGCAGTGCTCTGAGGGAACTCTCTGCACGGCGGACTGAGCCCGTGTGAAACCGAGATGGATGTCAACGGTCATCGGCTCGTTTAAGTGCCGTTAATGTGGTCTGGTCAACAGCCGGAGCCGTGGTGAAGCCTCCGCGCACCTTCCGCGAAAACACACGATACAGCAGCGAGGTATTTGTTGGTGGCGAGAGACATTCTAACCAAAGCGAACCGTTCAAATATTAATGGGGCCAAGCATCTCGATAAAAATACAGGTCTTAAATCAGCACTGATGAAATATTCAACGCCCTTCCGTTTCTCTCACCTCACTCACCTTAGAACAAATAACCGAGCAAAACATCAGCGCATTGATTTTTTCTCCCCGTCAAAATGTGAATTTTCACGTGTTGGAACCGAATTTGCCCGACGCTGTTTTTCCAGATGAGCCTCAAATTCTCTACGGCTCGGTGGGAATCAGAACGCGGCCCTGCTTCTCACATCTCAGGCCTGTTTCGCTTACTCTACAGTGAATTATTTTGTCATTGTGAACACACTCAATTGCACACCCAACGAAACGTGACCTCTGCGTTTAACCCATCACACGTGTAACGGTCTGTTCCAGGTACTGAACTCTTTCTGCCCACAGGTCATGAGGCTCTTAAACCAGGACCTGCCTCACATTCAGTAGGTCTCACATGGACTTTACACCTCACTGTATCCTGTACCCAACTCAACCACGGCATCTTCAACTAACTCATCTATCTGTATATCGCCATTGGCACTACGCCATTGCACATGTAGCTCATCCACACTTTCTATATTCTGTATATTCTGGCAAATCACCTGTAAATTTAACACTCATCTGGTCTGTATATACTGTTGGTCTGTATATAGTGTTAAGGGTGTGTATTTAATGTTTAAACTGGTTATTCTGTATATTGTTAGGTTTATTGTTTAGTGTAGTTTCTTATTATTTATTTATTTATTTATTTATTTTTTATAATTTTTAAAATAATTATAATATAATAATATAAATATATTAATTAATTTTATAACACATATTCTATTGTTTTGTAATATTTTTTACTTCTAAATTCCTTTAACTTTATTATATATATATATAATAATGCTCCGGAACGATCAGGGTACATTTCACTACATGTTGTACTTGTATAACAATGTATGTGACAAATAAACCTCTTGAATCTTGGAGCAGCTAAGAAAAGCACCCGGGGAGCAGTGCAGCAGGACGATACCTTGCTCAATGGTTCCTCAGTGGTTCCCGGGCCAGGACTTGAACCTGCGACCCTCTGTTCACAACCACTAGGCCACCACTGCCCACTGCATGTTGCACAATGTTTTCTGTCCCGTCATTGAGCAACATGAAGAGAATAATGTCTAAAACATGTCCCAGTGTCTCCATAATGTTCACGAGGAAAAGTGAGCTGCTGTTGGCTAAGAGCGACAAGGACGTTGGCACCGGTTCGGATGTGTTGAGTTGTGTTGTTTGCTGCTTTTTGTTTTGACCACAGGTGATGGGCACATTAAACTAATGAAGATGGGTAGGACAGCATGGCAAATGGACACGGCGAGCGGCGCAACCGGCACGTCCACCGCAAACTGCGCAGCTAAATGAGCTGCTTTATCCCTGGAGGAGGAGGCTAATGGAAACCCTGCCGAAATGCATCACAAGAAAAGCGGAGGTCAAGTGAGGGGAAGGATTCCTCAGGGGTGGAATCAAAACAAAGAGCAGCGTGAAACTGATACTTACTTTTCAGCTGCGAGCTTTTTCTGTGGTCTGATGCCAGGCCTGCTCAGGAGGACGGCGCTACACATAAATAGCTATAGACATCACAGAGAGCCAGTAGGACGTGATGCAGCGCCAGCAGAGCACACTGCAAATATTTATGGCCATGAAATGTGCCTACATTTGCCAGGATTGTGCCAAAAACAGCATCACGCAGTAGTAACTAATGCGACGTGTCATCTGACGTTCGCAGATGAAAGAACGAACGAATAGGCAAATTAAAGAAAACAGACAAATTCATTTTAACGATGCATTCAAGATGGAATTGGCCTTTTCTTTACCATTAATCTACTGCAAGTTAAAAACAAAAACCCTGAATTTTTTTTTATGTATGTGATGAAGCTAAATAATAATAATAATAATAATAATAAATAATAATAAAAGCTAAATTAAATAATAATAAAATGTAAAACAAACATAATAATAATAAAAAAATATATTATTATCAATAAATAAATAAATATAATATATTTTGGAATTTTAATGTATGTATTTTAATTTAAAAAAAAATAATAATAAAAAAAAAATATATATATATATATAAGGTCCTACCATTTTCAATCATACTCCTTCTGATAAAACAAAATAGCCTGAGGCAAACTGGCTCCATCTTTGGGAATGTGATGAACTCACCCTAATGAAAGGCAAACCAGAGAGATTCCCGGGAATTCTGGGAAGCACTGGATCAACAGGCAAAACCACAGCTGGTTCCTTTATATTTTTTACCTTATGCCAAAACAACAATAAAGTCTACATATCATTAACTAGTCCTGCACTTCCACAGCAGGCCAGCTGCGCGGCTCTGAGGGACATTAGTGCTCGTCTCAGCAGGCAGAGCCCTTTTAATTGTGCGTACGATGAAACGACGAGGGTAAAACGGAGGGAAGAAATGAAACGCGCGTAGGGAAAGTATGCAGGGTCCCACTGTAAGCCAAGGCTGACTGAGAGCGGGGTTTGGAATGCCTGCCTGGTGTTCAGCCCCCGCTGTGTTACATGGCCTCAGCTCCTTTTGTGCGGCATTAACCCGTTAAATCCCACCAAAGTGGCTATTCTTTGGAGTGCCATCCACCCCAGGGCTTATTGTGACTGGCCTTTGTTCGGAACAATAGACGTAAAGGGGTTAAGACACCGATAGCACTTCCAGACTTCCCCTCAGCCTTTTCTCACTTGCTGTGTTGTGGAGCGAATGTTCCTGGTTAGTGATCCCCCTACTCTCGTTTACGTCACACGTTCGGCGTTTGCTACTAAATCACGACCGGTTTTACTGATTTACAGCTAGTTACGCATCAGCTACACACCGCTGATATTAATAATAATAATAATAATAATAATGTAACTACTAGTGATGTAGTGCAGCTTATGTAATTACACGTTTGTTACATTTTTATTCATGTAATTACACATTATTACAAACGACACACTGTAATTATGTTATTACATTTGGATACATGTGTGTAATTACAGGAGTTAAACAGCAGCTCATAGGTGTGTAATTACATTAAGTGTGACTGTAATCCTCACTACATCAACAGTAATTGCACTGTTGAATGTATTGTTACTGTGTAATTACACAGTTATTACACATGTAATATAACGTGAGACCAAATTATTTATGTGCCACATTTAAATTATTGTTTGTAGTTTCTCAAGCTTTTGATTGGTGTGCAGCTTCTTTTGCTCCGCCCTGGTACCGCCTCTTTATTAAGAGCTTAAATTTTAACTCATGTGATTGCACCAGTATATCCTAATGTAATACCATGTAATTACATGAGTAAAAAATTTTTTTATAATAATAATAATAATATTGATAATTGATGATAATAATAATAATATTGATGATGATAATATTGATAATATTATTATTAACAATAATAACAATAACAATATTGATAATATTTATAATATTATTATTATTAATAATAATTTGATTATTATTTGTAGTAGTATATACAGATATCCACCCTATTGTCACTTTTATCTCATTTCTCCACCTAAAGTGGCTCCACTTCCGTTCCTCAGCTTCTGGTTGGTGCACAGCATCTTTGGCTCAGCCCTGGCACCGCCTCCTCATTAACACCTGCACCTGTATCTCCTCCATGTGCTCCTTAAGAGGCACAGTAAAACTGGCCAGTCTGCAGCAGCATGTCTGGCTTTCACGAGTTCCAGCGTCTTCTGCTTGTTACCACGCGTGTGTGTGTGTGTGTGTGTGTGTGTGTGTGTGTGTTTGGTCTTGTCTGCCCATTGACGTTTTCACACTGATGCATTTGATCATGTTAAACCTGTGTCACAGGCCTCACACAGTCTGCACGGCTCCTAGAAAAGCCCCAGTAAACTCGCTCATCCCCTGCAGCGCGTCCTGTTGGTGGTTTGTTTGGCACATACGCACATCAGCGTTACCCCAACCGTCAACAGCTGCACCTGCTCACTCAGCGGTGCGCCAGTCCTGTGGCCGAACTCAGGAACCTTGTATCTCCGAACTGGCAAAATTACGAGCACAAGCGCAAAACCTTCTCAACCTATAATGGAGGTGAACAGGAAACGCACTTTTTTATAGGTTTTATAAATAAAAAAAAACAGCGTAAAAAATGTCATTAAGAACCATTTCTTCGTGAAAACTGACGTTTTTAAATTCTGTAAAATTGTAAAATAAATAAATAATTAAAAATAAATGAATAAAAGCGGAGATGCGAGGTTTTGTACTGACAGCCACCACATTAAGGATGAAACTGCTACATTTTAACTCCGTACTGGTGATTTCAATCTGCCGTTTTGCCTCCGTCAGCGATGAAGGAACCGAGCCTTGTTGCTGCGTGTGAGCGAGCGGCTGAAGCGAGGCCGAAAACGTTTCCCACGCTCCGTCAGTTACGTGGTCATGCCTTGCCCCCTTTGGCCTGCCCAGCCATCTGTCTGAGCCTCAGTGTCTGTCTGGAGGAGCAAGTGTCAGCTGCAGGGAGCAGGCCAGCATTCTTACAGTGAACCCACTGGGACAAAGTCGCTCTTACGCGCAGCTTACACACTCAAACTGCGATTCGTGAAAATTTACAGTTACCCATAATGCATTTGGTGCAATATTCATCATTTTAAGGGTAACACTTCACAGATGCACAATTAAGCCGATTTGAATGATTAATTAACATAACTAATACTCAGTGCACGAGTAAATAATGAAAAATATACATTAATGACTAACAGAGTGGGACGTTATAGCCATTAACTACGTTAAAGATGATCAACAGCTCATTAACTCCTCCTGTTAATTAATACCACACTTATGACACTAATTAAGATCTTTTACATAATGTAACTACGCATGTTGTACATGGATGTTGGCAAAATCATCATCATCAGCGCTTAACAGTATTTTTGCAAGATTTGGCAACATCAATACACAACAATATATAACGTATAGTCTCTAAACAGATTTTACATTATGCAAATGATCTTAAGTCATATATTAAGGTATTAACAATACGATTTAACGAGAAGGTCATGCGTAACATTATTAATGATGATGCTACGTAACAGAGCTCTTTATTCTTGTTCCTGGATACAAAGTGTTTTCTCTCTTCTGCCTAAAATCAATAGGAAGTGTCTGTTGTTTCCACAAAAATGTTGCTTCTGTGCTCAGGACGATGACGTTTTAAAACTTCTGTGTTTTCACGAACATTCTGCATTCACGTTAAACCCTACGTGTAACTTCCAGAACATTCTGGAACTGTCCAGAAGTTTCTAGAAAGGTCCAGAAGGTTCTAGAGCGTTCTGAAACTCTCTGAGACTGTCCAGAGAAGATAGAAATTTGCCCATAAAGCTATAAACACAGAACATTTGTGGGCTGTGGTCATAAAGTCTGAGCTTGCGATGAATAGAGCTCCAGATTTAGACACAAGCAGTTAAAATGTAACACGTAGACGCCAGAAACACACACTGTGTTACATTGTGTAATTAATGTACGACTGTTAGTCATTAATGTATATTTTATTTCCTTATGCACTATTAAGTTGAATATTAATTAAACATGAGTCAGTATTAGTTAAGTATTAATATCTGCCTATTTATCACCCATATCGTATGGCTCCGCCCACTTCACTACTGTTTACAACACATTTAACACACTGTACATGTCTTAACCTGTATAGTCAATGACACTATACATGCTGTTACATATGGCGTCACCTATACTGCACTAACCTGTAATTTATACTATCCTTCGCACTTCTGATGATCGAATGTGCAGTTTAACTCTCGCTCTGCGTATCATCGCTATCAGATCAAACCTCCTACACTTTTTTTTTTAAAACCACTGATATTTTGAACCAAGTTTTCATTTCCTAATATCCAAAATTACACTAATATACACTTAACAACAAACACAGGCTCTGATTTCAGCTGTGTCACGTTTCGGGCGTGAGCTCGGGTGAATATTGCGACCGTCGGACCAAAACCTTGTATCTCCATTTTTGTCATTTAAATAATAATTTTTTCATATTACATTTTTTTTTTACAGAATATGAAAACATCTGCTGACACTGACATTGTGTCAAATGTTCACGGTGACCGGAGCGACAGAAACGGACTTTTACATCCACATCCATCATAATTTAAGAAGACTGAGCGTCTCCTGCCTGGCGCGAAGGTGCCATAGAGTATGACTAGGACGACACACTGCACGTCTTTCAGCAGCGCCTCTCCTCGGTCTGCAGCCTCATCATGGCTGTGCCATGACAAAAAAAGCAAACTCATTATGTACGTAACAAACGCTTTGGCGAATGAATAATTAATGCAACCTGCAAATCCTTAATAACGTCATAAAGCCTCCAATAAACATCCGCTCTAAACGCCTTTAAAGGCAACACTGCACTCTCAACATGCTTTTTTGGTGCCATATTGTGTTAAATGTGTCTTAAAAGTATCTTAACTGGACAGACACACGTTTTTAAAGCGTTTTTAAAAAAGGAACAAACCTTAAACGAGGAGCAAAACGGTAAAAAACTAGAAATAAAAAAAAAAAACAACAGGGAGGCACGAGGCAGCATCCACACGTGTAAACTCAGCATGAAGATGAAAAAGTGGCTGAATATAGAAACAAAAAAAAAGAAAAAAAAGAATTAAAAACAATGCAAAGAAATAAACAGTGCAACTGCATCATCAACGTTACGACAGCACTTAAGGTCCAATCGTGCACCTTAACATTTTTAAAGTTAAAATAATAACTAAAATGAATTTTAAAAAATTATATTAATAATAAATCTTGATCCATTAACTTTTATTTAAATGTAGAATTTTTCCCCCTCCTTTTAACTGCGTAAAGTTACCATTTTGGAGATACGAGGTTTTGTCCGGAGAGGCTGTATATATGTATTATACATATATATGAACTACATGGCCGTGTACCACGCTTCTCCTGTCTGTCCCCCCATTTCTCCTCCGCCTTGCTCGCCTGCGTGGGACGTTGCCCGGCTGAGAGCATGAGAAAGAACCCCTCTCAATAGCAGGACCCTCATACTTGGCTAGTAACCATGGCAGCAGCTGCCCGCTCTCCCTGCCCTGCTTACCTCTGGGCGGCCGCGGGTCGCTCGCGCACTGAAAAGGGGCCACGCCTCACTTTCTTCCTGCTGACCGAACTTGCCTTCCCCTCCAAGGGGCCGACGCCGGGGGGTCACGCAGTGGTCTAGACCCGTTCGGCCGCTCCGCGGAGCCGAGCAGCCTTGGGGGTGACCCCCTGCTCTCTGAGCGCAGCGCCAGCACAGACCGCAGGGGGGTGGGTGGACGTCAGAGGCGAGGACTTTGGGGAGGGGGGGGACGCGGACCCCGTCCGGTTAGGCCATTGTGCCTGTTCACTTCATCGATCGGGTGAATACATCAGAGCGTCGGCCGGTGCGTGTGTGAAATGGATAGCACGGCCAGCTTTTTTTTTCTTTTTCTTTTTTTCTTTTAATTGTGGGGTTGTGGGCCATCTCTCTCTCTCTCCCTCTCTCTCTCTCTCTCTCTCCCTCTCTCTCTCTCTCTTTCTCTTTCTCTCTCTTTCTCTCTCCCTCTCTCTTTCTCTTTCTCTCTCTCTCCCTCTCTCTCTCTCTCTCTCTTTCTCTCTCATCCTCACACTCTACCGTCTGTACACTCAGGTTCCTCACATCTGACATATTCCGTGTCTTCAGCTCTAGTGTGGTCTCTGTTGGACTCGGGACCTCCAATCCTGATGAGGTCCTGGCGTCTCCTCGGCCTGGAGGACACTCCACCGCGACGACGTTTTTCTGGACGCCTTCCTTTGCCGATGGTTTGTGTGTTTTGTCTCCTGCTGAGCTTGTTTTGTCTATGCGATGCCATGTTTCCGGCCCTTCCTGGCCACTCACTGCTCCCTAAACAGGTGAGTCTTTTGTTTTCATCTCTTACGCCGTATTTCCACCATGACGCAACACGTCAGTTGTTCATCACACCCATCAAACCTAACACGTAATATCTGATATGCTGATTTTTCCCCCTCGGCGTTAATTATTAAGCATGACTCCAGCGAGTGCCGTCAATCTCGACCCCGGTTCTCCTTGCTGTAACGAAAGAGGTGCTGTAAAGGATCTAACAACGTGTGCACGACCCTGGAATTGTGTTTTATCCTTAAAGCTCAGTGAAAACATCCATCGCTGGCTGCGCGTGTGCATTTTTTTGTCCCCCCCCAAACACTGTTGCCATGCAAAATTTTACACAGTGACAAGATCAGAAAAAAAACATGCTACAATATATCTGCCGCATGGTTAATGGACTAATTGTAGTCAGGGATTAACAGTGCAGTGAGAACAGGCCTGAAGAGCTTGTGGTTCGATCACAATTTTTGATATTTTTGCATTTGATCTGATTTGTATGTTTTGAATATATGAAAATATGCAAAATACAAATTTTATTTAAAACAATAAATAACATGAGTCTGCTGTTATACACGAATTCACAGTAATTTCATGCAAGAGTAGGAAAATGTTTCGCTTTTGCACATCCTTGCGAATTATAACAGCACCGATTGAAGAATGTCACACAAAAAAAATCGTTTTTTTTATATATAATTTTTCTATATGTATGTATGTATGTATCACTACATATTGTAATGATAAAAGCCAGAACAGGCCTTTTACACCTAGAAATTAATTTTCCTCTTGTGTTTTTACTGTAATCACAGACAGAAGCTCTTTATTCTGGACAGTCGCACCTTTAAGTGATGGAAATGAATTAAATATTTTTAAAATCGCATCATTTGCCGGATTTAAGCTCAACTTTCGACGTTTCGACATTCACCGAAGCCTAAATCTTTACGTCTCCAAGCCTAGTGTTATCTGCACTAAAGCACCGCCGGTGTCCTTAACTGACCTTCTAGATTCAGGTAGCTTTCGGGACATTTTTAGGGGAAGGAGACGTCTGATTGGTCCAGACATGTGCAGAAAACGAAGCATCAGTGCACACACACACACACACACACACACACACTCAGCCAGTAGCACACAGGCAGTGACAAGAGCAGGCAGACATACAAGGGCAGTGTTTGTGCGTAGCCTGGATACAGCAGCCAGTCGCCATCTGTCTGCCTGCCCCCTACACATCAGTCAAACACACAGAAAACACGGTTTGCGAAAGGTTTCGCCCACGTCACGATTGCCAGCTGATCTGAATCAAGCCAGTTGAGGTCAATGTGTTCGCCAGAGCCTTCGGTAAAAGCAGGGTCGCTGCACTGAAAGTGTAACTGAACAAAACACTGAGCAGCTTGACTTACATCTGTGCCTATAAATATGACATCTCTCACTTCTGGCCTCTCTCACGGTCAGCTGACAAAAGCCTCTTGCGAAGGTGGACTCGATTTAATGCTACATTAGTACATGTCCTTTACAGGAGGAGGCCAAAATCAGCCTCACTTCTAATGCAGGTTAATGGAAGAACAGTGTAGAACAAGTGATTATGGAGCATTTCTATTGGTCTCTTCATCATGGAAGTACCACAGTGTGAAGTCCAGCTGCTGTGCTGATGCAGAAAAAAAAAATTGAAAAAAAAAACAAAAAAAAAAACACAAAGCGGAGATACGTGTTTTTTTTCTGGACAGGTGACCGCAAACGCTAGCCTGATATTAGCATTTTGAATACATATGCAGTCCAAAAATCATATTTGCATTAGAAATGTAAGATCATCGGTCATATTACACGCTCACCTTCATCACCACCTTCATCGCAGACCAGTAAAAATGAAAAATGGAGATACGTGGTTTTCGCAGAAGAGTGACAGCAAAAATTAGCCTAGCATTAGCATTTCTCTCTGGTCATGTAACAGTTTGCCATAACGTCTCTGAGATTTTCTCTCGACAGAGAAGATGGATCGAGATGCAGCGCAGGCCACGCCACGGCGTCAGCGTGGAGGCGGCAGACGACGTGACCCAGCTAATGACTTTGACCACACGGAGGTAGAAACGCGCTGACGGGCATCAGGGACGAAGACTCAAGGCTCGCCCCAAACGTGTGACTCACCGTAAAAGCCGAGAGCAGTTGTGATTTTCTCGTGGGCCAACGCTCAAGTCCAGGCTATGCATTATTTATAGGGTCATCAGCGGATCGGGCGCGGCTGCGCGGCGGCCAGACAGAGACCAGGCCTGGAGAATGTTTGCCTGCACAACAATAGACCAGCTCTCTTGCTATGGCTCTCTCCCACACTTCTCTCTCTCTCTCTTCGTCAGTCTCTCACATGTTCTCAATTACACATAAAGGAGCAACTGAATAATTACAAAATGTAACACTTTTATCACCTTTCAACCTGAATTTGTCTTTCTCAGACAAGACGGCTTTAGCCTTCACTCCCTACATGCATCAGTGACCCTTGGGTGCCCACGACCCTGTCGTCCGTCCTTGGATCACTTTTGGTAGGTACTAACCGCTGTACACCTGGAACGCTCCTCAAGAGATGCCGTCGTCTAGGACCTCCCAATAAGACTGGTCAAAGTGGCTCTGATCCTTACGCTCCTGCTTCCAGCACATCGACTTCAAGAACTGACTGTTGCCAAATATGTCCCACCCCCCTGACACGTGCCATGGTAATGATATAATGGGAGAGTCAATGTTATGTCACCTGTCAGTGGTGCTAATGTTATGGCTGATTGGTTTATAGATTATGATTCATTTGATCTATTATCTCCAATATTTATGACACGTTATCTTACTCGTTTGGCGAACAACTTCACTTCTTTCAAGAAATAACACTTTTTTTTCTTCATTTTCTGTTCTCATGGCCCACGTTCGGTCAGCAACCTCTCGTCCTGCTCAGCTACTTCTATGAAATGTAGGAATGAGATTAAAGGACTCTGTGCATTATTGTGTGTATTTCTTTGACTCCTCTTACCCCGTTCGACAGGTAAAACTCCTCTTGTCCAGATGTAATAATTATTAATAATTGTGACAAAGTATCGGTGAAGCAGAGCAACAGAAGGTCAGTCCTACTGAAAAGGTCTGGGACTGTGGTCCATGAACACAATGGAGACACAGAAACAAGAGGAATCACTTTCTGGGTCAAACTACAACGTGCGGGAACATAAAAAGAAAAAGGTTTTATGATCATGAAGCTTTTCGAACAAACAAACAAACCAATGAATGAATCAAAACGATTTGGAGACATATTCAGAAGCGTGGGAAGCGCTGAGGGTGCTGAGAAGTGCAACCACTGCTCCGTATACAGATAGTGGAAGTGAAAGTGACCGTTCGTCATTGTGAACACACTCAAGCACCACGATGAAATGGGACCTCTGCATTTTACCCCTCACACATGGAGCAGTGTAGCGGGACGGTACCTTGCTCAAGGGAACCTCAGTGGTGCCCTGGACTTGAACCTGCGACCTTCAGGTCCCAGGGGCAATGTCCTAACGACTAGGCCTCCACTGGCCTTATGATCAGTGGTGGTGATGCACCATGACGAATCAACGACTGCAACATGGTGGTGACATTTCAGACCGTTGGACCATGTGGGCAGTGGAGGCCTAGTGGTTAGGACGACGCCTTTGGGACCTGAAGGTCGCAGGTTCGAGTCCCTGGGCTCCACTGAGGTTCCCTTGAGCAGGGTGCCGTCCCGCTACACTGCCCGCTGGTCCACGTGTGATGGGTTAAATGCAGAGGTCACATTTCGTTGTGGTGCTTGAGTGTGTTCACAATGACAAATAGTCACTTTCACTTCATATACAAACTGTTTCAGGGACGTTGACACATACCCCATCATTATTCACTGTGTAGGCCACTGTCTTGGAGAAGCAGTGTCACTTCTAATGCGTTAGTGGTCAAATTGCGAAGTTTGGGAACGCTCCCATCACCTGTGGGCAGCCAACTCCTCCAGAGCTCAAACGTCTTTTTCAGGGCCTCTGCATTTTTAAAGTTGAGACAAAAAAAACCTGAAGAACTTCTCGCTCGCCTTCAAATCTTCAATGAAATTCCAAAGTTTAACCAAATTTTCAGAATTTTTCTTCTTCCAAACCTCAATTTTTCTTTCTGTTGCATGACATTGTGGGAAAAGAGGACGTCAGATATGCAGAGTTTGCGCTTTATCTTCATTACCTGTATTTAACTGTAGGATTTAAAATTTTTCCCAGTGAACTATGAGTGCAGGTCACACCTGGAACCTACTTCAGGTGATGGCTGTGCATTTGTGTAGTAATTTATATATTGTGGCAACCGGGAGCTAAATTTCCCCTGGCCCTAAGCAAGTAACTAAGTATCTGTCCATCCAAGCGTACGTCACTGTTAGACCAAAGCCACATCTTCATTTTTGTAAAAATTTTTTTACATTTTTACATCTGAAAACAGCTGCTGCAATTTTTTGTACTTATTCTTTATTTCTTATATTAATTGTTCTTATTTTTATTTTTTTTTTTACCTTTTTTTCTATTTTATTCCACTTTTATTACTTTATTCATTTCACAGTGCAATTTTGAGGAGGCTCAGAGTCCAAGAACTTCATTGCTGGAAATGACGTCCCCTTCACTTCATGTACGTCACAATTTAAAAAAAAAAAAAAAAAAAAAGTGGGCAGTGGTGGCCTAGTGGTGAGGACACTACCGGAAGGTCGCAGGTTCGAGTCCCAGCCCGGGCACTACTGAGGTACCCTTGAGCAAGGTACCGTCCTGCTACACTGCTC
>JBBPDA010000001.1:17003000-17016460 GCA_037974385.1 Arnoldichthys spilopterus | reverse complement strand
TGAACATTGGTGCCCCACAAGGGTGTGTCCTGTCTCCATGGCTCTACTGTCTCTATAGCAACGATTGCACCTCCAAGGACCCAGCTGTCAAACTCCTGAAGTCTGCAGATGACACCACTGCGATAGCGAGGAGTCTGCGTATCGCCAGGAGGTTAAACAGCTGGTGCTCTGGTGCAGCCAGAACATCTTGGAGCTTAACATGCTCAAAACTGTGGACGTCAGGGGACAGCCCCCTGCACTGCTCCCCCTCACCATCTCCAACAGCCTGGTGATGACTGTGAGTCCTTCAAGTTCCTGGGGACCACAATCTCCCATGACCTGAAGTGGGAGGCCAACACCAACCTCATCCATCATATCGGACTCCTCGCACCCTGGTCACATCCTCTTTCAACTCCTCCCCTCAGGCAAGAGCTGCACAGGGGCTGAGGTTTCTTCCCACAGGCCACTGCCCTAATGAACAGCTGACAGTGCAGCTCACATCACTTCCACATGTAACTCTGCTCCACCTGTGTAATATATACTGTATATACTGTAGAGTAACTGCACTGCCCACTGCACACGGTCTAGCTCACTGTATAGCCTATTGCAAATAATATAATGTATATATTTACTTACTCTGTATATTGTACACATACTGTATATTGCACTATTTACTGTATACGCTCAAGTCTACAAGCTGCACACAACCGCACCCACCTGGCACATCGTACCGCATGTACTGACACACAAGAGTAATGTATATTGTGTACAATAGAGTAGGTCGTACATTGTGTCAAGTGTACCTTAAGTTCGTGCAGTGTCTATGTTTCGTATTGTACAGTTAGTTTCATTGTTTAAGGACTAGAGAAACACCATCGGCTGGAAATAAATTTCTTGTGTGTGCAAACATACTTGGCCAAATAAACTGATTTGGATTCGGATTCTGAGTGTTTATGCATAGGATGGATGGAGGAATGGATGAATGGATGGACAGATAGATGCATAGGATGGATGCATAGAATGGATGGAGGAATGGATGGATGCATAGACAGATAGATGCATAGGATGGATGCATTGGATGGATGGGTGGATGGATGGATTCAATGGATGGATGGAAGGATGGATGTACAGGATGGATGGATGAATGGATTGGTGGATGGATGGATGGATGGATGGATGGATGAATGCATAAGATGGATGTATTTGATGAATGGATGGATGAAATGATGGCTGGATGTATAATGGATGCATAAGATGGATGGATCAATCAATACATTGGATGGATGGGTGGATGGGTGGATGGATGAATTCAGTGGATGGATGGAAGGATGGATGTACAGGATGGATGAATGGATTGGTGGATGGATGGATGGATGGATGGATGGATGGATGGATGAATGGATTGGTGGATGGAAGGATGGATGGATGGATGGATGGATGGACGGATGGATGCATAAGATGGATATATTTGATGAATGGATGGATGAAATGATGGATGGATGTATAATGGATGCATAAGATGGATGGATCAATCAATGCATTGGATGGATGGATTCAATGGATGGATGAAAAGATGGATGTACAGGATGGATGGATGAATGAATGGATTGGTGGATGGATGGATGGATGGATGGATTGTTGGATTGATAGACTGATGAAGGGATAGATTGATAGATGGATCATTGCACCCCTCCTTGATAAAGTGATTGTTTCGTAGTTAGCATTGCAGCAAGCTAAGCTGTCAGTCCTTTAAATCATATACCACTAGCACAAAAACTGCACACGTTCCTCCAGAGCAAATCCCAGCCATACATCACCGATTAGGACTCGCGCTTAGGACACAGCAGTTGAGCTCAGTCTGCCTGGCAGCTGCCCAAACTGGGTGGTAAATCTCATCTGTGTCTGGGCCACAGCCATTGAACGCAACCACTGAGACGTACTCATACCACGCTCACCTCTACAAAATCACTCGACGCAATAATCAGTGTCATGTTCTCAAATAACAAGTGTGATGCTGGCAGTCAACCTGATCGAATATCTCATCGAACGACGGCCTCCTGTCTGGCTGTTCACTCCAGCACTGCTTCATCAGCTGGATGCACTCCAGTGGGGCCTGGTCTGGGGCTACTGTAGGTCTGCACATGGGTGGAGGTTTCTTCACTTTCCGAATGATCTCTGCAGAAAACAAGAACATTTTGGTTTTTTTTGCTCTACTACACGCTCTTCTACATGCAATTAATTTTAGGTGTCAGTATATAATAATAATGATGATAATAACATTAATTATATTATTGTCCATTGTTTGCAAAGCTTTCTTATACATAAAACATCACAAAAATAAAATAAAACCATACAAAATAAAGCCAAAAATAGCGTACAGTTGAAACAATGCAAAACAAAATGCAGTAAAAGAAAATAGAATAGAATGTAAGATTAGAAATAAAGATATTAAAATAAAATTGCAAATAAAAGCTCATTTAAATAAAAATGTATTAATCTGCTTTTGTTACACTGGCCATTTGTGTCCCATTTGTTACTGTAGGGGCCACCAATGATTGAATTTTTAGGTAAAGTACCATTCTCAGGGCAGTGCTAACAGCGTCATGGTGATGGTCTGTTAAAGTGTGTGGCATTGGCATTAGGCACAGGATGATACCATCACTGTTTTATGCTGTATGTATTGTGGCCTTAGGATCTACTTCTGAGTTCTGTTATGAAAAGCAAGAAATCCTCAGCGAGAGGTAAATCAATTTGATGGAAATCTGATGGCTGATGGTCTATAAAGAAGGAAAAAAGAAAGAAAGAGAAAGATAGAAAAAGAAAACAAGAAAGAAAAAGAGAAAAAAGCAAAAGAGAAAGAAAAAGAAAGGGGGTGAGAAAGTAAAAGAAAGAGAGGTAAAGAAAGCAAGAAAGAAATAGGAAAAAAAATAAAGAAGGAAAGAAAGAAAAACAAGAAAAAAGAAAAAGAAAGAAAAAGAAAAAGAAAGAAAAAGAGAAAAAAAGTAAAAGAGAAAGAAAAAGAAAGAAAGAAACAGAAAAGAAAGAAAGAAAGAAAGAAAGAAAAAAGAGAAAGAGATAGAAAGAGGAAGAAAGAAAGAAAAAAGTGAAAAAGAGAAAGAAAGAAAGTAAAAGAAAGAAAGAAAGAAAGAAAGAATGACTGACCTTCAGGAGCCAATCCCAGCATACAGTATGGAGGCCCTCGAACAACCACCTCTTGGAGTATGATGGCAAAGCTGTAAACATCACCTTTATATGTCCCTCGTCGTGAGTTCTCAGGATCTCTGAGAAATTCAGGAGCTGTCCAGAACAGATCTGAAGAACAAGGGCGATCGTGACCTTCGGCAGCTAAGATTACACATGACAGTTCTGGACAATGAGGAGATCTTATTCTAAAGGGAACCATTCACAGTGACCACACTCATACCTTCTGGAGGAAACTCCTTCCTTGGAGCCTTTTGGGATTCAAGAAGCTCATTGAAACCATAATCTGTGATTTTGAGTACAAATCGTCCGTCCACCACACAGTTTCGAGACTTCAGTCGTCCATGAGGGAATTCCCTGTGGTGAAGGTACTTCATTCCCTGTGTGATAAAGGGCAACACCATATGAAAAAGTACTGTACTGAATTTCTTAATGGGTTTTTCCCACGAACATGTGTCAATTACAAAAACGTTCCTCTAAAGAACCATCCACCCAAAGGGTCCTTCAATGGCGTCAATGTTTTTGGGAACTTAATTTCTAGCAGTGTTTGAGGAGAACCCATAGGAACAGCCCTCCTAACTGACTGAAAGTCATTGCGGCTCCTGCACACTAGGAAATGCTGCCCCTAGTCTCCTACAACCAGATCATCCATCACTGGGCTCCTCGTCCTCAGATAACGAGCCACAGACCAGTTCAGCTACCACACATATGCTATGCTACATATGTTGCTCCAAGCTATAGGATTTTAGCTGATGTCGCCTCTAGAAACTGAGACTGTTTCCTGTGTTTTGTTATTGTTCTCCGGTGTCGACCAGAGGACGACGGGTTCCAGAAATGAAATGTGGACAGTGACCATAGCACATGATTCCAGTCTTTCGGCCCTTCTGAGATGAGCTCAGGTCCAGAGAAGCCACAAGTGTTTCTGCATAGGGTTTATGTTTGGCCTCCTTCTTGTGGAAAACTTCATTTCCTGATGCAGTAACAGGTGGTGTTAAGTGCCAGTGGTTTTCTGAGGCTCTCCAAAGCCAAGAAGGTGATATTTGTCACAGTAGCATGACAGTTTCTTACACAGTGCCATCACATTCAACAGTGGTTTCTGCTCATTTATACTAAGAACTATTATTTATATTTATATTTATTTTATTATTTTTCTTTCTTTTCTTTGGCTTGTTTTTGCTATTCCGGTGTCAACTAGAGGAGGACGGGTTCCCTCTTCTGAGCCTTGGTTCCTCCCAAGGTTTCTTCCTACAGCTTAGGGAGTTTCTCCTGCTGACGTCGCCCTCGGCTCTTTGGGGCTCGGACCCGGTTTCTGTAAAGCTGCTTTGTGACTGCGTCAGTTGTAAAAAGCGCTATACAAATAAACTTGACTTGACTTGACTTGACCTTGCTTTTATAGTAAGTGAGTTAAATTGCTTTTTAAAAGAGACGAGTCATGCACATACTAATGTGAGACCGTTCCAAAGCCTTGGTGCAATGGATTGGAAAGCACTGAGATGTCTCTGAATTCTCTGAATGTTTTTACAAACTGTGGGCAGTGGTGGCCTAGTGGTTAGAATTCGTTGTGGTGCTTGAGTGTGTTCACAATGACAAATAGTCACTTTCACTTCACTTCACAATATTATGTGCTGTAGATGTTGAAAGACCTACATTTTCTGCAATCTTGCTCTGAACTCACAATTCTGTCACAAATTTTCACCCAGTGGTCTAAGCCATGACCCATCCTTGCTTGCAAACTCTGAGTCTTTGATGGATGCTACTTTTATACCCAATCATGCTCCCTCACCTGCTACCAATTAGCTGTTTAATGGGGAGTTTTCCAAACCAGAGTTACTGCATATTCTGTACACTTTTTTTAATCTTTTTATTTTTAATTTCTGTTGAGAGTTGTAGCATCCATTTCTAAATTTGTTTATAAAATACAATAAAGGTGGTCAGTAAAACTACTGAAAATCTTTTCTTTGTTCTTTTATCAGTTAAATAAAGGTTCACGTGAATAAACATGGAATTAACAGAATAACTTTTCTGGATTAAAAAATATATATTTTTCCGTCTAGGAAAAGTAGTATTTTTGAAATATGGGATTTTGGTATGACAGTAATAATATGCACCTTGATGAGGTCCAGAACCAAGGAGGACTTAAACATCCAGTCCAGTTTCACATCATCATTGCGCAGTAGATCCTGTAGGCTTCCTCTTGAGCAGTGTTCAGTGACCACAGCAAAAATATCACAATCACAGAAGAATCCCAGGAATGGGTTAACGTTCTCATTCCGCAGATCCTTCATCTGAGGAAGAAATAACAATACACTGTATGATAATTGATTCAAGTCTCTAAGAGTCAGTTTTGTAGACGAAGGATTAAGCCTGATGCTTGAAGACACAAGACGTTCCATGACTCAGCTCAATCTCTCAATACCTTTGTAAATATTTTGGTGGTGCTCTGCTTGACCTCCCTAAATTGGCCTTCCTCAAACTTCTTCAGCCACACCCAGTCACCCTTCAAAAAAAGAAGAAACTCTCTCATTTGGAACACGTTTAAAAAGCACGTTCGAACCCAAAGAAAAGGCGATGAGTCCTACCTCATAGACAGCCACATTCGAGTTCTCATGTGTTGCTGTTGCCAAACTGCTTACGGAGTGAGAACGTTCTCCTGATCTGCTGCTCTTCTCATCAATTAAACTCTTGGACTCACTGAGGTCTTCCAGGGTGATTTTCTAATGTGTCACACCAAAAACATGAGTGTAGACCGCATCACTGAACACATCATAGTTTAAAATTCAAAGTTTAATCAAGATAAATCACGTATAAAGGCACATGTACCCGTTTGCTCAGCTGTGGATTGATGAAAGTGAGATCCTCTAGAGTCAGCAGGATCCGATTGGGTCCTTTCACAAACTGGATCTGTTGAATTCGCCTCCTATAAAAACAACACACATGGGAATCTTGAACAGTAAAAACTTCAACAAAAGATTGGGAATGATAGTATTATAGGAATCAGCTCAGGTGGAACGGTTTGAAGACAAAGTCAGAGAAGGGAGATTGTGTTGGTTTGGTGTAGAGGAGAAAGACGGAGTTTATTGGGAAAAGGATGTTGAGGGTGGAGCTGCCAAGCAGGAGGAAGAGAGGAGGCCAAAGAGGAGGTTTATGGATGTGGTGAACATGCAGGTGGTTGGTGTGAAAGAGGAAGACGCAGTGGACAGGAAAAACTGGAAATAGAAGTTCTGCTGTGAAGAAGCAGAAGAAGAAACAGAAGAAGAAGAAGAAGAAGAAGAAGAAGAAGAAGCAGAAGAAGAAGAAGAGGAAGAAGAAGCAAAAGAAGCAGCAGCAGAAGAAGAAGCAGAAGAAGAAGAAGAAGAAGAAGCAGAAGAAGAAAATAAAGAAGAAAAAGAAGAGGAAGCAAAAAAAAGAAGAAGCGGAAGCAGAAGAAAAAGCAGAAGCAACAGAACAAGAAGAAAAAGAAGAAGAAGAAGAAGAAGAAGAAGAAGAAGAAGAAGAAGAAGGAAAAGAAGAAGGAAAAGAAGAAGAAGCAAAAAAAGAAGAAGCAGAAGCAGAAGAAGAAGCACAAGCAGCAGAACAAGAAGAAGAAGAAGAAGAAGCTGAAGAAGAAGAAGCTGAAGAAGAAGAAGAAGCTGAAGAAGAAGAAGCAGAAGAAACAGAAGAAGAAGAAGCTGAAGCAGAAAAAGAAGAAGCTGAAGAAGAAGAAGCTGAAGAAGAAGCAGAAGAAGCAGAAGAAGAAGAAGCTGAAGAAGAAGCTGAAGAAGAAGAAGAAGAAGAAGAAGAAGAAGAAGCTGAAGAAGAAGCAAAAGATAAAGAAGAAGCTGAAGAAGAAGAAGCTGAAGAAGAAGAAGAAGAAGCAGAGGAAGAAGAAAGCTGAAGAAGAAGCAAAAGATAAAGAAGAAGCAGAAGAAGAAGAAGCTGAAGAAGAAGAAGCTGAAGAAGAAGAAGCTGAAGAAGAAGAAGCTGAAGAAGAAGAAGCTGAAGCAGAAGAAGCAGAAGAAGCAGATGAACCAACACTACCACACTCAGAGATTACCTTATAAACAGACTTAAGCCAATGGCACCGACAGTGAAAATGAAGACAACCACAAACACTATGATGACATAGATGATTTCCACACCTGGGAAACAAAAATAAAGTTCCATTGTCACTACATTATATTCAGTCACAGCGTTGGAAAATGGAAATTTTCCCAAAAACACAATCATTCTCTGTTCATGCATCAATCATATGTGGCTTTAGTCGAAACAAACTGACTTTCAGGAACAAAACATGGGAACATGTAGGTGTATGTGTACATATACTATACTGATCAGCCATAACATTAACACCACCTGCCTAACGCTGAGTGTGTCCCTCCTGCTGCTGGAGCAGCTCTGACTGTGCTGCACTGTGTGTTTTGACCCCTTTCTATCAGAGTCAGCATCACTTTCTACACCACAGTAGCTCTTCTGTGGGATCAGACCAGGTGGGCTAGCCTTCACTCCCCACACGCAGCAGTGAGCACCGATTCACCGTTCTTCCTTTGATCACTTTTGGTAGGTAGTAACTACTGCACACCTGGAACACTGCACAAGACCTGCTGTTCTGGAGATGCTCTGACTCCGTCGTCTAGAACATCACAGTAAGGCCCTTGTGAAAGTGGCTCAGTTCCTTACACTCCTGCTTCCAGCACATCGGCTTCAAGAACTGGCTGTTCACTTGCTGCCTAATATATCCCACCCCCGACAGTCAACATATATATATATATATACAGTATGTATATGTGTACATACAAACCCCATTTTAAGGAAAATTGTGATATTTTTTCACTTTTGTTTTTAATTGTATATTGTAAATATAAACAAAATTTGAAAAATGTGGAAAATTTGGAATTGTCTCTCTATAAGATGGTGCATCTTTCTACTCTTTCTCAGATTGCAGCACATTTTTGTGGTTTTATTCTAAACTCTGTAAAAACATATACGGATATACTTATACGGAGATAATGCAGATGATCCGACCCGTTCGAATGACAGTAGCGCTTCAAAGTCTGTGAAATCTTTACTGTATTTATGTGTAAATATGTCCCTAAACATAAGATTTACATACAGGTCTCAAAAGTAGACGTGACAAAAATATTACACTTATTTAATAAGAAAAATAATCTAATATTACATATCTGTAAGTGGCAAAAGTATGTACACCTCTAGGATTAATTGGTGAAAATAAGCTTTGATGCTCATCAGGCTGACAAATGTTACAAAGAGTTTGGACTCTACCAAATGGAGGACAATCATACTCATATTGCTCTCCCCAGGAGTGGCTGACCAACAAAGATCACTCCATGAGCAATGCAATGAATAGTCATTCAATGAACAACAAAGGTAGGGCTGCAAGGAGAAAGCCAGTGCTACCCAAAAGGCAACATTTCTGCCCATCCACAGTTCACAGGGCCAAGTCAGTAGGCTATGGGGCAATTACTTTGTGGACGGATTAGACTAAACTAAACTGAAAAGAGGGAAGAGGAATCATGAACTGGGCCTATAAGGGGCAGTAGTGGCCTAGTGCTAAGGACGCTGCCTTTGGGACCTGAAGGTCGCAGGTTCAAGTCCTGGCTCGGGCACTACTGAGGTACCCTTGAGCAAGGTACTGTCCCACTACACTGCTGTTGGTAGCTGCTCGCTGCTGCACGTGTGATGGGTTAAATGCAGAGGTCACATTTCGTCGTGGTGCTTGAGTGTGTTCACAATGACAAAGAGTCACTTTCACATTTGCTGCACCTGGGCCAGGGATGTCTTAGTGCTGTTGATGGGACAATAAATTCTGAATTACTACAGCGAAATCTTACAGGAACATCTCCCTGTGAACTGAATCTCAAGAGAAAGTGAATCATGTAGCAAGACAAGAACTCCAACATCCCACAGTTGTAGCTGTTCTGTATGGAGAAACGTGCAAGAAATCGTACAAGCCATTATGCAGGACCGATACTCATTTACCCGGACTGTTTAGCTGCAGTTATTGCTGCACAAGGGGGGGTCACACCAAATACTGAGGGCAATGGGTTATTTACTTTTGCCATTTGATAGTATAACAATCAAATATAATATCTGTCTCGCTTCTTTTAGGACCTGTGAATTTTTTATGTTTTAGGTCATATTTATGCAGAAATACAGAGAATTGTAAAGGGTTCTCAAACTTTCAAGAAGCACCGTACATGTTTTTCAGATCCTCTATGTGAAAATCATTAACTTTCCCTATTGGGAAGAAACGAGCATTTTATTCGGAAAACAATGCACAGTTTCTTTTCGCTGTTTGCTGAGGTGAACATATTAGAAGAAGAAAATAAAGTGTAAAATATAAAATATGCCATTTTATGATGTTGTTTCAATATATTAAATTTAGCAAATAATTAAAAAACGGTATTGCATGCATTAAAAAGGTAATGTGTTCTCTCAGGGCAGGGTGCGTACATGTTTTCATTTAAAATTTAATAAAACGTAATTCATTACACATGTAATTGTGTGTGTGTAAAAAAATATATACATATATATATATATATATAATAATAAAAAATATATTAAATAATTAATTAAGATGAATGCAATAAAAAAATAAATAAATGTGTATATATATAAATAAAACTTTCAAGAAACATAAAAAATATGTTTCTTGAAGGATTTATCATCAACCCTCCATTCAAACCTTGCGCTGTTAAACCAGGGAAGACTGCACATGTTTAGTACCTCCAGTGCAGATTGCATTGGAAGCGAACCAGCAGCTGGAGTCGGCAGAGGGAGGGGAGCCTCCTGGGTAGTGAATGGATGTGCCAGCAAAGCGCACAATGTCTGAGCTCAGGTCTACCAGATAGCAGAGGTACAGGTGTGTCCCCCAGCCGTCGGTGTCCAAAATCACGTAGTTGGTCTGCCCATCCCCTTGACTGTCTATTCTGATATTCTGGTTGAAGCCGGCATAGGTCGTGTTCCGGGTAAAAAAGGCCAGATTGGTTCCTGAAAGCCACTGGCCAGCTCTCCTGGCATTGTTTATAGCTTTGGCAATGAGGTAAAGTCCATTGTAGATTGTGCCAAAAAGAGGCGAAACCTGGAAAGCAAATGTGAGGAATTATTGTACGTAAATACAGTAAAAATCATAATAATGGAACAATGAGATGCTCAAAGTAAGCACAGATCATCTAACCAGTGGCTTGATATGTGAAATAATAAATAATGCATTCATGGTAAAACAGATTATCACAGAGTTTACATAGGACCACATCCAGATCATCAGCTGGATCAGATTAGTCAGATTTGGACTGGAGTTGAATTCTACAGGCTGGTAGCCCTTCAGGACCAGGCCTGGGACCACTGCTTCACTGCTTGTTGTCACTATCACTTACTTTCATTTTATTTTTGCTTGAGTAAAGTATAAAACTCCCAATAATTACCCAACATGCACCATTGGTAGGTACTAACCACTATATACTGGAAGATCTGCTGAGTGGAGGTGCTCAGACCCAGGCATCTGGTCATAGCAATTTAATCCTTACGCCTATTTAGCCTTCAAGAACTGACTGTCCACTTAATACATGCATAATACATCCAAACCCCCCTGACAGGTGTCATTGTGATTAAATAAGTGGAAAGTCAATTTAAAAAAAAGTGAAGTTAAAAAAGCGGTTTAGACACTAAATGTGTTAAATGTTAAAAGGTAATTCGAGTTCAGTATCCAACTTTACATTTTTATACATTTTATATATATTTACGTCTTTCTGCATATGTTTAAATGTGAATAAAATTATAATAATGTTTTGTTTTTCTTATATTTTTGTTATTTTATTTTTTAAATAATATTTTGAAATAAGAAACAAACTTTTTTCATGTTTTTTTTTCATTATAGTTGCGGTAGAGTTCAATTATACCTAAAAAAAAAAATATATATATATATATATATATATGTGTGTGTGTGTGTGTGTGTGTGTGTGTGTATTAATCCATCTCGTTGCTTTTGCCTACTGCCTGTCTTCAGCACGGTATAAACAGTGCACTCTGCCCGTCCTTTACCTGCTCTGGATCATATGACACTGTCAGCTCTTGCTGCCGTTTGGCCATGTTAAAGGCCTGGTTGAAGGACATCAGGTCCGAAGCCACTGTGATGGTAAGCACAGCGTCGTACGCTTTGCGCAGCTTGGTGTTATTCAGCATCGTGAAGTAGGCAGTGTCAGCGTAGGGCAGGCTGTACAGCAAGGTATCGTAGGGAATGAAGACGTAGCGTCCACTGGCCAGTCCCATGTCGTAGGCCTTCAGCAGGAAGTTCATCTGCTGTTCCCCACCAATCAGCACCGAGTGCATGCACATGATAATGACTGTGAGGCACAAAGAAAGAACCAAGCTTTACATTTAACACATTCTGCAACGTTTCACCAGCATTTTTGTAGAAATGCAATTTATTCTAAAGATACATTCATATTAGCGTTACCATAGCGATCTTCTTGGACCTACTCCCTCTCTCGCTCCCTCAGGCCGTCCAGTACTAATCCCCTGACAATCCCCCAATACACGTCTTATCTCTATGGGTGGCAGGTCTTTCAGTGCTATTGGCCCCAAACTCTGCAACCCTCTTCCACAGTCTCTTCATGATGTGCACCATTTGAATATAACTTTAAATATAATAATAATAATAGTAATAATAATAATAATAATAATAATAATAACAACAATAATAATAATAGTAATAATAATAATAATAGTAATAATAACAATAATAATAATAACAACAACAACAATAATAATAATAATAATAATGATAATAATAATAATAATAATAATGATAATAATAATACATGTTGT
Source organism: Arnoldichthys spilopterus (assembly GCA_037974385.1). Lineage (NCBI taxonomy): Eukaryota > Metazoa > Chordata > Actinopteri > Characiformes > Lepidarchidae > Arnoldichthys > Arnoldichthys spilopterus. Next base: position 17,004,457 of record JBBPDA010000001.1, on the reverse strand, counting down.
TATTATTATATTCTTATAATTATTTATTTTGTATATTCATAAACCATGAACATTTGTCATAATGTATGCACATTATAAAATCCACAAGACACAATCACCTAATAGCCCCCAAACATTTTTTAAGGGCCCATATTAATACAAATATTTTCTTTAAAAAAAAAAAAAAAAAAAAAAAAAAAAAACAAAGCACTCAAATTTTATAGGCCGCAAAGTCTACGTATGCATTATCAAGTTATTGTTTTTGGGATGTCACTGAAAAACCAATGCATTTACATGGTGGTGTAAGGGTCATGTAGTTGCCCCTGTGACCTGAAGGTTGCTGGTTCAAATCCCAGTCCAGTACCACTGAGGTACCTGTGAGCAATGTACCGTCCTCAAGCACTGCTCCCTATGTCAGCTGCCCACTGCCCCTACACAGGTGGGTCAATTGTAGAGGTTGCATTTCGTTGCATTTCTCATTTCGACCCAATCAGCCTATCGCAGCTCTACTCAGCTCTATTCATTTGCATTGAAGCTGGGGATGGGGGTGCGACCCTTACTGCTCTGTTTACTATTACATAAAAAAACGCTGCAACATGAAACATCTTAACTATCAAAGTCTTTAAATGTCATTTACTGCCAATGCAGAACTACTGCACCACATCACTGCCGTGCTACAGCGGCATCGTGGATTTGGCATTAAGATTATTTCTGTTTAGTTCACAGAAGCTTTAGATTAGATTAGCACAGAGGTCACAGGTCAAAAGTTCAGCACATGTACATAGGTGTCGCGCTCCAGCTGCGCAGACGGATGATCGCCACGTGGCCACTTCTGCTGCGTCTCAGCACAGCTCTGTCGAACGTGCATCGTTGTTGGGCAGTGGAGGCCTAGTGGTTAGGGCAGTGTGCTGGGGACCTGAAGGTTGCAGGTTCAAGTCCCGGCTCAGGCACTACTGAGGAACCCTTGAGCAAGGTACTGTCCCACTACTCTGCTCCACGTCTTTGGATAAAAGCGTCAGCTAAATGACTAAATGTTTCCTGTATCTCTAGGTCGTCCTGAGATGTTTCTACAAAAAAAACGACTGGCACAGATTAGGCCCACAGCCTGTTTTTTCCAGTGCACCTGATTTAGTTGATGAAGGGATGTTTATTATTCAGTCATGCGCATAAAAACATGGTTCTACAGGAGAGGGAGCCCTGACCTAGACACTCTACTGTGAGGAGCTGATGGACTTCCTCGTATTTCGCTGTGGAAACCTGATAACATAAAAGCGAAGTGTTTTTGTTGTGACTCATCGCGTGGGCCCACGTTCCAATCCTCAACCACTGAGGTTCAGGATAAAATGCACCAGTTTGGGATTTGTAGGCGGACGCTGATACATATAAAAACATGTAAGAAACATGTGGGCGGTGGAGGCCTAGTGGTCAGGACGCTGCCTTTGGGACCTGAAGGTCGCAGGTTCGAGTCCCTGGGCACC
>JBBPDA010000001.1:16743445-16754907 GCA_037974385.1 Arnoldichthys spilopterus | reverse complement strand
TCTGTCTGTCTGTCTGTCTGTCTGTCTGTCTGTCTGTCTGTCTGTCTGTCTGTCTGTCTGTCTGTCTGTCTGTTTGTTTGTTTGTTTGTTTGTTTGTTTGTTTGGTTAGACTGTAGATTAGTTTATGCTCTTAAAAGTGTTGGTTCCCAAGAGTGTCATTATAATACATGGCAAATATTTTGCATACACACCGTTTTAAGCAGGTTCTCTCAAATTATTATTATTATTATTATTTTTATATATATTTATTTATTTACTTTTCATATTTATTTGGTCAGTTAGTTACTTATACTTACATTGTGCTCAGACATGATATGTACAGCATAAACAGTATATGGGAGTATGTAGATAGACAGAGACAGATACTTTATTGATCCTGAGGGATTTTGTTTTAGCTAAAATATACATAAAAATGTTAACAATGTAACAATGTAAACACACACAATACACAAAATACAAATAACTGTACTATACAGAATATAGAAAACTATTTAACTATAAGCTATAAAACCTTAATAATTACATTATATACATATTCCTAAAGGTGCAGTATGTGCATAAGCAGATGTACAGATTATCAGTATTAATAGTAACAGTGCAGATTATAATAATAATAATAATAATAATAATAATAATAATAATAATAATAATAATAATAATAATAATAATAATAGTCATAGTAATAATAATAATAATAATAATAATAGTGGTAGTAATAATAATAATAATAATAATAATAATAATAGTCATAGTAATAATAATAATAATAATAATAATAGTAGTGGTAGTAATAATAATAATAATAATAATAATAGTCATAGTAATAATATTAATAATAATAATAATAATAATAATAATAATAAGCTCACATGTTCAACAATGCCTCTACGTATTGCAACTTGTCCAGACTGAACTGGTTCTGGCGCTGCACTGTGGCACAATTTATAATTGCAGGCACAAACCATCAGCTGCTTTTTATTTATTACTTCATTTCTATTTTGTCTTATTGTTCAATATTAATCTTCTTTCAGTCTTGTAAAGCACTGAACACTGCAAACCTAACCTCGCAGCACTGTTTCAATGGCAATAACACATATTTTCGGCGTTTGTATTGTTTTTCACATTGTTTGGTGGTGTTGATGTCTCAGTAACGTGATACTCTAGACCAGACTGTGCATAACAGAATGATAGAAACATGACATTGAAAGTCCTCCTCTTCACTGTGCACCTTTACATAATTACACTGGTGGAGAATGAGAAGAACAATAGGGGGGAAAAACAATCAGGTAAAGTCACAGATCTGGGCATGTTGGAAAGAAGCAAAACCAACTGAGCCTGTTGAAAAGCTTCCAGCGTTTACTCATGTGCATCAGGAACCAAAACTCTAATATTAAAAATATTCTCACCACCCACTTGGAACTTTGCCCAGCCTTATGTAAGGTGACCTGCCCCAAATATGGAGAAAGTTCGGCCTATAAAAGATGCCAGGCTCTTGATCCTTCCTGTACTACCACTGCTGCTATTACTGATGCTGAAGGAAGCCGATTACCTGAGCGGTGGGCAGGTAAAGCCATTATTTTCCCATTTCTTTCTCGTTAAATTACTGAATACGCCTTTTTTAATTGAAAAATGATGCTGAAGACGACACGGCAGGAGTCTCCATCTCTTTATCTTAGCAATGTTGTGTATATTTCTCCAGTTTTATTCTTTATTTTCCCATTAACAGATTCGTCATAACAGTATCACATCACAGCACCGGGTACACAACGCTGCAGTCCAGCATGGGGAAGAAGATTATTGAAGACAACAAAGAGGAGTTTCCTCAAATTCAGGCGAATAAGGTGAGTAAAGTCCTGAAAGTGATGCATTTATCTGCTCCTGCATCATCTAGAGCAGCTGAGAGTGATGGACTTTGCTGATGTCCACTTTACATAGTACTTTATTTATGCAGCACAGGGTTTAAGTGCTTACATTGTTATTTATTTGTATTTAATTTATTTTAATACATTAATTTCTTACTAAAGTGTGAATATAAGTAAAATAAATTAACATAAAACTAATGAATTGTCCAATAATAAAAATATCCGTAATGTTTTAATATAAGAGCTCAATTAAAACCACACAAGGACCAAATGTGGTGTTTTGTGTGTTATGGTTTTTGGTAAGTTTCTAGTGTTGTTTTGGGTTTTTTTGTTCATTTTATTAATTTTTTTTTAATTAAAGTGTTTTATGCAAACATTTTTGCCAGAAAGAAGAACCATTTACATATTCAGATTATCCTTGGACTGTTACTTGTATCTAGAACCTTTTCTAAAGAACGTTTGAAGAACCAACCTCTGGGGTGTAGGTCTGCTCACGTGTTGCTTTGTGCCCTGACGTTTTTGAACACCTAGCTTTTCTCAGTAGTATGGTCATCTCTCTCTCCCCAGATGAGGGAGAACAAGATCAGTCGATGCCCAATGGCAATACACATGAAGAACTTCCAGAATGGTGCCAGCCATCAAGACACACTTTTTCACAGAGCTGTCAAGGTTTGTCCATGTAATGCGTTCAGTGTTGTAAGCCAAACCCTGTAGACACCACACTTCATGTCTTTTTAAGCTATTTCTTTAACTTGGCATTTATTTTAATGAATAAATTAAATCATTTACTCTTTTATTATGGAGTTAAAAAAAAAATTTATTGATCTGTATTCAGAATTTTGCCCAAAACATCTACATTTTCTTTGTTTGCTCTTTCAGAGTCAGCTTTGCAAGCCTAAAGTGTGTGAGGGCTCGATCATGAATCCGAAAACGCTAATCCGCTGCCCCCCTAGTGCCCCAACGGCCCCAAATGAGCTTCTCACTCAGGCCATTGACTTCATCAACCAGTACTACAAGTCCTTCAAAACGTAGGCCTGCTTTACCTTCATGTCTGCTTGTGTGTTGTGTTATGGGTTGAATAGTGAGGCCAAGCCATTGTTGCTTCAGCTGCAAATATTTTACACAGGTCTAAGGTAGAGGAGCACCTGGCCCGTGTTGACGAGGTGGCCAGAGAGATCGACGCTACAGGAACCTATCAGCTCACCACAGAAGAGCTGGCATTTGGGGCCAAACAGGCATGGAGGAACGCACCGCGGTGCATTGGCAGGATTCAGTGGGCCAATCTACAGGTACGATCCCTTAGCAAGAATACCCTAGTTCCTGTCAATCCTGGCTCATATTCTGTCTATCTGTCTGTCTGTCTGTCTGTCTGTCTATCTATCTATCTATTTGTCTGTCTGTCTATCCATCATATACCTTCTGCAAAGTGACCCGTAATTGCGTGTAAACATCAGTGTGAAATCTCTTCCTCTGCAGTTATTTGACGCTCGCAAATGTAAGACCACCCAGGAAATGTTCCAGTTCATGTGCTCCCACCTGAAGTTTGCCACAAATGGAGGCAATTTAAGGTAACGTGTTTAAATTCAAAGTGAAGGTGTCAGAATAAAAATAATAATAATTTTATTTATAGCGCACCTTTATATAACATCTGAACACAGCTCAAAGTGCTCTACAGGAAGTGCAAATATTGAAAAAAAAAAAAAAATTAAAAAAATAATAATAATGGTAAAATAAAATAATAAATAATAATAATAATAATAATAGCAATAATAAATAAGTTAATAAATAGATGTACACAACACAGTAAAAACTAAACGCCTGTTTTTAGAGTTAAATGGAAGAAGGAAAAAAGAAGAGATAGAGAGAAAAAAATATTAAAATACAAGACAATAAATAATGTAAACAAGGTAATAAAGACCAGAGCAGTGCTGCTAGTCTAGGAAGTTCTCACTGCTGCATCCTAATCGAGTTACTGTCCTAAGGTTTTCCTGTAAAACATGGTAAATGTGAGGCCTCGACTGATATGACATAATTCATATTTTCCCCTATGTTCAAATTGCTTGTTGTCGTTTGTTACAGATCAGCCATCACTGTGTTCCCTCAAAGAACTGACGGAGAGCACGATTTCCGTGTTTGGAACAGTCAGCTCATAAGATACGCTGGCTATCAGATGGAGGGCGGCTCTGTGGTTGGGGATCCTGCTAACCTGGAATTCACAGAGGTATCCGCCGGAAATCTGAGGCTGTTGCTTCCAGTAACATTTCAACAAACACAGTGTATTACTTTGCTGAAATTTCTTCTCATCCCAACAGCTTTGTATCCAGCTGGGATGGACACCAAAGTACGGCTGCTTTGATGTTCTGCCACTGGTCCTGCAGGCTAACGGAGAGGATCCGGAACTATTTGAGATTCCTCCAGAACTGGTACTGGAGGTGGAGATGGAGCACCCTAGGTAAGTGCACACAGATTTCTTAAGTGTTCTAACATTTTTTAAGTACCGTCCATGGTCTGAGCACATTTCAACTGCTGGTATTTGCTGTAGATGGCAAAACGTCCTGTGACAGTAACATGAGAGATACTGAAGTGTTGAAAACTGGATATGTCGTCCCTTTGGTGTTATAAGGCTCTGTCTGACTTTTTTTGTCAAAATTGAGGTATTTACATATTCAGGTTTCCATTAGGCATTGGTCAAAGGTTCAAGTCCTGGCATGGGCACCACTGAGGTTCCCTTGAGCATGTATCATCCTGCTACACTGCTCCCCAGGTGCTGCTGATAGCTGTCCACTGCTTCATGTGTGCACATGACATGGGTGTGACAGACCATTAACATTATGTGAGATGTTAATGTAAAACCGTATATAATTTAGGCCTTTAATCATACGGAATGCAAAAACCGCTCAGAACGCAGACAGAACCTTATAATTCAGGGCAGACGATGTATATCTATATATATATACGCTTAAATTCTTATATTTTCATTTCTTAAACAGTTACACGTGGTTCAAGGATCTGAACCTCAGATGGTACGCCCTGCCTGCAGTGGCCAACATGTTGCTGGAGATTGGTGGTCTTGAGTTCACAGCCTGCCCCTTCAATGGCTGGTACATGGGCACGGAGATCGGAGTGAGGGACTTCTGCGACCCTCAGCGCTACAACATCCTGGAGGTCAGTTTGAGCACATCGTTTTGCCAGTACGAAGATGCATAGTGCAAAAGGTTGGGTTGTGGGCAGTGGTAGCCTTGAGGTTTGGGACCTACACATGTAAACAGAGGGTTGGAGGTTCAGGTCCCAACCCAGGTACCACTTAGGTTCCCTTGAGGAAGGTACCGTCCTACTACACTGCTCCTCAGGTGCTGTTGACAGCTGCCCACTGCTCCACGTGTGGATGGGTTAAATGCAGAGGACATATTTGTGTGATGGGGTGTGTTCACAAAAACACTCACCTTTCCTTTCCTACTGCCTTGTGTTCTACAGAAGGTTGGTCGTTACATGGGCTTGGAGACACAGAAGTTGTCCTCACTGTGGAAGGACGAGGCTCTGGTTGTCATCAACGTCGCTGTGATACATAGTTTCCAGGTACGATGTTTGTGTAGTGACAGCAAAACAAATGCTAAGCTACAATGTTTCCATGATTCTTTGGATTTTTAGATTTGGAAAGAATATTAATGCTCTGGCCAGTTGTTCGGGCGAGCGCATTTTGAGTCACTATATGTTATAGAAACATGGATTTAGCTAAACTCAATCTCACTCTTCCATCACTGACACTTGGTTTAGGTTAGTTACGGTAAAAAAATCCACCGTCTTTAATTAGCAGATGTTTACAGTGAACTTTCTCAACCAATCTCAGAGAGTTGCAGGTGGTTCTGTTGCCCTAACGCACATTTCAGGACGTTTTATGTATTTCTCTGAGAAGTGTGAAGATAATCAAAGAGTTTTATTTGATATTTTTACAAATGTGTTTATGTTTTTAGAGTTTTACGATAAAGAGAAATCCCGACTATTTGAAAGAGGCCTATAATTAAAAAACCTATGATTATTGAGTAAGAAATTAAACATTATTGATATTATTACCCAAAATTATTATGAAATCCCAAGACAACATTTTTAAAATTGCTTTTATCTTGGTGTGGCCATTAAAAGGTTATAGGAATTCAGTACCAATATCAATTCCATTACCATTGGTTGAACGGTCTCTTGTCTTGTGCTGCAGAAAAACAAGGTGACCATCACCGACCACCACTCTGCGGCCGAGTCCTTCATGAAGCACATGGAGGCTGAAGTGCGCCTGCGGGGGGGCTGTCCCGCTGACTGGGTGTGGCTGGTGCCGCCCATGTCTGGCTCTCTTACTCCAGTGTTCCACCAGGAGATGATCAGCTACATCCTCTCCCCGTTCTTCTACTACCAGGTAGCGCTGTTTCCAAGAGCTTTGGGGAAACATCTCAAACATAGTTGGATAAGCTAAGCTCATTTTTTTAAAATACTTTCATCCAAACAATTAGCTCCATTTCACCTCTGTCAACTTGCTTTTGTTGTTTGAAGAATGACCCTTGGTTGACACATGTCTGGAAAGATGAGTCGAAAGGTCTGAAGAAGAGGAGAAAGATCAGCCTCAACGCACTGATAAAGTAAGACATGACGATGCTGTGGCTTCTCCAAGTATTTTTTTGCTCTGATTTTTTAATTTAACGACGCTGTAATCCAAAACAGAGGCCGACTGTACCATAATGCTTGAATTCTGCTTCTCCAGGGCTGTGGTCTTCTCTCAAACACTCATGCTAAAAGCTCTGAGGAAGCGAGTGCCCTGCACCATCCTCTACGCCACTGAGACTGGAAAGTCACAGAGTTTCGCTATGAAGCTCAAGTCGATGCTCAGCTGTGCCTTCAACCCCAGGGTGAGAGAATCATCTCCATTGTGTTTCCACCCAAAAAATATGTTAACAATGTTTACAATCGTGTCACTAGTGTTATTTTACACAGTTCTTGTTCACATTTAATATTCTATTTCTTCTGTAAAATATTTTTATATTTATTCCTACATGTAAATATTTGTATTACTTTAGATTTAGCGCCTTAATTCTTTTAATTTTTGTCTAAGTGTTTATTCTTTAAAGTTTGCAGTCTCGGGAAGGATCAGGGCACATTTCACTACATGTACTTGTAGAACTGTGTATGTGACAAATTCTAGATTGTTTTGTACAATGTGCAGTAAAATGTGCCTCCAGAGACTATGCAAATGTTCAATAAGTAAAATTAACTCTCAGACTAGAATTAAAAGAAAGAAATTAAGAAGCTAAATCTAAAATTACCCAATCAAGCTGTAGTATCACTGTGAGACATGGATATCTTACACTCTAAATACGTTTTTTTCTGGTGCAGCTACTCTGCATGGAGGACTATGACTTCCATGAGCTTGAGAAAGAGCGTCTCTTGGTGGTGGTGACCAGCACCTTTGGCAATGGAGAATCTCCAGGAAATGGAGAGGTATGGATCATTTTGCCCAGCACTATTGGCTTTATTATTTTAATAACTTCAAACATTCAGTAGATCATGTCAAGGCAGATGCTTAAAGACGAGTGAAGATCCTAAGAGATGTTAAGTCCATTGATCTTTGCTAGGAAAGGTAGAAATGGCCAAGACAGATCAATCTGGCCTCATGCTATTTCTGCTCTTTCCGTAGACGTTCCACAAGCAGCTTATGAGCATGAACACCCTCCAAAACGAGATCAGGTTAGTGTTGAGCAGAGCTCATCAAACTCTCAACCAATAACTGTAGGAAAGTTGCTCTTACTCACAAAAGTTCACCCCACAGGTACTGCGTGTTTGGCCTTGGCTCTCGAATGTACCCTCAGTTTTGTGCGTTCGCCCATGCCGTGGATGACAAGCTTGCAGAGTTGGGAGCCACACGCGTGACCCCCATAGGAGAAGGTGATGAGCTGAATGGGCAGGAAGAGGCGTTCTCCACCTGGGCCTGTACTGCATTCAAGGTTTGTGATGCTCTACTGACTTTCAATGACAATAAAACATCTGCACATTCGACATCAACTGCATCTGACTCCTGTTGAACACCGTCTCCAGGCCGCATGTACGGAGTTCGGCATTGAGGGTCAGCTGTCGGGGGCTGAGCATCTTACAGACAGCTGGGACTCTGACAGGTACAGAGTTCAGCCCGACAGCTCCACCCTGGACTGCATCTCAGGTAACCCTGCAAACAATGTCTGCAGTTCTCTTCCCCTATGCAATTCCAGTGCCCACATTTTTCTGCATTTTCAAAGCCAACATTTGGTGTCTTCTCTCTCCTCATAGCTCTGTCAGTGCTCCACTCTAAGCCTGTGTTTCCCATGAAGCTGAAGGGTAGGAAGAACCTACAGAGCTCTCAGTCAAGGTCAGTCTTTATTCCTAACACTACAGATCAAAGCACTTACACTGCTTTTGAAGACCATTCCAATCTCAACCACCTTTCCTGATCAATCCTGCCCTTGTTTTCAGACGCTCTACTCTCCTGGTAGAGCTGGAGGTAGATGGAGGAAAGAATGTGCTGAACTATGCTCCTGGAGACCATGTGGGTGTGTTCCCAGGGAACTCACCTAAGCTTGTGACTGGCATTCTGAAGAACCTCCACAATGCCCCGCCCACCAATGAGAGCCTCCGCCTTGAGTACCTCCCTGACTCCAGCTCTGGTAACTGTCTGTGTATTATGAAACTGATATATCAATGCTCCGCCCACAGAATTGCATTCTGTCTTAGTAACTGGTTAGTAACGGTGCAAACTACATGTGACTGAGCTACGACATTTTATTTGCACAAATATTCAAATAGTTACGTTTTTTTTTTTTGCAAAATTTTGTATAGTTCTCATCATTTTCTCATCGATTCTTTACAGTAATTGCGTTGACCTTTGACCCCATTTCCTTTCCTTCTAAATCTGCACGCCCAGACAAATTGTCACTGACCATTAGGCCACGCCCTCCCCTCTTGCCCTTCCAGCAGGGCTAAAGCTAAAGCAGAAAAAGAAAGTCTGATCATGTCTGAAGGTAAAAACTGAAGACTGTTTTTGTTTTTAAGCTCTTTTTATGCAATAAATCGCATTGTGGCATTTAGTGGCATTTTGCTGCATGTGACCTTTTTATCTATAGTATTTTGTTATTATTTTGAACATTTTTAAAATAAATTAGTCTGAACTCCATGTCTAGTTCGCCAAACTTTCTTCCTAAGGCTCCTCTGCTGTAGATCACCTTCTTCCACTACGACGGTAGCTTGCACGGCTCTGCTTTCAGAGTAGCTTCCCCAACAATATTTTGTGAACGTGGTTTGCTAGTGAAACTTAGGAAATGTTTCACCCAATTTTTAATCACTAAAACGTTTTTGATTTGGCATCAAAAAAATTATTACATTAATATTTCCTTGGTCTGAATTGGGCTTTCATTTGTGGGCGGAGCATGGGTACGTCGTGAATTAAACTGACTGGGCATTATCAGGCTCTGGAGGATGTCAGTCTACAACCAGGAATCTTTTTCTGTCTGTTCCTCTTTTAGGCGTAGGATGGCAGGTGAATGAACGTATCCCAGCATGCTCTCTTACCCAGGCACTCACATACCTCCTGGATATCACCACTCCGCCTTCTCAAGGCTTCCTGCGCAAGCTCTCGCAGATGACCAAGAAGGAAGATGAGCGAGAGCGCCTCCTAGCACTGGCAACGGTCAGCTGCTTCCACATTTAACACCTACGAGGAATACAGACATAGACCCTGTATCTCCCTGATCTCTCTGTTTAATACTGTACAAATATGAATAATGATATATACAGGCGTATGCAAAAGTTTGGGCGTATCTAGTCAAACTGCAGGTTTTGTTGATGTTCTAAGTTAAAATAAGTGCACTTCCTCTACAGAAAACACACCTCTGCTTATTTTAACCCTTTAATCGCCACACCAAGAAAAAAACTTTGCATTTTCTTCACGTTTTATACTCATTTGGCGCAATAATAAAAATAATGTTACATTTTTTATTCAAATACCCCATCGTTTTTTGCTAAATATAGGCCTCTACCAAACAGTCGAGATTTTTTTTTATTATAACACCCCGAATACAAAAACAAATCAGTAAAAATCAAATAAAATTCTTGGATTCTCTTAAAACTGTGGGAAAATCCATAAAACCTCCTCAAATGTGTGTTAGTGCCACAGAACCACGTGCAACAAGCAGCCTTTATGTAACGTCTGGTGAGGAAACTCACCGAAAAGGTCTAATAATTACAGACACGGTGACATCAAGTGGATTGTTTGACCATAACTGACCTAAACCAAGTGGTAGAGGTGGAACAGTCAGGCTGATATAAGCTCAGCGCATGTTTCAGTTAAATATAGACACTAAAGGTTTAAAGTGTGCAGTGGTGGCCTAGTGGTAAGGACCATGTGAACTAAAGGTCGCAGGTTCAAGGCCGGTCCAGGAACCACTGAGGTTCTCTTGAGCAAGGTACCGTCCCACTACAGTGCTCTCCGGGTGCTGTTGATAGCTGCCTGCCCAGATGTCACTTTTCATTGTGGTGCTACTTTTATTCAGCAAATAATACATGTTAAACTCAAATAAGCAGAAAAATATCACATTTAACTAAAAATGTGATTATTGCAGAAGTTACTGACTGTGCAATATGCCATAAATATGTGATTTGCTTCAACATTTTCTGATGCAGTTCAACTGCCCAGTGACTCTCAGTTCTTTGCTATGCACAGGCACTAGTGTTGAAATGATGGTCCGTGGTGGTCCATATGCCACAGATCGCGATCACATTGGAAAACATTGTAGTTTCCCTTTTAAAACGTTGTCCTTCATGCTGGGGCGTCTCTCTACAGGACTTCAAGAGTTACTCGGAATGGAAGGCCTTCCGCAAACCCCACTTCCTGGAGGTTCTGGAGGAGTTCCCCTCTCTACAGGTCTCTCCAGCCTTTCTCCTCAGCCAGCTGCCCCTGCTGAAGCCCCGCCTCTACTCTGTGAGCTCCTCCCCTGACCTACACCCTCAGGAGCTGCACCTCACTGTGTCTGTGGTCAACTACCGCACACAGGGTAAAGAAACATTTATGCTGTGGCCGTCTCCGCACACCGAATACCTGCACTGCTGACGTGTAGGCCTCTTTTAGGCGAACACGGCTCTTTTGTTCCCAACTGATATGACAAGTACAATCGATAGTGACACCTTTTCTTTTCCCTCAACAGATGGAAAGGGTTCTCTGCATCATGGGGTCTGTAGCACATGGCTTAACACCCTCAAGGAAGGACAGACAGTTCCCTGCTTTATTCATGGGTAATTTAGCTGAATGCTTCTGTATTAAGTTTCCAGTTTTTAATGCTACTTTAAGCAGCTTGATTACAGTAAATAACCTTAAATGGTAAAAGCCCATCACAAATAAAAGGTTTAGGTCCAATAGACAAGCATTAAGAACCTGGAGAACGTAAAGCTTTCCTGCAGCAATGGAAGTCAATGAAGACTTGAAGGTTATTGCAGACAATTCCATTTCCAATTTCAGACAATCATTAGCACAGTGCTGTAGAGCAGGAAGTAGTGCTGTATATCACTATCACACTGTTCCTACAGCCTCTGCTGCAT
>JBBPDA010000001.1:16684227-16694702 GCA_037974385.1 Arnoldichthys spilopterus | reverse complement strand
TCTCTCTCTCTCTGTCTCTCAGTGTCTCTCTGTTTCGCTCTGTCTTACTCTGTCTCTCTCTCTCTCGCTCTCTCTGTCTCTCTCGCTCTCTCTGTCTCTCTCTCGCTCTGTCTCGCTCTGTCTCTCTGTGATTCTCAGTCTTGCTCTCTCTCTCGCTCACTCTCTCTCTCTGTCTCTCAGTGTCTCTCTGTTTCGCTCTGTCTTACTCTGTCTCTCTCTCTCTCTCGCTCTCTCTGTCTCTCTCGCTCTCTCTCGCTCTGTCTCTCGGTGATTCTCAGTCTTGCTCTCTCTCTCGCTCACTCTCTCGCTCTGTCTCTGTGTCTCTCTGTTTCGCTCTCTCTTGTTCTGTCTCTCGGCGTCGCTCTGTCTCGCTCTCTCTCCCTCCGTCTCGCTCTGTCTCTTGGTGTCTCTCTGCGCTGCGCTCTCTCTCGCTCTCTCTCGCTCTGTCTCTCAGTGATTCTCAGTCTCGCTCTCTCTCGCTCTCTCTCCCTCTATCTCGATTTGTCTCTCTCTGTCTCACTTTCTCCCGCTCTGTCTCGCTCTCTCTCTCTCTTTCCCTGTGTGTATCTCTCTCTCTCTCTCGCTCTCTCGCTCTCTCTTGCTCTCTCTCTCGCTCTCTGTCTCTCTCTCGCTCTGTCTCGCTCTGTCTCTCGGTCATTCTCAGTCTTGCGCTCTCTCTCTCTGTCTCGCTCTCTCTTGCTCTGTCTCTCGGTGATTCTCAGTCTCGCTCTCTCTCGCTCTCTCTCCCTCTATCTCGCTTTGTCTCTCTCTGTCTCACTTTCTCCCGCTCTGTCTCGCTCTCTCTCTCTTGCTCTCTGTGTCTTTCGCTCTCTCTTTTTCTTTCCCTGTGTGTATCTCTCGCTCTCTCTCCAGCTGTATCTCTGCCTCGCTCTCTCTCTCGCTTTCTGCTACTTTCCATATGCCTGTAGATCTCTGCTGAAAAACGCTGCAGAGCAACAGTAAACTTTTTTTTTGCATATTTCACATCTTGATTTACGACTTTGCTTCTCGTTCACTGTAACAGAATTATATTTATTTGAGGCCTACGGTGTCTGAAATCATACATATGCAGAACTTGGCCTTTTTACTTCCCCGACGGAGTGGCTCTGGACTCTAAAAGCCTTAATGGAGGAATGTGTGAGGGAAATCTGTAGTAAACCCTGTCGTATGTGAAGGTGAAGAGAAGCGAAATGTGAGGAGTTGAGTCCACATGTGTGTGAGAATCACACCCTCCTTTTATATGAAGTTTGTAACATCCAGCCGCATACGCTATGTAGCATTTCTAGTGCGGTACTTTCAGTGGAAGGTCCTTGTACAGAGTTAGCGCTCTTTCTTTCCCAAAATCCTTGACTTTTTTTTTTTTTTTCCTCCACAATTATTGTCTTACCCTCTGAAAATCCAGGCATGATTAATTCCTTTGTCGCTTTCATGCTGGTGGTTAGTGCGGCACTGTAAAGCTTCAAATAGATACCGCCTAGATACCGCAGAAGGAGAATTTTTTTTCAATTTTCAGTTTTTTTGGGGGTTTTTTAAGCGTGTCTCAAACCAAACCTCTGTACATTAACATTACTTCATAATTCTTTATATTTATTAATGATTTATGCCTGATTTATGCAGTGGTTAGCGCTGTCTCCTCACAGCGAGAAGGTCCTGGGTTCCATCCCCGGCTCGGCCACGGGGGACTTTCTGTGTGGAGTATGTGAGCTCTCCCCGTGTTGGCGTGTGTTTCCTCCGGGTTCTCCGGTTTCCTCCCACAGTCCAAAGGCTGCAGTAGGTTGACTGGATGCTCTAAATTGCCCGTAGGTGTGAGTGTGTGTATGAATGGTCGTCTGTCTATGTGTCGCCCTGCGATGGGCGGAGCCTCCTGTCCTGGGTGAACCCCACCTTAGGCCCGCAGTCAGCTGGGATTGGCTCCAGGTTCCCCACAACCCCGAAACCAAAGAAGCGGTTAAGAAAATGGTTGGATGGATGGATGGATGGATGGATGGATGGATGGATGGATGGATGGGTCGACGCAGAGCCTGCACTGAGGCCTGTGCGAGTGGTCTACACTGTTCTGAGTGCTGGTGTCGAGGCTTCTGGTCTCCAACTGAAGGCGTGGGTTTGAATCCCACTTCTGACGTGGCTTGTGGGCAATGGGCACTGGTTAGAGCCTTGCCCTTGTGAACCATTGGGCAGTGGTGGCCTAACATTGGGCACTGGAGACATAGTGGTGAGGACATTTGCCCTTGTGAACTGAAGGTCGCAGGTACCACCAATCACACGTGGAGCAGTGAGCAGCTACCAACAGCGCCCGGGGAGCAGTGTAGTGGGACGGTACCTTACTCAAGGGAACCTCAGTGGAGCCCAGGGACTAGAACCTGCAACCTTCAGGTCCCAGGCAGCGTCCTCACCACTTTATATTGGTGTAGCTCCTCCGAAAACCCCCCCGTTGTTCAAGTTCACAACCGAGAACAACAATCCGTTGGTACGTCACAGGTGAGTAAAGCCCTGGACGTCTGCTCAGGAGGATCCGTAGGCTGTGATTGGGGGGGGGTGTTTTGGGGGGTTTGATTAGCTTCTGCTTGCTCTAACCAGCGAGTCGACACCCAGCCAGTGCGTACACGCCTTGTTCCAGCGGAGCAGTAAAATCTCCTCCCCCTTCTTCCCCGAAAACAAAGCCCGCCCTTTCCAAACATGCCGGAAAATCCCAATTTTCCCCTCGCGCTTTTTTGTCGTTCCAGTGCGAGGCCTGTGAAAGTGTATCTTAAGTATGTGACAAAGCGCAGTCCTTCAGTGTGTGTGCCAGTGGATAAAGAAGGGGGAAAAAACCCCACAAACTCAGCCACACACACACACACACACACACACACACTTCTATCCCTTTATTTATTCATTTTGGCCATGATGCTGGCTCGATCAAACCCATGGTTATTTGGGCATTTGGGTGTGCTGGTGGGTTGGTGGGACGTTAATCTTGCAGGAACAGCTGTGTGTGGAGGATTAGGTGCCGATGGAGAGGGGCTAGAAGAGAGAGAGAGAGAGAGAAGCTCAGAAATAAACACCAAAGTCCAGCGGCGGGGAGAGGAACTGGCACGAGCCGCCGTCCACTTCAACATTATCACTCTCCGGCAGCAGCAGTCGGCCATCGCATTATATTCAAATCAATTCACTGATGAGCTCTTTGCGCTCTGGCTCCGAATTAAAGCCTGCGTGTGGACGTCACCTTTTTTACTCTCGCTGTCCTTCACCTCTCGGTGCCGTTTCTGCCGATTGCTGGGTTTTTTTTAGGCGAGCTGTGCTTGATTTGATGAAGCAGAAGCTTTAAGTTAGTTGGCATCTCCTGCTCACTTAAAAACAGCCGTTATTTGCATTGTGGCGGTCGGTCATCAGGCATAAATCCATCCTAAAGCCTCTCTTAAATAATTAAATAAATAATATTTATCCCTTATATTATATTATAATATTTAAACATTATTGTTTATTTTATTTAAATATATAAATATATAAATAAATAAATGATTTTTTAAAAATTTATTTAAATAAATAAATAAATGATTTAATTAATTAATTAAATCATTTATTTATTTATTTATTTATTTATTTGACGTTTTTAATTGGCGTCAGCAGATACGTACATGAAAATCCAACGCCGGCCTTACACATCAACTCCACCGTTCTGACATTACACATTATTTGTTCTGTGGTTTTTTTTTTTTTTTTTGGTTATGCCCGTCCCACCGTCTCCCCAACGCCCAACGCTCTTAAAATGCTTGCAGTGATTGTTTTGGACCAGCGCTGGCCTAGTGGTTCAGGACCCCGCTTTTGTGATCAGAAGGTTGTAGGTTCAAGTCCCGCCCCACTAAGGGCAAGGTACCGCTGCTCGGTTAAATGCAGAGGTCACATTTCGTTGAGTTGTGTGTGTGTGTGTGTGTTAGATGGGGTGTGTTCACAATGACAATTGGTCGTCATCATCACCCCTCATGAAGGCCTCCAGAGTCACGTTCTGTTGGAGTCCATCCGGCCGGTCAGGTTTTTTTTACTGCAAACTGACCCGCCCCATTGTCTGTCTGCCTGCCGAATGCACTGCTTCCTAAACAGACCACCCCAACCACACCACACATCTCCAGTTCCTAGATTTCACTCTTGCTTTGTTGGGAGGGAGGAGTGTGTGTGGGTTCTGTCGAGCGGACCAGGCTCTCTCCTCTGCACACTGTACATGAGCGATCAATGCCCCCGGCTGGAAATGTTAAACGTCCTTGTAAGGTGTTAGATTGACGAACCAGACGCTGCAGGAACGGGGGAGATGTGTGTTCGTCGCTGTGTGAAAGACGCCTGTCTGAACGGTTGGCATGGTGACCTTTTGGAGGTTATAATGGGATGTCAAGGTGTGTGACACTGCTGCTGACACGTGCTGCACCCGCAAGAATGCCAAAACGTGAGCGTGCATGTACATGTCGATCAGTTTGCGACGCAGAACAGACGTCGGCCCTGAAACTCGCCAGCGCCCAACGGCGATTGTTTGGTTTTGGTGTGTAGACTCAACGGCGCAAATACTCGCGTTGACCCAAGAACATGAAATATTAAAGCAGCAACTTCCAGGCGACTTCAGCGCAGCAGCTCTGCTCTTTTCGGCATTAATCACAGCGCAGGTCGCTTGATGGGCCATGAGCTCTTGGAGGAAGTGCACACCGATCAGCCATAACATTAAGACCAACTGTGGGCAATGGGATCTGATTGGAAGTGAAGTGAAAGTGACTGTGTGTCATTGTGAACACACTCAAGCACCACAACGAAATGTGACCTCTGCATTTAACCCATCACACGTACACAGCGCCCGGGGAGCAGTGTAGTGGGACGGTACCCTGCTCAAGGGTACCTCAATAGTGCCCGGGCCGGGACTGGAACCTGCAACCTTCAGGTCGCACCACTGCCCACCAAGAAAGCATATTGGCAGCTGCCTTTGGGACCTGAAGGTCGCAGGTTCAAGTCCCGGCCCGGGCACTACTGAGGTACCCTTGCTGCTGCCCTTTACATTGTGTGAACATGTCATGGCAAATGGACCAATAGAATTGTTCCAAAAAGACAATAACATACATTAAATATGTAGAATGCTTTAACTTTCTGTAAAGTTACTATATTTGAGATTTGACTTCATTTGATTGACATTACAGACCACAACCTTTTTAACAGCGATTCCACACTGTTGAACATCAGTGTAGATTTAAATCCAAGCCGAGCGCATGTTTGACAGTGCGTTGGCTTTCAGACTGTCCTGGGCTACGTGTCTCTGGCAGCAGTCCCCGCAGAGCTAGCGGAGGAACCATATTTCGGTGTTCTGGAGCTCGTTTAAGGTTGTCGTAGCTTGTGTGAGCAGGACAGCTAATTAATAACACCAGCGTTTGGCCTGTTCGTGTTTTCAGCAATGCTTTACATGCACAACCCGTGAGAGCTTCCTGGAAGTGATGCTGTGTCCTGGTCTGGAAACCCCCCCCGTCTTAACGACTTCAACATTTTCATTTCTTGTTCACATTTGACCTGGTCCTGGCAGCTCGTTTCCATGTTCGGGAAACGGGGTTCGTGCCACGATGGAAGAGAAGTGGTTCAGCCCCGGGACTTCTTCACAATGAGCAGAACAATTTAGTAACTCAAGCATCACTTTCACTTTCACTTTTGACATTCAGTATAAGAGCACTCCGTGTTTTCCAATCAGTGATGAGCTCTGCTGTTACTTCCCGTACAACACACCCTGACGGACCAGTGCTGAACATTCTCCCCTTCAGCACAGCAGAAGTTCAAGTCAAGGGATGTGATCTTCGATTGCAAACCTAATATGTGGCTTTAATTGTCAAGGAAACGGTGATTAATTGCTTTGGGGCGTCTTCGTTGCCTTTGATGTAGGGCCTGGCTTATATGAAGATCGTCACTGATGATCATTTGAACTAAGCTGAAAATTGTAGTGATCAATAAGATCAGCTGGTCATTTTGTATGATCCAAAATCTCAGGTTTCACTTTTTTTTTTATCTGAAATAATAACACATTATGCAATTTTTATTCCTGGCTTCCAAATGTGTCATTTCACCTGCTTAGGTCTATGTATTAGCTTATGTAAAAATGGTGTTATAGTGGCAAAACAGGCCATTTTTTTTATCTTTTCTGGACAGTCCCAGAAAGTTCTAGAAACTTCTGGTTCCAGAATATTCTGGAAAGTCTACTTAGCATTTAAAGTGAATGAAGAATGTGTTTGAAAATAGATACATTTCAAAATGTCATTGTCTTGACCACAGAAGCAAAGTTTTTGTGGAACAAGGGCCATTTTCTGCTTATTTTAGGCACGAGGGATTGGGAAAACTGTTGGAAAATTGTTTGGAAGCAAGTGCGTATATACAATAAGTGTTTATTAAACAAAACAAAAAACACTAGAAACATGAACTAGAAACAAAAACACGGGAGCGACGGCAAAGAGACAAAGACAGGGCCAGGATGTACACGACAAGGCTATAGTATCACACCACAAACTACAAGGTGTTGACGACAATAACCGACAAGAGACGGAGGGAAGTTAGAGACTATAAACAGCACACAAACGAGGGACACCTGACACAGGGAGGCGACGTGAGACGAGGAACAGGTGACAAGGCGGGACGAGGGCGTGGCTAGACCGACACAAAACTGGGAAGCACATGGAAAACCCCAAACAAGGACATAGCAAAGTCCTATTTCATCTTTCTTTCTGGATACAAAGTGTGTTTTTGTGAGGTTCCGTCTTGTCTGTTCTGGTTCTGTTTTCCGTAGACGTGTCTATGTAGTGCAATAGCCCAAAGTACTGTTAGAGTTTGTAAAAAAAAAAATACATTGGTAGCAGCCATCGTTGAGTAGTTTACAGTGTTGGACGTAGCGTGTTGCAAGGTAAGACAAGCATGTGCTTTTCAAATAATGACCAATAAGTCACTTTCACATCATCAGAAAAGGGGAGGGGCAGTGGCGGCCTATTGGTTAGGACCTTTCCCTTCCAACAGAAGGAAGCAGGTTCAAGTCACAACCCAGGTACCACTGAGCAAGGCACCATCCCACTACACTGTGCACCTGTGATGCTTTAAATACAGGTCACGTGCTGGGGGTGTGTTCACAATGAAAAGGCACTTTATTTGTCATAGATTGGCCTTATCATGCCAGGTCATTCACTTTTTTTTATGGAGATAAAATACGCATAAAAGGAAAAGTGAGCAGTAAAATAAAATCAATATATAAGAAATAAAGATCAATTTTATAGGATAAAGATGAAAGTGCATGATTTATGTCTGCATATGTGTAGACAAACATAGAGCCTCTTTAGCTAAAAGCAGTGGAAAAACAAGGCAGTTTTTAGCTTAATTGTAAAACCTGCCACCACTGGGGCAGATCTGATCTACATGGGGATCTGGTTCCAGCAGGGGGCAGCATAGTGACTAAATGCCATTTCACCCTGTATGGTTACAGCTCTGAGCACCACTAGCTGACTGACTTCTCTCTATCTAAGAAACCTCTGGGCTGATGCTCGTTACAAGGGTTAATTTAGGGCCAATGAGTGACTTCTGCATTGAATTGGATGCCGGTGTTAACAGCAGCATTAGGAATATGCTGTAGCACTCGTCGTTTTAAGGAGGCCAGTGAGAAGAGCAGCGCAATAGTCAACCCTGCAGGATGTAAAGGCATGAAAAAGTTTCCACAAATCTTGCTTTGACCCAAAATATTTCATCTTGGCTAGATTCCTGAGATGCCAGAATGCTGATTTAGTTGTGGCTTTGATATGGGAACTGAAACTAAGGTTTTTGCTCTGGGTTGTAGTCTTTATATCCCTGGATTCCAGCTTAGTCTCTGTCTTTTTTTTATTTAAGTGAAGAAAAAAGGCATTAACACTGTCTATAGGGCTGAGAATCTATAGGCCTTATCTATAGCCTAATCTATAAGTGCTTAGTGATTTGAGTGTTGTTTGTATAGCTATAATACTATAATTCACAATTTGCAGAATCTACAAAGTGTTTTTTGCACGTTTAAAGCATGTTTGTTGATTGTGAGCGTCTGTGATTCCTTGATATTCGCTCATTTCATCAACCAACTGATGCATCGTCCCTACTTTAAAGCACAGAACCGAGGCGAGGCAGATTGTCTTGAAGGCAGCTAGTGCAATCGCAATTAACTGAGTGCTTTTATATCAATTTCAGGCCTGCACCGCAACCACAGGCAGTACAGGAATACTGCAGAGAAGGATGCTCTGCTCTGTAGTTCAGTAAATTGACTTGCATGGTTAATTTATGGATACAGCACTTTGTGCGGCAGCCAGTTGCAGCAATAACACAATGTTACTAAGCGTTGTATTTCAAATGCTTGCGTCTAAATCATGTAAAAACGACTCTGTTCATCAAAAACTTCTCAAATGTTTTCTATTTACAGTGGTAAAAAGGCACATTTTGCTATTTTCTGGACAGTCCCCAAAAATTCTAGAGAGTTCCAAAAGATTCCAGAAAGTTCTATAAAATTCTGGACAACTCTGGAAATTTCTGGACCGTTCTCACGGTTCCGGAATATTCTGGAAGTCTGTTTAGGATTTAAAGTGAATGAAGAAAGTTCCTGAAAACAGATACATTTCAAAAGTGAGTGAGGCGAACGTGACTCTTCGTCATTGTGAACACACTCAAGCACCACAACGAAATGTGACCTCTGCATTTAACCCATCACACGTGCTCACGTGGTGCAGCGGGCAGCTACCAACAGCGCCCAGGGAGCAGCGTAGTGGGATGGTGTTTTGCTCAAGGGTACGTCAGTAGTGCCCGGGCCGGGACTCGAACCTACGACCTTCAGGTCTCAAAGGCAGCGTCCTAACCTCTTACAGATGCGTGAGAAATATTATTTGTTGAGGTAAATTGACCACTGTTATCTGTTTAATCTACGTCTGATGTTCGGACATGTGCGATGTGTTTGTGTTGTGTAGGTCCTCGATCCAGAGCTAGAGGTGGCGGACCATGCCTTTCCCCCTTCCTCTGCCCAGCCTTCTGCTCTGAAGATCCAGGTGGGTTGAGTTTGTCCTTTTTGGGTTTCCCTTTTCCCTCCTTAACATTTATTACACAGACATTTGTTTGTCAAGGGTTGTTAGCATGTGCTGTTGTGTAGCATGTTCACTGTAAGGCACATTATTATAGTTGCTGCTGTTCACTACACCACCACTGCAACTTCAGACATTTTTCTTTTGTTTTGTTTTTTTTTCATTGTGTTGATGTTAGAGCTAGTCTCTGATTGGGTGTTGCAATCTTCTCCCTGTGCACTGCAGGATAAGGAGATCCGTGCTGTGTTCCTGTGGCTTTTTGCCCAGCTCTTCCAGGGCTACCGCTGGTGTCTACATATCATTCGCATCCACCCAGAGCCCGTCATCCGCTTCTATAAGGTACTGCTACCTGTCAATCCAAAGTTCTGCAGTAAGACATTTCACCCACAGTGCTTGGAGAAAGTCAGTGTTGCTAATCATGAATCCAGGCTCATTAAGCACCAGTGCAAATAGGGTCAGCTAATTGCTCCCAGATGTTTTTCGCATGTCGTTAGCAGCGTAAGCGTTTCTCAGTGAAGTATTCCTGTAAACCCCAGCCAGCATAGCGCTGCATGTGGGAGTGAACACCGAACACTTTTTTTTTTATGTCCCACTGTTGTTTTGGTCGTCCTCCAGGCCGCGTTCCTGGGCCAGCGGGCACTGACCGAGGATGACTTCCTCATGAAGGTGCTGGACGGCATGGCGTTCGCGGGTTTCGTGTCGGAGAGAGGCCCGCCCTACAGACCCACAGATTTGTTTGATGATGTGAGTTCCTGCCAGTGCTGGGACGGCGTGGTCATACATGGAGGAGAACGAGACAGAGAGAGAGAGAGAGATGGAGAGAGATAGAGAGAGAGACAGATGGAGAGATAGCGAGATGGAGAGAGAGATAGCCAAATACATGGAGAGAGATAGAGAGAGAGATAGAGAGATAGCTAGAGAAATGGCTAGAGAGATAGAGAGATAGCTAGAGAGAAAGAGAGATGAAGAGATAGCTAGAGAGAAAGAGAGATGGAGAGAGACAGATAGAGATGGAGAGAGATAGTAAAGAGAAAGAGAGATGGAGAGAGAGACAGATAGAGATGGAGAGAGATAGCTAAAGAGAAAGAAGGATAGAGAGAGAGATAGCTAAAGAGAAAGAGAGAGAGAGATGGAGAGAGATAGATAAAGAGAAAGAGAGATGGAGAGAGCGATAGCTAGAGAGAAAGAGAGATGGAGAGAGCGATAGCTAGAGAGAAAGAGAGATGGAGAGAGAGACAGATCGAGATGGAGAGAGAGATAGCTAAAGAGAAAGAGAGATGGAGAGAGAGACAGATAGAGATGGAGAGAGATGGAGAGAGAGACAGATAGAGATGGAGAGAGAGATAGCTAAAGAGAAAGAAGGATAGAGAGAGAGATAGCTAAAGAGAAAGAGAGAGAGAGATGGAGAGAGAT
>JBBPDA010000001.1:16190823-16201478 GCA_037974385.1 Arnoldichthys spilopterus | reverse complement strand
TCACTGCAGACCCCAGTATCCCACCCAATCACATCACTGCAGACCCCAGTATCCCACCCAATCACATCACTGCAGATGTTCAGGTGAGGGTGTATGGGATGAGCTGGGGTTGGTCTGGTGGGTAGTGTGCGGTTCCTATGCGCTAAAAGGCCTGAGCTGAGTTATTTGAGGCGGTTCACCGCACACTGTAAACCAGCTCGTCACACGTAGCTGCTCAACACAAACAGTCGCAGGTTTAATCGCATAAGGAGTCAGTGAGACTCTCCCTCGCTCTCTGGAAGCTCACGGAATCTGAGCAGAATCGGCTTAGCGCTACGCCGCCTGTTGAGCCAAAGGCTTTCATTTCACTTAACAACAACATGACATGGAGAAGCAGATTACGGCAGGGCTTGGCTCCGCGCCAGACACAGTTTTTCACCTTTCGTTTCCCTGCACAGATTTCAATTACTACCGCAAATTAGAACAAGGACTCACTCAGCAGGGCTCCAAACAAGGGAAAAGCTCCCAAAAAAGGCCTGTCGCCCAAAATTTAGCTGGAAACGAGTAGTCATACGCTCCGTCAGCGTCACCACCACCCAAATAATCCTGCTCGCTGGTGGTCCTGTGGGGGCTGTGACTGGGTGTGGGGCGTGGGAGTGGTATTACACACTTAATGGCATTTATATATGATACTTGTGCATCATATATGAATCATATCATATCGTGAATATGATTTTTGTTTAAAAACTGCTGTCAAAAACTGAGATTATCCATGAGATGCTCAGAAACACATGCTGTGATTATCACATTACCATGGTAACAATAAAAGATCATTTTGTTCACCCTTCGTTCTGGCCATTGGCACCGAGCAGAGTAAACAGATGGTCTAGAACCTCAGGAGCACAGCCAGTGGTGTACGGCTGGTGACCCCAACCACACAGACTCCATGTCAGAAAGATGACGAATTCCCGGGATAAACATTTTTTTTCTTTAGAGGCTGTTTGTCATTGTGAACACACTCAAGCACCACAACCAAACGTGACCTTTAACCCATCACACGTGCACCAGTGGGCAGCTACCAACAGTACCCGGTGAGCAGTGTAGTGGGAACCTCAAGGGAACCTCAGTGGAGCCCAGGGACTTGAACCTGCAACCTTCAGTTCAGAAGTGCAGGGTCCTCTCCGCTACATTTTATTTCTATAGCACCTTTCACAACTGACGTGGCCACAAAGCCGCTTTACGAAGTCCAGCTCCAAGCCTCTAATGACTGAACCAATGGCCAAAGGGAACCCGTCCACCTCTGGTCAACACCAGGATGGGTTTTCCTTGCCATCATCACCTCCTTGCTCATCAGGGCTAAAGGTAAAAATATTCACACCAGAAGCGTCTGGAAATCTGTAACACAGCTTTGCGACAGTGATACACAGATTAAATATTTATTATTAATTATTATTGTGTGTGTGTGTGTGTGTGTGTGTGTGTTTCCCATAAGTGCGACTACAGGGAGTTCCCATGAGTCTCTCCATGTTTCCCCACCCACGTTCCCATAAGGCCCGCCCCCTTCGCCAGGATTGGCTAATGTTCAGACACAGAAGAAGCTCACTTGTGAGTATGAACTACTAGCCAATCACAGTTAGAGGGGAAAGTGCTAACCAATCCTGGTGTAGAGGCGGGATTAGTCGGAATACAGGCGGGAGAACTAAAATGTTTTTACTTTTTATTGTGTGTGTGTGTCAGCGCGTTGATATTCCGGTCCACTTGCACATAAGGGCAGATGTTTTCTGCAGAGCAGGACTTCAGAGAGAAGCCCAATTAGACAGTGCTGGCCCACCGGCAGGAGGGGGAGGGGGTCCATAATTGAAGAAAATCACTTACCCACAATGCATCGGGCCGAGAGGGATCAAAGGTAGCCTATGTGAGAAGGTGAACATGCCACAAGGGGGAGGGGCTGTGTGTTTAAATCAACTAATTAGCGGCCCCGCTTCTTCTGCTAATTTAATCCTCTCTCTCTCTCTCCCACTCGCTCTCTCTCTCTCTCTCGCTCTTTCTCATTCTCTCTCTTTCCTGCTCTCGCTCTCTCTCTCCCTCTCTCCCTCTCTCTCTCGCTTTCTTTCTCATTCTCTCTCTTTCCTGCTCTCGCTCTCTCTCTCTTCCTCTCTCTCTCTCTCTTTCTTTCTTTCTCTCTCTCTCCTGCTCTCTCTCTCTCTTTCTCTCTCTCTCCTGCTCTCTCTCTCTCTCTCTCTCTCTTTCTCTCTCTCTCTCTCTCTCTCTCCGGACGGGGCCTCCAAAATTTTTTTTTTTTTTTTTTTTTTTTTTTAGCATTTCAAAAGTGTATCCAAGCTTTCCAGAGCGCAGGAAACAGAACGGTCACCAGGGCAAGGAAGCTGATCTCGTCAAGAAACGGAGAATGAGCGGTGAGGGGGAGGGGAGGAGGGGAGGGGGATTTCGGGGAGGACTGGCGGCCTTTCACTCCTAAATTTTCCCAGCGAAGGCCAGAAACGCGATTCTGCGTCTCTTTAACATGCACACGGCGGCGCAGGCCCTTCCCTGCCCAGCGGACACAAAAGCTGACGAGGCCTGGGCGCCCGAGGCTGACTGTCCAGTCCTGAAAAATACACGACACCAGCGCACAATAAAGGCCGGAGGGGACAGAGAGTGGGCAGACTGTCGAAACCTGATAGAAATAAAACGGGAAAACCGTTCGCACTGACCACTGCCTGCCCCCCCCCCAACCCCCCCTCCTTTCCTGCGGGGCCTTCTATCTAGAACCGGAGTGAGACGTGACACATAAAAGGTGACCGTTTCGGGCCTTTTTGCTGTTTGTGTTTTTCTGTGGGCCGGGCTCTGCCTTTCACTCCCTCGGGGGCTATTGTGTACCCCAAGTCCTCCGTGGGCCACCCCTCCTCTTTCCCGGAGTCTAACAATTACCCCGTTGAGGCGACACAATGCCCGGAGCCCGTGGCCGCCCCCACTGGGCCTTTCAGCGCGTCGGCCTGCTTTATCTGTCAAAGCGCTGAGCTGACCAGCAACAAAAAGGCAAGTGTAAAAAAACAGGCAAAATAAAGGCTGAAGGCGGGGGGGGGTTGGGTTTGGGGGGTGAGATACTTCACTTGCTTTTAGGCTCGTTGTGAAAATAAGCCGTTCTGCAGCACTAGGACTCGGCGGGCGGCGTGAAGAGAGGAGCAAATCATCCAAAAAAACATGCAAACACATCGCACGCGTTTGGGAAACGATAAACCAATTAAAATCCCCGACCAAAAAAGACGCCCATACTGTACAACCCGCTATGATGCTCCTCAATTACTGTGGGCAACACACACACACACACCATTGTCCAGTTGAAGCAGGAGCCACATGGTCAGTTGTGGACCGTGACAAACGAGTGACCCTTGTCCACATAATCCTGGCCTGAACCACCTGTAAAAGCGCTGAAGCCCGAATGCCCTCATTCCATCCGTCCACGGGGTTTAGCATAGCCGCGGTGTCTCAGACGCCCTGCGACTCCGCAGCTCATTCCCAGACAGACAGACGGACGCAACCGGCCGCATTAACTGGGCTTTTAGTGACCGCCACATCTTTCTTCCACCCGGCTCCTTCCTCATCCCTGCGCTTGCCCTGTGACAGTTATGGGTCTGCTCACATTCCACAAGGGTTTAAAATACCAGCAGAGTGAAGGGAGTAAGTGCAGGGTGGAGTGGGGGGTGGGGGGGGGGGGGGGTGAGTGGGCTTCCCAAGGATTCCTTAATGGAAGAACCGTCCTGGCGCTCGCAGCGTCACACCGAGTGTGATTATCCGCTTAGTGGTGCTAATGCGACTCGGCAAATTACAAACTATTGACGAGAATATTGATCCGCTAATTAATCCAATTAAATCCAGACCCAGCGCTCGGCTCACGTCCCGATTGCCCTATAAGCCCATTACAGGCCGTGTGTTAAGGGCAACAGCAGGACCCGGAGTTTTCTTTGCAACGTGGCTTCTTCCGAACTGTAGGGGTGTGGAGACACGCTCGGTGGTGCGCTCACGCTCACGAAATGTCATTATTTGCCATGTGAATAAGTACAGTTAACAGTCTGAGTGTCTTTCTCAAAGTGTGCCCTCTCTAAAATAGCGGCCTTAGGTGCATCAGCTGATTAGCCATGTTGCGCTGTAGCTGCTGAGCTTCATGCGTTTGCGAAGGAAACGAGACTGAACGCTAGCGACTGTGGAAAGTACGTGATCACACTCACCTCCACCTTGCACAGTGTTGCACTGTGCTGTTTCTCACTGTGATATATCACTACACCCCGTCCGAAAACCGAAAAACATGAATTTAACTCCACAACGAGACCCTCGACAGGGCCACACAGAGAGACCTGTACAGATTTGCAGGGCCAGCATTACCCCTTAATCCTGAATGCCAAGCCACTTAATTCCACCTAATTAGCCTTAGGCACACGTTAATTGGGATTTAGGAGGCTGCACACATAGCTCAGTGGGTGCTGTCATGTCTCACAGGTATGAAGGGATCAGGATCACTAATCCCCAACCTCAGCAACGGAGAGCACTGCCTGGTGGCGGCCGTCGGGAAAAACCATCAATGGCACAGACGGCAACAGCTCTTCTCCTTCCACAACCCACATGTTCTCACTGCAGGTGCACGTTCTGCTTGGGTACGACCCACTGGCGTAAAGGCCAGGAGAGCAGAGAAAGACCAGAGTGCGGGCGAGAGAGGGAAGAGAGGGGCGGCTAAAAGGGAGATATGCTTCACCTGTGAGAACATTTATCATTAATTGGGCTCTGGTTCCTGCCGAGTCCCGTCAGAGCCCTGCAATTTATTAGCAGGGCTTAAGGGCCCATCCATCCCAGCACTGACTGCTCTGCACCACGGGGGTACGGGGGCCATGAATAGCGTTTCGGGAAGCACGTTCCCTCTTTTTCTCTCTCTTTCACACAGACGTAAACAGGACGCACCGTCCCGTCTACGCCAGCGAGAGCTCAGATGAAGGATTCTCTGAGGCCTGGAAACTCAACTCAGCTTCCAGCCTGTACAACAGAAACCACCATCCATCACAGCGGCAGCAGCAGCAGCAGATCTCCCACAGATCCCATATCTGGCCAGAAGAGTGAGACTGAATGAGTTAAGGTCGAGGGACACGGAGGAAAGTGGGAACGGTCTGCTCAGAGCATTAGTGAGATTAAGTGTAGCCTGTTTCTCACATGGTCCAGTCTTATCTAGAGGCTGGTGAGTGGAAGCTACATGAAACCACCTCCTGGAGCAGAATCCCTCACGCTGGAGAGAGAGAAGTTGGTGAACTTCTGACAAATGAGACACCAGTCAGAGATAAGAGCCATTTAGTGTATGACAACAGAGTGAATCACCAGGCTAACACACACACATTCGTCACGTCCCACTATCATTTAACAGCCTCTCAGCAGCACTGAGCTAAGCAGCAAGTCCTCACAGGCCTCCCTGCATCACGGCATGAGATAGTAGCAAAGCGAACGTGTCGGTAGGAAACACACAGTGATTCATTACTGCAGTCGCAGTAAAGTCATGTGCAGCATCACTGAAGAGAAAAAACTCTCATTCCTAAAAACAACACACCTCAAAGAGCTGAAGAACCTTTCAATGAGAGGGTAGACATGAAATCTTTATATCCATTCATCCATTCATTCATCCATCCATCCATCCATCCATCCATCCATCCATCCATCCATTCATTCATTCATTCATTCATCCATCCATCCATCCATCCATCCATTCATTCATCCATCCATCCATCCATTCATTCATTCATCCATCCATCCATTCATCCATCCATCCATCCATCCATCCATTCATTCATTCATTCATCCATCCATTTATCTATCCATCCATTCATTCATTCATCCACCCACCCACCCATCCATCTATCCATCAATCATCCAAACCACTTTATCAGGTCTTGGTGATGCTGGAGCCAATCCCAGCTGACTACGGGACCAAGACCAGGACAGGAGGCTCAACTCATCACAGGGCACACACACACACACACACACACACACACACACACACCTAAGTGCAGTTTTGGAAGGACAGACCTTCTTGCTGTGAGGCGACAGCGCTAATAACTTTACAACTGCCCTTTACAAAATAAAATTGACTGTTTCTCATTGTGAACACACTCAAGCACCACAACGAAATGTGACCTCTGCATTCAACCCATCACACGTGCACACGTGGGCAGCTACCAACAGCGCCCGTGGAGCAGTGTAGTGGGACGGTACCTTACTCAGGAGAACCTCAGTGGTGCCCAGGGACTCAAACCTGCAACCTTCAGTTCACAAGGGCAGCGTCCTCACCACTAGGCCTCCACTGCCCATATACCATCCATCAATTTTCTAAACTGCTTCTTCCGTTTCCGGGGATGCTGGAGTCCCAGCTGACTGCGGGCCTAAGGCGGGGTTCACCCAGAACGAGAGGCTCAACCCATCACAGGGCAACACACAGACAGACGACCATTCATACACACACTCACACCTACGGGCAATTTAGAGCATCCAATCAACCTACTGCAGCCTGTGGACTGTGGGAGGAAACCGGAGAACCCGGAGGAAACACACGTGAACCACTGCACCACCGTGCCGCCCATGCCCATATACCACTGCTCTAATTACATATGGTAGCCATGTTCACACACACACACACACACACACACACACACACACACACACACGAGCAAACACAATACAGTTAATCCAGTCAGCTCCATTAAGGTTAAGCACATTATGATCCAGAATAGTGCAAAATGCACTAATCTACAGGCAATGTTCTCTCTCTTCTCCTCCTTAATTCCATGACTGGATGTTTCGTGTAATTTGGTCTAATAAGATGAACCATCAGAAAGAGGTTAGCTGCTCAAAATCCACCTAAAAGCTTTCATTTACAAAAAAAAATCAGTCCTTACATTGTCCTGGTCTGTTTAAGCTGATGAGCTTGACTGCCAGCAGAGCGTGCCACAATAATGCACATGGAGAGGAGATAACTGCATTATTTCTAAGCAATTTACATGATTTTTACGAACAACATCACCCCAAAACGCCCCATAATGCACATCGTCAGCTTCTTCTGGTATTAGACGGTAAAGCACTCTTCAGACATCTGCCTCAATGCAGTTTGTGCAATCACGTAGTCTGTACAGACCAGAAGATTGCCAGGGAATGTAGGGAACAAGGAGAGCGTTTCAGATACGAGTCATTTTCTTTAAAAGAATGAAATACCTACGATTTGACAAAGCCACATCTTTCCTTTGTGCATCGTCTGCTCACGGCTCACGGACTCGTTCCACTTACTGTAATTCCACACGTGCTGGTTGAGCTCGTGATGGATGCGACTTTTCAAACACTTCATCGCTGTCAGAACGGAAACTCTCATCTCCAAACTTTACAGAAGACACAAACTTCCGAAAGAGGTGTCGGAGGCGACAGAGGCAGGAAAAACCCCCTAAGCTGTAGGATGAAACCTCAGAGGAACCAAGGCTCAGAAGGGGGAACCCGTCCTCCTCTGGTCCCAGTGTAAAGAGGCGGCAGCAGTTCCCTGAGTACAGGAGCCGCGGTGACGTTCGATCAGTTCTTTGGAGGATCGGGCTGTTCGTATGGGCTCCTCAGCAGGAGCGAGGGGGTTAAAAGCTGTAGGAACTTCAACCAGAAACGGGGCATCAGGATGGGTCAGGCTGGTCCAGACAGCAGGATGGGACAGGATCACATACTGCTCTTCAATACGATGTTAAACCTCTTCAGCCGACTCTTGGCATTGGGCAGGATGACTACAAAGCTGCTCCCAGCGTCCCGTTCTATTGGCAGTGCTTCTCAGCAAGGGCTGCGTCCTAAAAGAAGCTGGATTCAGGAATTAGGAAGGGTGTCTACAAACATTTGGACATATAGGACAGAAAGTTGCAGGTTCAAGTCCTGACCCTGGTACCACGGAGGTTCCCTTGAGCAAGATACCATCCTGCTAAACTGCTACCTGGGCGCTGTTGATGGCTGCCCGCTGCTCCACGTGCGATGGGTTCAATGCAGAGGTCACATTTCGTTGTGGTGCACTTTGTGTGATGGGGCGTGTTCACAATAACAAATAAGGCTCTTTCACTTAAAAATATAGGGCCCTATTTTACAACCGCGCACGTTTTCAAAATAACAAATGATATTGTGTGTATTTCCTGATTGAGGCAGGAAGCACTGTAGGCCTGTTGCTATGTTAAGGCAGTGTAACGACATTGCGCTTTTGGCCAAAAACAGCGTTAGTGACGTGCAGGTGATGCGACGCTCGTTTCAGACACAGCTTCACGCTGGAAGTGCACTAATGACACTGAAAGGCTCCGGTGGAACAGAGCTGCTCCTGTAAATGATGCGCTCTCACGCTTTCACCTCGTGCACGAGCAGCAGGTTCCACTTCCACACCGAACGCCCGTCTGGTTTAAACACACCGTTATAATAGCTCCACCATAGCTCCGCCCCTGCTGATGGGGCGTTCTGATTGGTTTATTGCATGTTACGCACAAAACACACCTCTGAATAGTTGGGAACACGTTTTTTTTTCGCTGTCAAATTAGCAAAATAGGTGTGGACACCATTGTTGAGCCTTGAGCTTTAAGCTTTGTATTTGACTGTCAAATTAGAGCCCGTGGCGTCGCTTTTCGACACATGGTTTGGTTTGGACGGCTCCAATGGTGGATCACTTTTAAAAATTAAGTTTAGTCCAGGCTTAGGCTTAATCCACATCTGTGAAACCAGCCAACAGTGCATCTTATGAGCTTGTAACTGGAAAACAGTAGGCGATTTTCTAGGGGGATAAGGGGGGATACCATCCCCTTTCTTGGCAAAATGACACAAAGCTTGTCAACTTGCCCTCCCTTCCACCCTTAGTCAGCAAAAATTTTGCCATGTCTATCAACCCCCCCCCCCCCAACCCCCCCCCAGCCCATGGTATAAGGCACAATAAAATTTTAAGGCACAACAAGACATTTACTTCTCTAAGCGAACCCGACAACCCCGACTCCACCCGACCTTAAACCACACAGGCCGAGAACCACCCAGGGCACACGCCCAGGCATTTTGTTCCTGCCACGTTGCCAGCAGGTTTGTTCTAAAGTGTGTTCTTCCGCGCGACAGAATGATTTATGCGGTTCCATCTCCGGCACCTTGTGTAACGGCCTAGATATTTGACCTCAGTCTGAAAACTGCTGACATCCGCCCAACTGAGAAAATGACCATCTCTACATTTATGTCCTCACACGCCACTCCCAGGCAGATGCCAGCCCGTAGTCTTCTGGCACCCGCGCCGCCTGCACTCCAGATGGGAGGGAGGCTGGCTCTGGCAGAGCGGCTCCCCAAACAAGAGCGAGCATTAGTTCTAGTGTCAAGGCTGTGGACGAATAGATCCGTCTCGATCTGAAGTGCAGGGGGCTTCACCCTCCCTTCGGCAGCACCAGGCCGTAATAAATGCCAGCGCGCAACAGATGCAGTGAGGACATTCGTGATACATCAGTGCGCATGAAGCGTTGCACTGGTCACTTATATCCCTCTGTATCTCTGTACGGGATGCGGGGGGGTTGGGGGGTTGGGGGGGGGTGCTCGGGGGTGTTGGATCTGCTGAAATGATCTCAGATCTTTACATTATCACAGTCATCGAAACATTGTTTCACGTCTAATCACCAGTTTATAGTGGGACACTGAAGCCACCTGCACTGGCATGAAGGCCGGTCACCAGAAGCAGCCTTAACAATATAACCCCATGGTTTATGACACTGTAAATGATGTGAAAGTGAGTCGTTGTGAACACACCACACAGTGCACCACAACGAAACGCAACCTCTGCATTTAACCCATCTGTGTTGGAACAGCGCCCGGGGAGCAGTGCTTGGGGCCGGTACCTTCTTCACACCTCAATGGTACTTGTACTGTTATGGGATTTGAACCAGCGACCTTCAGGTCACAATTGCCTGACCGTTACACCACCTTGCCCACACCTGATAAGCCAAGTAAGCCCAGATGCCCAGCATGAGCTGTTGTATGTTACACATGGTACTGTGCAAAAGTCTTAGCCCCCCCCCCCCCTGATAAAACTGAGCAGTGCATTGTTTTTAACCTGCAAAGGTAACAAAGATAATAATAATAATAATAATAATAATAATAATAATACATTTTATACAACAAATGTACCTCAAAGTGCTCAACGGTGAACAGATTGCAAAGTTAAAAAAATAAGAAAAGTGGAGTAAGCAATTGAGCGAAGCCTAAAATAAGTCATAGCATTAAAGAGCAAGAAGGAAATGCAATGGAAGCGTAAAAGTGCACAACAAATACTAAAATCTGGTCAATAAAAAACAAAATAAAATAACGCACGTCAAAGTGCTTCACACTTAATATGTTACATAATAAAAATGATAGAAAAAGCAAAAATAAGCACAGAAGAAAACCATAAAAAAAGAAACTAAAGGTAAAATAAAAAAGCTAGAAATAATCATAATAAAAATAATAAATAAGTAAATAATATATAAATAAATACATTAAATTAGCTTGTAAAAGACTACAGTGAAGAGATATGTTGTAAGCCTTCTTTTAAAAATATGTATGAAAACGAACTATTTGTCATTGTGAACACACTCAAGCACCACAACGAAATGTGACCTCTGCATTTAACCCATCACACGTGCACA
>JBBPDA010000001.1:16087783-16097783 GCA_037974385.1 Arnoldichthys spilopterus | reverse complement strand
ACAGAGCTGGAATGTTCTCTTACTGCGTGTGTCTCTCATGTGCAATATTCTTCTGTTTCTCTCTGTGTAAAATTGGTGAAACTGATACATACCGGTTTATATACTTTACACACTAATGTCTTTATATTTTTTTGTAAAGTTTACTTTATTATCTTATTGTGTTGTAAAGTTTTTTAATGATCTATTGCCGTCCCTGCTCTTCTGCTGCTCTTACCTTTGTGCTGCTGTAGCAAAGCAAATTTCCCACTTGTGGGACTAATGAAGGTTTATCTGATCTGATCTACAGCGATGAGGATTTAAACACAGCTGTTTCCTAGCATTAGCATTAGCATCAGCTAAGTAAGGGTCAGCGTTCGTCCAGCGGGTCCACGTTTCAGGAAATGTGGTTAAACAGAAATAAAGACCAAAACCCACATCATCACAGTGCATTTATCCTTCAGGCACCAGGTCTGAGCTGAACTGGGCTTTGTTTAATGATGTTATACACAAATATTCACAGAGTTTTCACTATTTGTCGTCAACTGAAAATAACTATTAAGCTAAATTGAATATTAATGCTGGTGATTTTTTTTTTGCTGATCCAGTTGCATTTTCGTAGGATTTGTAGCAAATTTCACAAGCTTTATGTTCTAAAGGTTCCACTGAATTCAGCAGGTTTGTTCTGTAAATGCATCGTAGAGACAAAAGACATAAATAAATATATTTTTAATACTTTTTTAAAAGCCGTTTTAAGAAAAATACTCTTTAGACGCTCCTCCAGGACTTTAACTGAAGTGCTTTTCTACACTTACGCGTATCTACACCTTCACTCAGGTACTGGAGTTGTGTCCAGGTCAGTGCAGTAGATACTGTAGCAGTGAAGAACCAGAGTGAGGAAGCTTAGAGCAGATGTAGCGATGGGTAAATTATTCCTTCTGATCAGAATTTCCCTTTCACAGTAAAAGCAGGACATACAAGGGCAGTGCTCTCCACACTCATCACTGTGATCATTGTTTTTATGTTGTTTTGAGTCTGTGGAGAAGATTATTCGAGAACGTGTTCCTTTAAAGTTCCGCACTGTGCCGTTAAATACAGAACCACAGACCTGGACTGCCAGGGTGTAACGACACCGTCGTCTGGTCCTCCGATCATCACCAGCTTCTTAATGCTCAAGAAACGCTCTCTCCATTCTACAGTGAAGGGGAGGAGAGAACAGCTTCAGGCCACTGGAACGACATTTTACACGACACAGTGGAGGTGCTGGAGTCGCACCAAGAGCTGCTGCTTCTACGTTAGTCAGTGCTCAGCTTTCTCACTGGAGAAATTACCTGTTATATTAGGATGTCTGCTCTCACCGTTCAAAAGGGCAAGATAACTGCTGCTCTTCAGGTATCTCTCTCTCTGGTGAGGATCTGAAATGTAGCAGCAAAAATTACTGTAAAGACATCGAACCGTCTACACCAGCGTCCAGAGCAGCAGTGTGGAGAAGCCCAACCACTGACCTTTCCAGAAGTTACAGATTGAGATCTTCTGTCCCCAGCGGTTGTAGCACAGGTGATAAACCCTTGACTTCATATATTTTGGGAAGACAAACTTCAGGTAGGACGTGTCTGTGGAAAGAGAATTTAATGTGGCGAGTCTGACTGTTTGGAAACGACCTTTGCGCATCATTTTGACGAAACTAAACCTCACGCGTGTGGAACAGTCTCTTACTCTGGAGTTATTAACTCAAATGTTGATTTATTCAAACCTGATCTCAGTATTTCAGAAGGCCCCTGTTTTTTAATGGCAAACGAAAACACAAGTTAAGACTTTAACACAACAGGAAAATCAATGTTTACACTGACCTCCATACTGTCCAGCCAGTGGTGCCGACAGAAAGATCAGTGAGTGGACGTTGTGTTTGGGGAGAGTGGCGAGAACACCGCGGCAAATCAAACCGCCTGCTCCAGCAACCCAGTGGAACACATGAGGATTGGAAAGTCTGGGGTCAGACACCGTAAAACGCAGTAAAAGCTTTAAGGCTGATGAACGATCGACGGTCTAACAGCTGGAAGTGGGGCAGAGGTTACAGCGAGCCGACCTTGTGAGAAGCAGATGAGGTGGACTCCGTCTGTGGCGCTCTCCATGAGCGGCGCTATGGCCTTCGTGAAGCCCTCCACCTGCTCCCACAGGGGCTTGAGGCTGGCCATGTTGTCATACAGGTCTACTGTGGTCACGTTGGTACCCGGGTGAGTCTAAAAGACAATGTGAAAACGAGAACCAGAGACTTTCATTCAGAACTGAAAGACAGAGAAACTGAACTGGCTGCAGGTGGAGTCTACACACACAGCGCTGGGGAAGCTACGTTCAACACAAAGCTACTGAAGACTGGAAGAGGCTGAACTGCAGGAACCTTAGGAAGAAACCTAGTTTGATGAACTAAAGCTGCTTTAAACACGGAGCTGAGACAAATCTATACATTTACAGCATTTAGCAGATGCTCTTATCCAGAGCCATGAACAACAGTGCTGTGGGTCCAGGTCTGTTCTTCTGTCTGTAGGACTAAACCCATCAACAGCTGATGTTCTACTGAGATCCCACTCGCTCAGTTACACACCATCATTAACCCTGACCACCCTGTGAACCCTGTGAACCCAATAGACCATAAAGTATATAAGAGTAAACAATAAACAATACACAGTAACAATAAATGTGCAGTAAATATGAGGCTGGTTAGTTTCCCAGATCCTCCTTAAGGAGGTTTTGAGTTGTCGCTGGAAGACAGTGAGGGACTCAGCAGATCTTATGGCGAGAGGAAGTTCATTCCACCACTGAGGAGCCAGGACTGAGGAGAGTCTCTATAGCAAAGTACCATTTACAAAACGCCGCTCAGATCCAGTTCACTGCAAAAAACGAAACCAGTCTTTAGTTTTCACCTTCAGAGATGATCAGACTTTCTCTTTCCGCTGTCGTTCTTCTCCTCTACATGTTAAACACGGTGTTCACAGGATGAAGTGCAGGAGCATGTGAGACTGTGAGTTTTAGAATCGATGATTAAAATGATGATCAAAGGATGAAAATTCCTCTTGTGTGTAGTTTCAGGAGTTGCAAAAAAGTAATGAAACTATTTGAATCAGTGTGCAAACAGAAATGTAGCTGAACTACCAGTGAACTACTGTAGTTTAATCTCTAGTTCAGTTACGGGTAGTTCACTGCTCCCCAACACTGTGCACACACACACACACACACACACACACACACTATGAAAATATTTCACTGTATATTTCTGTTTTATTGCTGGTTGATGATATTTGGTCTGAAACAGTTTGGGGTGAAATGTGGACCATCGCTGATCGTTGTCACTAAAATCTTATTTTCACAGTTATGAAGCCTGAATCAGTGCTGAGGCTGTAACAGGTCATTTTTGTTTGTCTCAAAAATAAAAACAGTTTATGGAGCAGATGAAGTAAAGACACTGGGTAAAACAGTTTGTGTAGCAGATAAAACATTATAATTAAACCTGCGTTCGTATAAACGAGTGGTTCATTAAAGCAGAGCAGAGTTTTTCTTACATGTCTGATGAAACTGGACAGCTTGATGAACTGTTGGGGTCCGTCAAACAGCCCATGGACAATAATGACCGGCCGAAACGTTGAGACAGCATCAGGCAGAGCAGCGAATAAAAGCACACATTGGAGGATAAACACCATCGTCTCTGCCCCAGAGACACTGCAGCCGAGTTAAGGAGACCTGCAGCAGCGGGATGGACACCAGAGTGCTCTACCTCCACCAACACTGAGCAGCTCTGAGAATAATGTGGAGAATTTAAGAGGTTCACTCTTTCAGTTGGCTGCTGCTTCCTCTTCTTCTTTTTTGGTCTTTTCAGGTTTAATGTTGAAGCCCACTTCCTTTAATGACCCGAGAAAGCATCACTATGTTAACAGAAGTGGCAACACTTTTAAAGAGTTCTTCAGGCTTCAGGCTTCAGGCCTCGGGCTTCAGGGATAATTTACACTACAAAAACAACAACAAAAGCCCCTCAGATTTAATCTGAATATACTCTGCTGCTACACCCATCAGTAGATCAAATATGTATATATATACATATATGTATGTATATATACACTGATATGTATATAAATAAAGATATAATTTCATACTTTCATACTAATTTAATCAGAAATCAGATGTGTCTCCTTTCAGTCTTTCAGGCCAACCATCTTCAACAATATATATATGGAAAAGTCTATGAATTTACTTTATTTATTTATTTACATTTATTTTCATGTATTCATTTATTGATGTGAACTTTATAGGAACAGAATCAAACTTTAACACACGGTAATAAAGTGTATTTTTATTTACCTATTAATACTGTGTTTGTTCCCTGTGCTAAGTTTAACTTCAGTCGAACGTGTGTGTGCTCTTATTCTGGCGGGTAGCGCGGGAGCACGAACTCGGAAGTAAATAGAGGAGACAGGCGAAAGCGTGAGCGGCGGATGCGAAAGTCGTGGAAGAATTACAGCGTTAACAGATATTATCTGCAGGTTTTTGAGTGAAAGCTTAAATATGACAGCGACCGCGTAAAAAGCGTCGCATATTCCATATATTGGCCTGTGTGGAGGCAGAGTGAAGAGAATTAGAAGCTTCGCTCGGCTGAATAACAGCTAGCAGTTAGCTTTAGCAGTTAGCGTTAGCTCTTCTGAACGGCTGATGTTCTCCAAGCTGCTACAAACAAGAACATCCTGAATTAGGTAAATTACTCACTTCTGTTCGTTTATTAGAGAAAAAACTCTGAAATATTGTTTCTCTCCTTTCAGTATAGATCTCTCCTTCTTTTGGTATAGAAGGTAATGCAGCTGAATGTCAGTGTTAAGATTTGTACTATTCAAACCTTTGTTTTGCAGTTTTCCTATTTTTCTTCAGCATGGCCAATTTGGAGCAGTGGGTGAGTGACCGGCTCCATGACATTTTGGGCCTGAGTGACCGGTATGTGGCCCAATTCATGATCGGCCTGGTGCGAAAGTCCTCCAGTTCACAGGATTTTGTGGCTCGTCTGCAGCAGACTGGCACCATTGACATTGACCAGAGAGTTACTGCATTTGCTGAAGAGCTCTACAACAAGGTGCCGGCTTGATTCAAACTCAGAGAGTACGTTTGGAATGATGATTCTTTAGTTGTGACGACTGATTGTTTATTTTTTTTGTCCTTTTACTCATTCAGGTCCCGAAGAAACAGGTTGTTGAGAAACCTGCCAGAGCGATTGAGCGGCAGGCTATTGAAATGGAAAGGAAGAACCAAACATACGCTCTCCTGGAGGACAGTGATAGTGACGGGGAGCCCATAAGCGAAAAAGGAAGAGAGAAGAAAAGCAAGGAAAAGGAGAGAGGAAGAAAAAGGAAGCACCTTAGACAAAAAAGAGATGAAAGTCCATCATCAAGTGAAGAAGACAAAATAAAGAGGTGAGTTGCGTATAAAGGTTTATTGACTGAGGAACAGAGAGAAAGAGAGAGCGCGTCCTCACCACTTGGCTCCACTGCCCCCAAATATCTGTATATATGCCTCTATAAACCCTAGTAGTAAAAATTAATTTGCTGTATTCATTATACTATCATTTCATATTTTATTATAAGAATGAATATATTATCTGATCGAAAACTCGAAGATCTTTGGCTTAAATCCTGTGATCAGTAACTCCTGCTTGTTTCATCTGCTCAGCTTCAAGACACCTTCAGAAGAGCCAAAGAAAGCACTGAAAGATGACGAAGAGGAAGAAGAGTGGGAGAAAGAGGAGAGAGAGAGGCTACAGGATCTGGAAGAGAGGGATGCCTTTGCAGAACGAGTCAAGCAGAAAGACAAAGAGAAGACAAGGCACATCCTGGAGAGAAATGACAAGAAGGTCGAGAGTGGAAACATCACAGTGTTTAATATTCTCTTAACGTTTTTAAGACTTTTTAAGGTTTTAAGCAGATCATGATGCACAAAAGAAAGTCCGTGACCTTACTGACGCGTCTCCTTTTTAGGCCTATGAGGAGGCTCAGAAGAGGCTGAAGATGGCTGAAGAAGATCAAAAGAAAATGGTTCGATGCTCCTCTGACACGTCTTTGCATTACATTGACCTGAAGTTTGGCGTCTTGCTCTGAAATTCAGTGCTGAATCTGAGGAGGAGCACAAGGACGAGTGTATATTTCCTGTACAGTGTCAAATTGAGTGTAACACTATCTTTTCATTATCCTCATGTCTTCTCCCAGCTGCCCGAGCTACGGAAACAGTCCCGGTGGGATTACCTGGCCAAGCGTGAGCAGGAGAAGCTGGAGGACCTAGAGGCGGAGATTGTGGATGAGGAGTATCTGTTCTCCACTGATACTCTTACTGATCGGGAGAAGAAAGACCTGGATTACAAGAAACAGATTCGAGACCTTGCTCGAGACTACAAAAAAGCTGGAGCGAAGGAGAAGGAAGAGAGGAAGAACCGCTACTACATGCCAGAGGAGATCAGAAGTAAAGTAAGATGGGGATTTGGGATAGAAAAGCTGTTTACTCTGAGCTGATCAGGTTTACTATGTGCAGATCTTTTCCCCTTGCAGTTGTTTACGTAACACCAAGTAAATTTCAGTGTCTGAAGGTGTGAAACCGTTACTGAAAGGCTCATTAGCCTCATAACCTTGTGATTTATGTTTATTTTTACAGTAAAACAGTAAACAGGGTTCAATCTTTCTCATTTTTACTCATCCTCCCTCTTCTGTAGTCTATCCCACAGAGGGACCTGGAACTGGAGTTTGATGAGGGTCCCAGGGAGGGAGGTGGGGAGCAGGGGCGCTGGGAGGAGGCCCGCGTTGCCACTGCCACCCTGCAGTTTGGTGCCAGAGAGGAAAGAGAGCGACGGATAAAGGAGGAGAAGGAGAAGTACCAGCTAGTGCTTGAGGAGGAGGAGATGATTAATTTCGTCAGCACTGCCATCACCATGAAGGGAACACAGTCCGAGAAGGTCGGTGCACACATTCATTATCTCACAGTCACAATATATGGAATTCATCAAAACCCTCAGACTTCTTCCTTCTGCAGTAATATGAGTATGACGGGTTTGATTTGATGTGTAACACAATCTTCCTCCCCTGCTGGTTCCTGACAGGACAGTGAGCCTCAGCTCTCTCAGGCTGAACTGCAGAAACAGTCCATCCAGGAAGTGAGACGCAGTCTGCCCGTGTTCCCCTACAGAGAAGACCTCCTCTCTGCCATTAGAGACCATCAGATCCTGGTTATTGAGGGTGAGACTGGCTCAGGGAAGACCACCCAGATCCCTCAGTATCTGCTGGAGAATGTAAGTACTGAAATAGATTTAATATATTTTTTAATTAATTATTATACAGTTGATGCTTAAGTGTTTGTAAATGTTGAGTTTGATCATAAAGAAATACAGCACATTTAGAAAATGTTTGGCTTTTATTTAAAATTTCACACTTTGCTACGTCCAGTTTACATTTACAGTGTTTAGCAGATGCTCTGATCCAGAGCCACGAACCACAGTGCTGTGTGGTCCAGGTCTGTTCTTCTGTCTGTAGGACTAAACCCATCAACAGCTGATGTTCTACTGAGATCCTACTGGCTCAGTTACACAATCAGTAACACTGACCACCCTGTGAACCCAATAGACCATAAAGTATATAAGAGTAAACAATAAACAATAGACAGGAACAGTAAATGTGCAGTAAATATGAGGCTGGTGAGTTTCCCAGATCCTCCTTGAGGAGGTTTTGAGTTGTTGTTTATAGGCAGTGAGGGACTCTGCAGATCTGATGGCAGTTCAAGAGGATTAATCATGTTCTCTTTACTACATGTTCTCGCATGTAGTTGGTCAGTGTTCCTTCAGTATTGATGCTGTCCATTATGTGCTAAGGAAAGCATACTGTAATGTCTAATTCATCAAAGTAATGATAAACATCACCATATTCACCAGCTCCACATGGTCCTGGATGTTACTTTATTGTAATACAGTTTCATTTCAGTTTAATGTTCTAAGTTTTATATTTTTATTTTATTTTATTTAGTCTGTTAATTATTCTGGACACATCTGAAATGTTCAGCTTGATTTTAATCATGTGAAACCTGTGATGTTCCACAGCACTACAGTGTTCGAGTTATTTTTAAACATGAATCTGCAGCAGATGTGCTTTCATATTGTCGTAAACACAGATTCCATACTTGTGAGCAGTGGTGTATCTTGAATATTGTGTGAAATGTGTTTAATTCTGTGCCTCAATGTCTAACAGGGTTACACCAAAGGGGGGATGAAGATCGGTTGCACTCAGCCTCGCAGAGTAGCAGCCATGTCTGTAGCAGCCAGAGTGGCTCAAGAAATGGCCGTTAAGCTGGGGAATGAGGTCAGAATCCTTCCCTACGAAAGATTCCTGCAGTACATTCAGTGGCATGCAAAAGTTTGGGTACACTGGTCCAATCTGATCAGAACTGATCTCCAAAAGACTGAAAGTTATACGGGAAGGGAGCACCATGCAGAAGTTTGGACACGGTCATGGCCAGTACTTAGTAGCAGCATGTTTGGCAGGAATCGCAGTTTTGTTGCAGTTTTGAGTATTTCCCCCTGTTCTTTCCTACAGCAGGTTTCTAGTTCAATGAGGTTCTTGGGCTGTCTGGCCTTCACTGCTTTTTTGAGGTCCATCCACAGATGTCCAGTGATGTTTAGGTTGTGGGACTGTGAGCACCTTCAGCCTCTAGAATTTCGAAGTTCCTTTCTGAACTTCTGTTGCTGAAGTTTTTGGTGAGGACACAGGAACAGTTTTCTTCTGATGTCTCTTCCATGAGGGTCATGTGTTTGCATGTGTCACTGCATAGAGCACCATCACTCCAGTCTACTTAGTCTTCCTCAAGGTCTTTTCAGTCATCTGAGGGTTTTTGGCACTTGGTCTTCCCAAACTAGACCTCCTCCTGTTAACTGCCATTTCTTGGTTACGTTACCAACTGAGGATGGCTTTTCTGTCTTACAGCTTTCTCCTGCTTGGTGGACATCAGTTATTTTAATGTACAGAGGACCAAGGAACTGCTCACAGGAGCCATGGTGGCTGAATGTTGGGACAAGATTTAAGAAGTCTTTGGCATTTGAGTCAAGTGGTCTTTTGTAACATTGGATGTGAACAAGCCACACCCCTAACAAGCTAATTAAGATCTGAGACCCTGGTGGAACCTACCTAAGTGAAAGTGACTGTCAGTGTGAACACAATGAAGCACCACAGTGAAACGTGACCTCTTCATTTAACCCATCACACGTGGAGCAGTGGGCAGCTACCAACAGCACCCGGGGAGCGACGGTACCTTACTCAAGTGGTGCCCAGGGACTCGAACCTGCAACCTTCAGGTCCCAAAGGCAGTGTCCTAACCACTAGGCCACCACTGCCCAGACGTCACATCTCTTGACGTGTCCAAACGTTTGCATGATGCTCCTTTTCTTGCTAAAATGTTGTGTAATCTTTGAATTTTTTACCCTTTGGAGATTCACTTCATCTTCTGCCCACTTAACTGTTCACAACAACAGATCCTGACCAAAGCTCTGCATGCCGCTGTAGATAAGTGCTTTAGTGGAAAGAATCAGCTAAACTGTGTAGAAACCTGAGTAGTGTTGATGGTGGTGTTGTGCTGTGTTTGCCGTCAGGTTGGCTACAGTATCCGGTTCGAGGACTGCACATCTGAACGCACTGTGCTTAAGTACATGACTGACGGGATGCTGCTGAGAGAGTTCCTCACGGAGCCCGACCTGGCTAGTTACAGGTACTAAACAGTTCTGGGTTCAGCTGATGAAATGAATGTTGTAATAATCCCAGTGTGATGATCGTATCTGTCTGAGATT
The DNA here is from genome assembly GCA_037974385.1 of Arnoldichthys spilopterus. Taxonomy (NCBI): domain Eukaryota; kingdom Metazoa; phylum Chordata; class Actinopteri; order Characiformes; family Lepidarchidae; genus Arnoldichthys; species Arnoldichthys spilopterus. Next base: position 16,087,963 of record JBBPDA010000001.1, on the reverse strand, counting down.
TGTGGTGTGATCTTTATATGTGTTGATCATGTATAAAATATAGACGTTAGGGCTGCGTCTTTCAGACTAAGCCTTACAGAGAATTAATGCATCAGTTTCTGAAATGAAGTGAAAGTGACTGTTTGTCATTGTGAACACACTCAAGCACCACAACGAAACGTGACCTCTGCATTTAACCCA
>JBBPDA010000001.1:16008991-16038299 GCA_037974385.1 Arnoldichthys spilopterus | reverse complement strand
TCTCTCTCTCTCTCTCTCTCTCTCTTTCTTTCTCTCTCTCTCTCTCTCTCTCTCTCTCTCTCTCTCTCTCTCTGTCTGTGTTGAACTATCCTGCTGAGATAACAGTGATCCTATCCCATTCTGCTATCTGGATCTGCTTGACTCATCCTGATACTCAATTTCTGGTTGAAGTTTTTACAGCTTTTAACTCACTCAGTCCTACTGAGGAGAACCCATATGAACAGCCCTATCCTCCCAAAGAACTGATTGAAAGCCATCGCAGCACCTGTACACTACTACCTCTAAACTGTGACTATTATTTATTTTTCTTTTCTTTTGTTTGTAATTGCACTGTCGACCAGAGGACGATGGGTTCCTCTTCTGAGCCTTTTGCCTTGCCTCTGTTGCCTTTGGCTTGCTCATTAGGGGCTTGGACCTGGATTCTATAAAGCTGCTTTGTGATGTCAGTTGTAAAAAGCGCTTTAGAAATAAACTTGACTTGACATCAAATTATAAAACACTAATGCTTGCTTACAAAGCCAAAAATGGTCCAACCCCTGTTTACCTATCTACGGATCACAGCTTACCCTCTCATAGCATCAAACTCAAACCTAAGTAGTGGAACAAACTTCTCATGACAGTTACACCTACAGGGAACTTCATTGTCTTCAAATGACCTTGTCATCCTTAGCCCAACTGGACACCCACTTTCTCAAAAAGACAGACATCAGACTCTTCTCAGTTTTCGCTCCAAAGTGGTGGAACAAACTTGCCCTCACATTTGGAACTGCAGAGAACCTCACTGTCTTCATACAACAACTGAAGAACCACCTCTTAAGATACTTGGGGCAATAACTACACATCCCAACAGAACTAACAAACTAACTACAAGCTATACACAAAAATCTTTTCAAGGTAAAGAATCAGCATCAGCTCAGGGAGAAACTTGGTTGACTAGCAGCTAGTCTAGGTTTACTGTTGTGACAAATTTTTACTTGTAGACTAGAAAGCACAATGTATGTCACTCTGAGTGTCTACCAAATGCTGTAAATGTACACATAAAATGGCACAGCAGCCTTTTATTTTATTTAAGAGTTTTGGAGGCAATTATAACCTAATAAAAAACCATCAATACTATTATATTCCATTTATAAAACCTTAACGGTGGTCTTATTGTAAAGTGTTACCTAGAGATCTAACCCAATTAAGAGTACACATCCAACACACCTGGCTCTTGTATTTAGACACCACTGAGAACCTTTATTACCTGCATATCAGAATTAGGGTTGGGCCATCAGTGAATGGCACAAACGAGAGTTATTTTCAGTACCTTTGTTGTTAAGAATAGAATTTGTCTTATACATCACACTTATTTCCATTACTTAAGTGCCATTATTTTTTTTTACATAAATATTTAAAAATCTATTTTTTAATTAACTTCCATGTGACCCCAAATCAGTGAAGAACTGCATAGCTACACTGGACCAGTTCTTCATTTTCCAAACCACTTCGGGCCGCAGGGAAGTCGATTCCAGCTGACTAAGACAGGGTTCACCCAGGACATGAGGCCAACACAAAGAAAGCCATTCAAACACATTCACACCTGCGGGCAATTTAGAGCCTCCAATCAACCTATTCAGCCCCCGACCCGGGGGTCGACCCCAGGACCTTCTCACTGTGAAGTGACAGCGCTAAACAGTGTGCTGCCCTACTCTTGACCAATCAGACACATCTTTCTTTGACTGGATTTTAGTGCACCTCGAAATTTACAGTAATATTCTACAGACTAAACTATCCCAAGATGTTTAAATTCTGCTTTTTTTTTTACTATGCACTGTCACTTTAAACTGACTCAAAGTTCCTTCACACTCATATCTTATAATGATGTATGTTACAGTCTGGTACATTTACATTGCACAGATACTATAATGACACTAATTAATGTTTAAATAAAGTCACTTCATTTAGAGTACAGATACTCTATGCTGTCTCAAAATCAAAGCAGAAGTGTATTATTCCACTGCCCAAAGTTTGCAGAGGAAGGCGCTGTTGAGACCGTCTAACTGCCGCTGCTCTGCTCTACCCGCGCACTTCTGCTGCAGAGATCTGCCGACCGACACTGTGTTTCAAGCAGCAAACATGAGCAGGGGATACCGATTCCGGAGATCAGTGAATTCTCTAAGGTGCAGCTCTGCAGAGGAGTACTGGAGAGAAGACAAGCACGAGTGTGTGCAGTGTAGTGTTCGTTTTTCCATCAAAAATGGTAAGTAACAGAAAACCACATATAATTCTATATATTTTCTATAACCCTCTCTCTATATATATAACTATACATTCTGTAGCTATATGTCCTGTAACTTAAATTCTATAACTCTAAATATATATGTATATAATCTATGTCTCTGTATACATTTTATAACTCATATTTTATATATATTACTCTGTCTTTACTCTCTCTTTACCACTTCAGAATTTAAGAGAATGTGTAAGGTTTTAATTGTGTAAATTCAAAATTTCAATTTTTTTTTGCTTAAGCGGTTTTTGAGATATTGAAATGTGCCAGTTGCAGCACCCCCTATGAATTAAATTTCAAACCACAAGATATTGGCACAGGCATGTCTTGGCTGACTTTCTCTGAGCAGAAATTGGAAACAGCAGAAAACCGAGGCAATCATCTGTTACAATTTGGTGACAGGTCATGAGTTCAGCCCAAACTGTGGCATGTCGGATGATGGTGGACAGCATGAAGTCCCCTACAGAGTGTGCAAAGAAGGCACGTATAACGATGGAACTTTTGTCTGGTGCCAGCTGTGCTCCCCATGTTTATCAAAGTTACTGTCACCGTGCACATCTTCCGCTGACAGCCGCTGTTGTGGAGAAGGGTGAGTTTATTCAAGACATTGCCTGTGTTGGCAGATTGTACCGCAATGTTTGCATCATTGTCTTTTTTCACATGATTACGGTAAACTGAACTGAATAAACTAATCATAGGAATAATGAAAACATGTGCTATGCCAATGGTACTGGAGGCCGATGCCCTGCACATTTGATTGCTTACCTGTTCACACTTACTACAACCCAGTAGGGAGATTCCGCTGTTTTTTCAGAACTGTTCAAAAACAGGATGACAACCAGATAGGGATCGTCCACACAAACGTGTATCACAGCCCACACCCAACATGCATTTACTTACAGATTAAAATGTGAAGAGCCATTTTAAGGAGATGTTAAGTGATTGTCAGTGCATCCATCTCTCTAAGCCACATGTAAACAACCAAATTCAATTCCATGTGCTTCAGCGTGGACACTGTTTCAGTTTCCCTGTGGCCAGGACTGTATCTGTTAACAGATAACAGGAAATGTGTAGTTCTGTTAATAACAGTAAAAAAGAAAAAAATTGTGTCACACAATTGTCAAACATTAGTGGGCTGTGCTGGTCAGTTCATCACTAGGCCATATGACATATGACATTTGTTATATCAAAGAGTAACAGCTTTAAGATCTTGCATGCAACTCATGCAACTAGATTTACAGCATTTGGCAGATGCTCTTATTCACACTGCTGGACACTGGGCTTTGTAGTTTACAGAGAAATCCTGGCCCTCACACCTGTAACCAGTGCTAAAAATCCTCCTCACACAGAGAAGACACGTTGTTATTTATTATTATTTTTAAATTAAATTAGTTTGCTGTAAGAAAGTGTGTTAGTCAGTTTGGGACATGAAGTTCATGTCCTAAGTTCTCTTTGAAGAGGTGTTGTTGTTCAAAGACCAGGAAGTTCTCTGCAGTTCTAATGGTCAGGAGAAGTTTGTTCATTCACTTAGGTTCCAAAACTGAGGAAAGACTTGATGCCTATCTTCAGTTTTTGAGAAGGGGGCTCCAGATGCTCTGAGTGGGCAAGCTGTGATCTATGGTTTGATCTTTGCAGATGGTTAAACAGGGTCTGGACCATTTTTGGCTTTGTAGGCATATATCAACATTTTAAATCGAATGTGGGCGCCACAGGAAACCAGAGAATTGCACGCAGCAGTGGGGTGGTGTATTAAAGACCAGATGTGCTGCTGCATTCTGGTCATTCTGGACGGGAATGGACGGGTTTTCCTGATATTGTATAGAAGATACCTGAAGTGAAGTGAAGTGAAAGTGACTTCTTGTCATTGTGAACACACTCAAGCACCACAACCGGCATTGAACCCATCACACAGGACATGGACAGCTATCAGCAGCACACGGGGAGCAGTGTAGCGGGACAGAACGTGGCTCAAAGGAACCTCAGTGGTGCCTGGGACTCGAACCTGAGACCTTCAGGTCCCAATGGAAATGTCCTAACCACTAGGCCACCACTGCTCCTAGACAGATGCATACTTAGCGGGTCTGGAGCTTTGGAAAAAGTCTAAAACCACAGACTTACATAAAGATGGAAAAGGTTTTACTGTTTTTAACTGTAGACCTATTAGTTGACCGCCAGTGCTCAGTCAGGTCAATTTTACTCATTTTACGATTTAAAGAATCCGGGTGCGAGCCCATAATGAGTAAACCAAGGGCGACAGAGGAGATGACAAGCTCACTCAGCTGGAGGCAGAAACATTGGAAGGGACAATGACGCAAAAGGGGAACGCACCCTTGACCCCGGAAGGATGTCTTAGTAAGATATTCGAGGAAAAAAGAGCATGTTTACAGATCAAGCCACTCCACTAGTGCGCTATTAGTACACATGGCTGATGAATGCAGTAAACGTGAAATGTAAACGTAAATCTATGGCTAACGGCGTTTACTGCAACCTTTAAATGTCACTGATCACAGGAGTCTAACGTCTAAGCTTCAGCTGTATGACTTTGTCACCTTAAGCTCTTGCTTGAATGAAGAGCTGCCCTTGAAGAGCACAGAGGGTTTTTTTATGGTGGATTTTCCCACAGTAAAACAGTACCTTGCGGTTTTCCATGGGGGAGATTTACAATTTGTTATTAAAAATGCTGATGCAATTATGGATGTGTATGACTCCATTATGTTGGCTGAAGCACCGAATTTATTGGCGCTGAGGGATAATCTAAAGGTTAAGAAACTGATGAGAATTAATTCATTTAAATTAACTCAGAATGAAAAAGTACTACATTTGTTGTATTTGGTAGTGGGAATGTTTACGCCAACTCTAATGCAGTCAATTTATCTGCATTTTACCCATTTGGGGCAGTGATCAGCCAATGTTGCCTTGCCCAGGGAGCAGTTGGGGGGTTAGGGGCCTTGCTTAGGAGCACTTCAGCCTGCTGGCTTGCTACAGAAATTTCGTTTACAAACCTACTTCTCGAACCATTAGGCCATGGCTGAGATATCAGTTGAGCAGGTAATTAAGACCACACTACTGGGCATTAAACTAGATCTTTTACGGTCTTGGTCTTATATTCATCACATTTTCTCAATGGTTGGAACAGTCATTGCAATGACTCAATTCTCAAATCTGCATTTCCTCCATCCTCCAAGTCTAAAACATTCTGGACAGTTCTCACAGTTCCAGAATATTCTGGAAGTCTATTTAGCATTTAAAGTGAATGGGGAATGTTTTTGAAAACAGATACATTTCAAAAAGGCATTGTCCTGAGCACAAAAGCAAAGTTTTTGTGAAAAAACAGCAATTTTCTTTTGATTTTAGACATTAGGCAAAACACATTCTGTTCCCAGGAACCAAAATAAATTAGTTATGTAGTGTAACTGATGTAATGCAGTCATGTGTTTTGTCACATATGGAGTACTGCCCAGTTGTTGTGGCGCTGTGCTGGTGAGAAACATTAAAAAAACGAAAAAACTTTAAACATGGACCAGTGCAGACGCGTTAGATCATAATTGTTATTTTCATACTGATGTAATTCAGCTACAAAAACAGATTATCGTGGGTACATGTGGATGTGAAATCATGTTCCTCATGATAAATGTTATTTAAAATAATAAACAACAATTATTTTGGGATTATATTCAGGTTTTGGTCATGGATATTCACAATCAGCCACAACATTAAGTTGTGGGGGTAAGTTATGCAGTTAGTGAACTGTCAGTTCTTGAAGTTGATGTGTTAGAAGCAGGAAAAATGGGCACATAATCTGAGCAACTTTGATAAATAAAAAAAAAATTAATTGCTAGACGACGGAGTCAGAGCATCTCCAAAACGGCAGGTCTTGTGTAGTGTTCCAGGTGTGCAGTTGTTAGGACCTACCAAAAGTGATCCAAGGAAGGACGACTGGTAAACTGGCGATGTGGGAAGGCTAGTCTGTCTGGTCTGGACTGAATGCTGACTTTGAAAGAAAGTGTGGTCAGGCCATACAGTGCAGCACAGTCAGAGATTTTTGGCAGCATGAGGAGGCCCCAAAAAAATATTAGGCATGTGGTTTTCATTTTATGATTGATTGGTGTAAAACAAGGAAAGTGACGGTGATCCTTATAAATGTTAAAATGACTGATTATGTACACACTGACTGAATGACTGAACTTCTGCCTGGCCTCCCTCTGAAGGCCGCCACAAGACACACCCTGTTCCGCTGTTAAAAACACTTCACCGGCTTCCTGTGGCAGCCACATCCGAATGAACCTTTTTGCTCACCTACAAAGCCCAAAAACAGTGTAGCGCCTACTGGCCTAGACAAAGATCCAACCACTGGTCAAAGCATCATGCTCAGCCTGACTGGACACCCCCCCCCCCCCCCATTGAGTGTGTTCATAATGGCAAATAGTTAGTTTCACTCAAAATAAAACAATTTCATTTTGTACTATAGCTGTTCACTTTATCCTGCACAAGACACCTCTTCATTAGTTACATTACACACAGATAGCTAGAGGAAACGTTCTTGCTGAAAAGCTAATGTTTGCTCTCGAGATCAGTAATGAAATGACTGGTCATGTTCCTGCTGGAACCATGTTTATAAGGAATGAGACTCAATAAGCTGAGTTTGCGCAACTCAGATGTTATGATTCTTGTTCAAAATGTTTAAATCAAACATCGAGACGACTTGTTACTCACGAAACATCCATCCATCCATTTTCCAACCGCTTCTTCCGTTTCCGGGTCATGGGGAAGCTGGAACTCACAAAACATACAAAAGATAAATTGTTCATTGATGAAATCACTTAACAGGACCTGTGTTTCTCATGCAGTGCACCATCACACATCAAACCACTCTGAATGACGAGTTATTAAGACATTTTTAAAAAATGAATAGAGTTCTGAAAACACAAAAAAGTATACAGGGCAGCATGTCTCCATGACCAGGATTTGGAAAAACACTGTGTCAAACACAGCACTCCGTTTATCTTGGACTGACTGAATTTTTTTTGTTTTACAGGCAGGGGGTTCAAGAAGAATGTGGAGATAAAGTCCACACTACTACAGTGAGAAGCACAGTAAGTGAGCAGCGTGTCCAGTCTAGAGCCAAAAAAACACTCAGTCCAGTCACGGTCTACTCCCCTGAGCAGTCTGTCAAAACATTAGATTATACATGGAGATGCAGAAAAACATAAAGTACTCTCTTTGCCTTTTTTGGTACTGGTGAGTTGGTGTGAGTGTATGTGGAGCGCATCACAATGCCAAGAGTGTCCTGTGACCAGAACCTGCCATCCAGCGATGAAGGACTGACACAACCTGTGCAGCATTAGACAAACCATCAATAACTTTACATCTGTCTAACGAAACGGACAGCAGGTGGACACCAGCAGCACTGCAACATCAGGAAATCATCAATGAAAGAAAGTGATGGGCTAGCTTTCACTCCCCACATGCATCAGTGAGTTTTAGGTGCCCATGGCCCAGTCACTCATTCACCAGTTGTCCTTCCTTGGATCACTCTTGGTAGCTACTAACTACTGCACACCTGGAACCCTCCACAAGACCTGCCGTTTTGGAGATGTTCTGATTCAGTCATCTAGGACATCACAATAAGGCCCTCGTGGATCAGATCCTTACACTTCTAGCACATCAACTTCAGGAACTGACTCTTCACTCACTGTCTAAAATATCCCACCCCCTGGCGAGAAATAACTAGTCGATGTTATTCATTTTACTTGTCAGTGGTGTTAATGTTCTGGCTGGTCGTTGGATATCACTATAATGTAGATCATCATACAGAAACAAATGGAATAAAATAAATATTAGATACATGCTAATATTACATGCTATCTTCTCATGGTTGTACACAATACTGGGCCTATCACAGCCTGTCCAGCAGAAGCAGAAGTGATTGGCTAATTTTTCTGCATTCATTCAGCAGTTAAATCCCCAATGTCAGTGTTTTTTGGCTTTGATTGACGTATTTGTAACCTACACTGATGTTTATTTTAATGTTAAGATTTAAAGTCTAATGGTTCTGTAACAGTGTAAGGGAAACTGCTAATCTGGACCAGCTTGACCCATCCTGATACCCTACTACTGTTTGAAGTTCTTACCACTGGAACCCACTCAGTCCTACTGAGGAGAACCCCTACGAACAGCCCTGTACTCCACCGAACTGACCCAAAATCACTGCGGCACAACCTGTATGTGCACAAAGAACTGCTGCCACCTCTTAAGACTGATGTTTTGCTTTTGGTTGCTAATTCTATCCGCTGTTGACCAGAGAAGGATAGAAGTCCCCTTTCTGAGAACTGGTTCTTCCCAACGTTTCTTCCTACAGCTTCGGGAGTTTTTCCTTATGCCTTTGACCTCCTCAATATGAGTTCGGACCCAGATTCTGTAAAGACGTGTTGTAAAAAGGGCTATAGAAAAAAACTGACTAATCAAAGGCAATAATTATTATCAGGTGGGGTGGATTAGGGTTGAAGCTAAAGTGTGCAGGAAGGTAGATCTGTGGCTGGTGAACGCTGGAACAGAGTGTTGTGCTTACTGTGTGAAGAGTTTTGAGAAAACGAACCCATCATCACCCTCAAAATGAGCTTTGGCAACTGTAAAAAAATAACAGTGACTGTTTTTCTGTTTTAGACAATTACATCACCCCAGACGACAACCAATTACACCCAAACTACTATTAGCAGTGAAATAATCCAGTCAACGATCTACAACAAGGCAACACAAGTGGCTCCAGCCCAAACATCTACAAACCATCCTAATCCGTGTAAGTTTATTCAAACAGATCCACTGATTTGCCTTAATTTGGATAAATATTTTTACGTTGGCGTGACTAGCGTGGGAGTGGTGGTGCAACAGTTAGGGAGTTGCCTTGAAGGTCGCTGGTTTAAATCGCAGATTGGAACGAGCACCACTGAGGTACCTGTGAGCAAGGTACCGTCCCCAAGCACTGCTTCCCAGGCGCTGCCCACGTCAGCTGCCCACTGCTCCTACGGGGATGGGTTACATGCAAAGGTCACATTATTATTGTGGTGCACTGTGTGCTGTGGTGTGTTCACGGTGACAAATCACTCACTAATTGATCAAATTTTCTTTTTTTGAATTCTTACATGCAGGGATCGCATTGGGTGCTGTCACTGTCCTGCTGTGTGCGTGCATAGTCTTTATGTTCTGCATCATTAAGAAAAAGAAACAACGCTTGTCAGGTTGGTATGTATGTGTGGAGGGAAATCCTGTTCTTGCAGTGCAGGAAATAGGAAATGAAATTCATCATGCCCCTGTCAAGGGTCCGTTTATTGAAATAACAAGCGATACTGCTGATGTGAGCTGTTTTATGGGTATTTATGGAGGCCTGTGACAGTTCAAGGAACTATATATGACAATATATATGAGTTAGAATTTCCTCTGCTCCATTTTTGGCATCATAAATCAGGTTTGAAAGGGCAGAAATGAGTGTGGTTGGTAAATCCGCAGAACGTCTCTACACCGAAATGTCAGCTTTCACATTAAAGGTCAGTTAAGAGGTTGGCTTTGCATACCAAAAACAGTCATAACTTAGCTGTACACAACCATTTTCTAACCTCCCTTTATTCCTCACAATTCAAAGAGCTATTTGTGTTACTGGGTCTCAAGGAAATGATCTTTGTTGGGCAGTGGTGGCCTAGTGGTTAGGACACTGCCTTTGGGACCGGAAGGTCGCAGGTTTGAGTCCCAGCCTGGGCACTACTGAGGTACCCTTGAGTAAGGTACCGTCCCACTACACTGCTCCCCGGGCGCTGTTGGTAGCTGCCCGCTGCTCCACATGTGCCCGTGTGATGGGTTAAATGCAGAGGTCACATTTCGTTGTGGTGCTTGAGTGTGTTCATAATGACAAAGATTCACTTCACTTCGTTCTGATTGGTTGATCTGTATTCAATCTTATCCGAAGAAAAGTCCAAAATGATGCTCGTTACAACTTCATTGTCGATGACCATAAGCTGTAGGCTCAATAGGCAGATATATCCGTTTCCATGGCATTGGTGAAGTCAGAACAGACTGCTCTTGCTGTTAAATTCACATACACGTGCACTATGGACGTAAATGGTATGTTTTAAAATTTCACATTTTTACAGGATTAGAGAAATACAAATTGTTCACATATGGCTCAGTGATTACTGATGAGAATTCCTAAGACGACAAAGCAGACAGGATTGATCAAGTAGGGATTAGAGCTATAATCTATTAAATCTGAGAGCAGTTTGTGGGCTCACTGAGACCTCTATGGAGATGGCAATGTGAAATTACTGGGATATTCCTAAAACATCTAAGCAGCTGGAAGAAGTGGAGAAAAGTCTCTTTTGCCTTTTGGTCTGATTCCATTGTCTCCAATTCCATCAGTCTCCAGACATGTTAAGAGCAGATCTTTGTTTTGATTGGTCTTTCCTATGGGGATAGGCAGCAGTGAGCACTTCAAGTTGAGCAACTCAGATGACCTGAAGGAAGTATGCCATCAGAGGGATGTGAGCGCCCTTTTGTGTGAGTATACACAACTTCTTGGAGGTCGATGTGAAACATTTTTGAAAACTTGGGGTGTTGGGGAGGAAAACAATTCAATTTTTTGAGTAATTTTGTTTGAAAATACAGTGTATTGTGTACACTCCATGTAAATATTTTGGATCTTGAAGGGTTTCAGGGCCTGGGACTATTTACATTTCATATTCTATTCTTGAAGTAAGCCAGTGTTCCAGTTCTCTAAACTTTGGTTCCTCATTCATGCCATTTGCAGCCCCTGAAATCCAAGCTGCTCCTCTTCATGTAGTGCTCAATCATCTGGATGTGGTGGAGGAACTTGTGCTTCTGCTGGACCCAGACACCCCTGGAGCAAAGAACACCCGTCACCTTGCTGCTAGCTGTTCAATCCCCTTTACCTGGATCAACTACGCCTACTCGATGAAGGACAGCAGGAGTCCCCTTATCGCGGTGTTGGAAAAGGTCATTGCGAAATACCCGTATTGGAATGTAGGTCACTTGGCTGGCTTGCTAAACAATATTGGGCGTAATGACGCAGTGGCTGTGCTCAGAAAGCTTGTAGTAGTGTCTGAGGACATGGTTCATATCTAAAGGGAAATTCCATGTATTCTGCAAAACATCATAGAGGAAATGAAAGATTGGTTTTTAGAGACAGAAACCAGAAAAATACATTTCAGGCCCAAATGTATGTTAATGATTCACACACATATATACACACATTTAAACATTATACAAATCTGCACTTTGCTTTCATTGCACCACTGCACTTTCAGCCAGTGGATGTTATTGTCTTCAGTTCCTGCATTGCCCTTCAAAAAGAAAAGTTCTACAGCAATATTGCCAGTGTTAACACCTTCAAGCACAAATATATGCACTAGAAATACACACAGTATTATCATACTATATACTTTTTATTTGCACTGGTATTGTATATATTTTTATATTTCTCCAGAGCCTAATTTTACAATTTTTTATGTATTTGTGTTAAATCTAGCATTGACAGTGGTTAGCAATATGCTGCTAAACATCAGCTGCTTTTGCTTATTATTGTCTTTATTAGTCACTTTCAATTATTTTTGTAACATTTGATTACTTTTACTTTTTTGTTTCATCTGATGCATGTAAAAAAAATCTGAATACAAAAATCTTCTTAGAGGCTTGAGTCAAGTCAAATAAAGCTTTTTAAAAACTAAAGAATACCGACTGTGCCACCGATAGTCCGTAGGTAGCAGCAGGGTCAGTAAGAGTCATGAGGAGGCTCCTGTTGCCATCGGAGTAGCAGTAGCTTTGGTTAGTGGTAGGTCAGCATGTGCAAGTGATTTGTGAGATGTTTAAACTGGTCCCAAGAACCATGGTCGGCAAGACACCCTGACCATAAAAGCTTTAAGGTCATGTCTGAATTTAGCTCTTTTTATAGACATGAAGGCCAATATAGCTGCTGCCCCCCCCCCCCAAATAATACACTGGTTGTATTAAAATACACATCGAATGTTGGTAGTCCAGTGTTAATGGTCCAGAAAGTAATTTTAGCATATTTTAAGACTGTAAAGGGGCATAATTAATAATTTGTATGGATTTCCAGGCACATACTAAGCCTAGTTCTAAGCCAATTAGGTTCTTCTTTGGATAATCTGCTTTAATTAGACCCCAGCCCAAATAAATGAATAGATATTTAATGATAAAAAAAAATCTGCATAATAAGCAATCGTGGTGTCTTGATATTCAGGAGTATTTAAAAAAATCACCCGAATCAGCATTTGTTCAAACATTTTAACATCTTTATTAAGCAAATAACATTATAAATAAAAAAGTGCATAGAAAAATTAAACAGGTTTAGAAATATGTATACAATTATTTACAAACTCAGAGTACTTTTTTACAATGTAGTAAAGACACGCACTTCCATGTTTTTAAGTCGTTTTTTTTTTGTCAGCACAATTTTTCTTTTAAAATAACCCTACATAAGAACATACAGTTTTTCCACACAACTCTGGGAGACGGATCATCGCAGAAGGTCTTGTCTAGTGCTTTGCATCCTTCATTGCACACAGGCCAACTCTGTACACCTGGACATTTAAAGATCAAGCCATTTCGCGTTCTCTTCTAGGTTTTGCATTAGTATTCTGTGAAAGTCGTTCTGAACAGCCTGAATGGAGGTAGAATCCTTGCAAGTTCAGTGGGTGGAAAAATTAAAGGGGGAGAAAAAAAGTGGGTGAAATCCATCCTTTCAATGTGTCAACAGATGATCAACCAGAGTGAATGAGTGAGAGGGTAGTCTAGGAAAGGTCTGGAATTCCTCCCTCTCAATTGCTGCTCCTTTTCCATGTTTAGAAGCTGCTCTTGGCAAAGCTCTACATGAAGCATGTGGCCACAGTTTACAAGTTAAAAGAGGAGTTAAAACCATAATGTTCATAAAAAAAGGACACCTGGCTCAAAAGACCACCTTAAAAAGGCTGCACTGCAAGAACTCACCCTCGAAGAATGTCCAAAGAAAGCCAAAAGCGCAAAAAAGGAAAAAGAACATTTTGTAAACGAAGGAAAGATCTGGTGAGACCCACACAGAAAGCACATGTACTCCCATGATCTAATGAACACAAACAGGAATAAATATAACAATCAAAAAGCTCGATCAAATCTCACCATTTCTAAGACAAACAATGGCATCAGTCCATCTTCAACCATGATGATGGAGAGGATCAGAATCGTCTGATGTTCTACACTAGAGGGACATCAAGGTGCTGAGCACTAGGTGGCTGCTAAATCTCTCCCAGGCCTAAACATTTCGGAGCACTCTGCATTGTACCAAAGCCTGGACCCAAGCCTGGACCCAAAGCCTGGACCCAAAGCCTGGACCCAAAGCCTGGACCCAAAGCCTGGACCCAAAGCCTGGACCCAAGCCTGGACCCAAGCCTGGACCCAAGCCTGGACCCAAGCCTGGACCCAAGCCTGGACCCAAGCCTGGACACTGAAGACCTGTGCTCATTATAGGTTTTCTTGAGGGATGAGAAATGCTATCGGTGCAGAACGTATCTGTACAATCGTGGCATTGAATCTACAAAGAACTGACCAAGCAACTTGTCAAAATACCTGTAAAAGAGAATTTCCCCAGTCAGCTCAAGTAGTGTCTGAAGCTATAGCAGATGGAAACGAGGACAAAAGACTGTTCTCCACGACCGTCAAGTACTTTAGTAATTCACACAAACTCTTGTGCAGCAGGGAATGGAAAATGAACGAAATGTACAGCTCTCTCACTGCAAAACATCTGTTCAATCTAGCACCATGAAGGCTGGTAAGGGTACGAAATGGGCAAAAGGTTTAGCTCACGTCATATAACAGCAGGACCCCATTTAGGGAGACAGACGGTTTCGCAGGCTGATGAGCTCCATCGTGAATCGAAACCAAGGCAAAAGAATAAATTAAATAACACAGGGAGAAGGGCTTTCCCGGAGAACGTTCACGAAGAACAAACTCTCAGAGACTTCAAAGGCTTAAAAGACTATAAAATCTGACCGGAGACGTTCTACCTAAAATGCCTGACTGAATGCTTCATGAACGGAATGAATCACCGTGGTCTATTGCAGGGGTTTACAGCATCTTCCTGAGCATAGAAAGTCATTTTCTCTCCTAAACATCAAGTCCTATTCTAATTTCTAGCCTATCACAGATAAATATCTCAGTTAAAATGATTTTATATATATATTTGTGTACATATATATATATATATATATATATTTCTTGATTAGTCATATTTTATTTTGATATACTCTCACTGCCACAAACGTCTTGTACACCTACGTGCACTTCCTGCCTAATGCAATAGGACTTATAATAGAAACCTATGGGCCACAGCTTGGAAGATTTTAGTAAGCGTGATGTCACTGGTTAGTCAGAAGCGACCGTTTGCACTAGTCAGTTGGAAGTTGGCGATGTAGCTCTAGTTCTGTAGCTCTTGGAAACAAAATGAGTAGAATTAACACGAGCGGGAATGAGCGTCTTCACCGTCGCTGCGAAGCATAATGTGACTTGAAATACACACTTTTAGGGTTTAGGAAACAGAAACTAGGACGTTGCCTCGCTTGAATAACTGCAGACTATCTAACAGGACGTCATGTTCTCAGAAACTGTGACCACATTTGCCACTTTCGCACACATTGCCCCACAACCTTAACCTCCCACTAAGCTCCAATGTACTCTTGATAAAAACAGTGTGTTCTGGACAAGTTAGACTGTGGCCAGGAGTAACATGTAGCCATGCAGTCCAGTTGGTCATGACATTGCTTGCACATGACTGGTCTCTGAATCTCACTGAAGGAATTTCCCCAACTTAACGCCTACCAGCCTTTCAAATCTCAGCGTCGGCTCATATCTGACTTGTCTTTTGTTGCCCGTTTACTGTGCTCCCTTTGTTTAGAACCGCTCTTGACCTTCAGGACCTTCCGCCCTCTCCTCTCAGTTCAGGAAGCGGCGGCAGCGCCTGGCCCCGCAGTTACAGCTGAGCTTGTTGCTTGCATCCTCAATAGGAAATTTGTAGTCATAGGTGAGCTCCTCGCCTCGGTAGATCTTCCTCAGGGCAAAAATGACAATGTGCTTCTGGCCCTCCACGTTGATGACCCGCGAGTAGCAGTTGGGCTCGCAAGAGTGGTTGATGAATCGGGCCGCGTTACCATGCATGGTTGCGTCCACCACGTCGAAGTCGTCGATGCGAAACATGTAGCAGCCGATGCCCTGTTGGGAGAGGAGTGGAATGAAGGCCAAGTGTTTAAACTGTAAAAATGTATACACTGACCAAGCAAACACGTGATAAATGCTAAGACACAAGTAGACACATGTACTTGCTACTTTGCTAGAACAGTATTTAAAGTCTGCTTGGGTTCCGGTGTGTCAGTCTGAGCTAAAGCCTTGTTTTGCTCACCTTCCCATCGTAGTATTTCTCACGTTTGTCTGTGAGAACAGAGCGAATGACAATGCCAGAGTACTCGATGACCATTTCACCTGCTTCAATGTTTCTCTTGCAGAACAGCCCTCGTCCATGAATGGCAGACCTGAGATGTTGGATAGACATTATTAGAGCACATGCGACGTACTCTTTTATATGGACATACATTTACATTTACATTTATTCATTTGGCGAATCCAAAGCGACTTCCAGGACAGAGAAAACAATCAAGCATTAGCGCTGCATAGGGCAACACTGAAGGTGGTGCTACAAGGAAGACCAACGCATTTCTCCTAATTGTAAAATAAATAACTACTACAATAAACACATTTGCCAAGTGTTTACAGTAACTACAGAGAACAGCTACGACAATGGATACATGTGCCAGGTGCTTACAAAAACTACTACAATATAACCAGTTGACACGTTGGGGCAGTGGTGGCCTAGTGGTTAGGACGCTGCCTTTGGGACCTGAACTGCAATGGTCAGTTGTGAGAAAGCACCTGTGTTCGAATCATTACTTCCAATAGCATTAAAATATAATAGATGGCTAATGGCAACCCTTGTCCTTTTGAAAACTTGCATCTTTCCAATGAAATGATCTTGCAACCAACCTGTAAACACCAACAGCTTCTTTAGACGTCCTTTCGAGGTGCCTGAATCGCATTGCCATGGGTAGCTCCAGACTTGTTGCTCGTCTGCCGGGCAAAAATCGACAAGAAATGAATGTATTATTCATATTTTTTTTATTGTATGTATTATCCTTGGTATCAGTATCAGTAATCAATACTTTTTGCCGTCCATCTACTGTTGATTCCGACACTGCCGGAATACCGCTAGTCTGTTTCTGTTACACTGCCATAACTCACCACACTGTTCGCATCTGTATTTACCATCTATTGCTTTTTTAAACTGTGTGCAATGACAGAGATATTCTATTGTTATAAAACCATGAAATGCAAAAGAGATTTTGACCTGAAGAGTTCCCTTTCAAGACTACAGAATTCCTACAAAAAGACTTTAAGCCCAACCTGCTGGATTTGAGAAGAACTTCATCCTCCTCCTCATCATACAAGTCTGCATCAGGAAGCTGCCTGTGCTGGGAAGCCAAAAAGTTGAATATGTCGAAGGTAGATTTCCTGTGAAAATAGAGTAATGGGAGTCAGGGGAGATATAAAGCCGGGTTCACCGGGTTGGTAGAGTCTGCCACTACACGGGGTCATGTTATTCATATTTGGGAGTGTGACATATACATGCACTTACCTCAGATAGACCTCAGACCGAGCACAGCCACTAGGGTTGATGGGCAGGTCTTCCTCTTGGCTAGCCTGTTTATGGAAGCGGAAAGTATGACGATGGCAGCACTTAGCCCCCTGGAGCTGTTCTACCAGGTAAATCACCGCATCGTGCAACAAGCCCATCATATGAGCGCCATTCATCCCACCAAAGGAGAGCTGTCTCAGCTTGGCAGCAGCACGAGCTTCTTGTACCCCATCGATGACTGCCTTCCACGCCACTGTTCAAGTTTATGGGAAGAGAAAGAGAGAAAAGAGCATTAAACAGGGCTATTTGCAAAAAGAGAGCATTGTTGTAGGAAATGGAATCTTGGGACTCTCACTAAACACCCCAGGGAAACCATTCCAACTAATAAGCCAAACTGTAATGCAGAAAACACTTTATGGGGTGTTGCTAACGGTGAAGTAATTCCTTACAGCTGTGCTGTGAAGGGCGTAAAACACTATGCACTTTAGTACAGGAGAACACACACAAGGAATGAAAAGAACATGAGGTCTCAAAAGGCCATTACCCTCAATGCTGTCTGCCTCAACAACGAAGCCATCATCGCTGGTGATCTCGAAGCATAGGTGGGGCTGGTCTCCTCTGAAAGGGAACTGGTCCTCGGTGTCTGAGGGAGGCATCTCATCATCTGAGCAGGACATCATCCCTGAAATGAGTGAAACATTAGCCATATTACTCAAAGGATTGACCAAACACAGAAGAACATGCATGCCATAT
This sequence comes from Arnoldichthys spilopterus, assembly GCA_037974385.1. Classification (NCBI taxonomy): domain Eukaryota; kingdom Metazoa; phylum Chordata; class Actinopteri; order Characiformes; family Lepidarchidae; genus Arnoldichthys; species Arnoldichthys spilopterus. The sequence goes on along the minus strand of JBBPDA010000001.1, from coordinate 16,020,537 downwards.
GGGAAGAATGCTTATAAAACCCTTAACAAAAAACTGCTACATCTACTGGCATTGATGTATTTAGGATATACTCTGTATGCCAACACACAGGAACCAGGCTCCTCCCTCAGCATCTGATGACACTGGTGAAAGTAAGCAAGCAATTGGAGGCCACTGGTAAACAGAATCTCTCTAGATGATCCAAGGTCTCAGATCTGGGTTTCAGTGGGATTTAGAACCAGGAGACTGAGGTGATCATGTCAGAAGCTTGACTCTGTGGTCACAGTTATTTTTTGTATGAATTAGTGTTTGTTTTGGACAACTACCCCGCTATAAAACACAACTATGGCCGAGCCGTTTTCCAAAGTCACTTAACATCTCCTGGTGCTTTGAGCGGTCATGAGTCCAAACAGCCCAACATAGTTCCCAGGAGCTTCAGACATCACATACCTTTCATCATAATGACCGGTGAGGAGGAGGATACTTTGTCTAATCATCCTCCTCCTTAACCCTGCCTTGAGTGTTACCAAAAAGCTTTTGTCTCATCTCACGGTCTCTTTCTCAACTCTCTTGTGGCGTATACTTAACTCCAAACAGTTTACACTGCGGTTAGATGACTGGACTAGCCCATCTTCTAAAACATTTATGTGGTGTGACCTCCTGTGACCCTCAAGTTATATTTAAGCCGTTTTAAGACCTTTTTGAATTACATTTAAGAGCGTTTTCATGTCCACACCGGTAAAAAGTAGAAAGGACATAAAAGAAAAATGGACAGTCCTAGAATTACTAACAAAATAAGCAAATTTATTCACAGTGGTGGGCCTAATGTTTAGAAAAATGATAGAAATAGCATTAAATACAGACATTTAGGACCAAAATGTAAGCTATTTAAGACCTAGTGCAGAAAAACGTAATGTTTTTAAGACATTTTAAGACTCTGCAGGAAACCAGTCAATTTCTATGCTTCTCTAACTGTCCTCACAATCTCAAAGGTAAAATAAACACAAGCCATTGTCCAGACAGGTTCTTGTTGTTTTTAACTTTTTACCTATTGCCCTAGCAGTGGATAAGGTCATTTTCTGACATGCAGCTATTTTTGACCAGCATCTTTTTGGTGGTTTAACAGTTCGAGAGTTGCTCCTGTGACCTGAGCGTTGCTGGTTCAAGTCCCAGACTGAGGGATTTGAACCACTGAGGTACCCATGAACAAGGTATTATCCCTAATACTTGTAATGCGTCTACACTGACTAATATAGGTTAAAATACTTCTGTCTCACGTCATGTTTTCGCAAATCTTTCCCATGCCGATAACTAGGGCAATATCCTCTCTGTGTTGTCTTATGTATACAGAGGAAATGTCTGTGCTGGCCACGTGGATGTAAAAGTGAAATATAACTCTGAAGATGTTTTTAGTTATATTTTGGTTGGGAGAATTCCAAGCGTTGCCAGTAATTCTGACACATAGTTTTGTTTAAAACATTCTTGTGATGGTTTATCCTCATTAAAATCAACATACAGCACATAAGGCTTCAAGATTTTACTCAGCGTACCATAGTTTCTATGTTGGATACACCCAATAAAAAAACCAAAGACATTTTCAAGCCATTTTTTTCCATCTTTACAGATGGGTGAAAATGTCCTAATGTCCCCTCATTGACCCCATACCTGAGTATTTGTTCCAGTCAGACAGTACACTGCGTCCTGCGGCGTCCCAGGCCTGTGGTTTACTGCTCTCACAACCTCGAGACACTGAGAAACGATCCCAGAGTCCTGGCCTACAGCAACAGAGAGCAAAAATACAGAGAGGAATGTCTGAGTTAGTGCTGTTGCAGTTAGTTACGGTAAATTACTGTTACAAATCTCAATGAATTCACAAAAAAAACAGTAACTGTGTAATGATGACATACTTAGCACTTTCAGAATCACTACTTCGCTCATCACTAGGCTTGTCCAGGTCAAGGATCCCTTTGACAGTTGGTGTTTTAATGCGAACTCCCCCACACCTGCTACACAAGAGGAAATAAAAAAAGAAAAAAAAAATCACCTACAAACATTTCCTGCTAAAACAAAGTTACACAACCTACAAAAACCTGGGAAAAAATCCCCTACAGCATTTTGCGAAATATGTGACACTTCACAGAACTTGTGGCTGAACAGGTCAGGGGCATGTGCGTAATTCTGAAACTTTAAATAAGATTATTTAAAAAAAAATTAACAAAACAAAAAACTTATCGTTATTTAAATTCAGTTACAAAGTATGACGATTTAAAAATCACTGCCAAAACTGGAAAAATGTCTAATGTTAATAATTTATAATATAGGTCATAATACTATAACTATATTGTATTACTGATGGTTTCCACAGCCTTTAATTAAGTGCAAGGTTTCTACCTCAGTTTTTGAATTAACCACATTGTTATAGATTGGAAATGTGTTATACATATTATATATGTATCTCAGACATGTCACATAATATGCCTGTGTGCATGCATATATATATATATATTTATATTTCTTATCTCTGTACCTCACCTCATCTACCTCACTCCTATACCTTACTGAATAATTTATTATATTGTACTTTGCACTTTTATATTGTTATTTTTTCTATTTTTCTTATTTTTCTATTTTTATTTTAAGTATACTTTCTTCTTCTGCTGGTACCTGAAAGCTACCAAACAAATTTTGTTGTATCCTGAAACAATGACAATAAAAATCTCTTATCTTATCTTAAATGTGAGGAAGTAAAAAAAAAAAGTAACTAAGCAGTAAAACAAAAAAGTAAAAATTATGACATTGTTCAATTGTAATTTTTTTAGTCTAAGGTTATTGCCAGTGGTGAAAACAGCTGTAATATTGACACTTCTATTTTTGCAGAAGTCATTTTGACTTGTGGACCATTTCAATGGGAAAAGCGTATTGAATCCAACATTGCATGCTGTCGGTTTGTAACTTGGTTTCCTGATTAGGCACCACTTTGTCGTCCTGTGTGAACGTGTAAAAAGCGAACCGCAGAAAGCGACTGAGTGAAGAATCCTTTTCATGGAACTGCAAGTACTTTCGTCTCTTATCCTTACCTAACAGCGGAGCTTAATTTGCGCTGGTCTTCTGAACCAATGGACATCTCGGGCTCTAAAAACTCGGACTTTGATTTCTTCGTGGCAACGCGGTCTGAGAAAGAGGACACCCTCTTCATTCGAACCTGCTTCGGCCGAGATGATGCTGAGGGTGGGGAAGCTGCTGATGAACATGTGGACTCTGGTTCGGTGAGAAGGCCTGGGGCCAGGACTACGGAATTCAGGGTTTGAGCTCTGCCTCCGGTACTGGGGTTGCGGGGTGAGGATGGACTTAAGATTCGCGCACCTGTTTTATTAGGGTCATAATAGCTGGCCATAGCTTGGTTTATGATCGCTTGAGCACTGTCTGTATGATTGTCTGCTGCCTTGCTAGATGAACCAGGTGTTGTAGTAGACTTAGTCTTCCGAAGCGCTGGGGGGTCCTTCTTCTTCTGCAGTTTCTTCTTTTTGGGTGCAGTTCCATTGGCAGGTGCGTTTTGCTTCACCATCTTTACTTCTTGCGGTGCTGTGGTTCCATTGCTGTTTGCGGTGAGAAGCTGGGTAATGGTATCAGAGGTTGGAATTACAGGCGTCACCATTCGTGTGACTGGGGCTGGCATAGGTGCTCCTGCAACTGCAGAAAAGCTGCCTGCTGCTGCAAGAGTAGCGGAAAGAGCATTGCTTTGCAGAAGGCTAGCAATTTGTGTAACGCAGTTGTAAGAGGAGGAGTTAGGACTGGGTAGCTGGAAGGTGTTGCTTTCAGGGTTCTTGACAAAAATTTGGCCGAGACGATTAACAAGTAGAACATGGGGAGTAGGATCCACACTAGGTCCACCCAACTCTTTCACAGTGAGAATTGCATGGCCTGGTAATGCTTGGGGCACTTGTTGTTGAGGCTCTAGTGTTTGTCTTGGAGTTGAAAAGTTTATGGAAATTGTACGTCCTGAGGCAGCTTCCCTTTGCATAGGCATGGAGCTATAGCCATTAACAATAACAGGGCCAGAGGCTGGTTGAATAATGGAGGGCATTGGCTGACAATGAGCAGATGGCTGGGGGATTGCAGCAGGGACTATGTTGACTGTTGCTGAGCCCACAGGTTGAGTGTAAGTGGGGTAAACAGGAGTGGACACGGTTCCCAAAACTGGCCCAAGAGATGCAAGAGGCACACCAGTGCCCGATGGTGCAGGTGCAGCATGCACGGACTCTGGCTGGAGAGGCAAATCTGCAGACACATAAGGCATTGCTCCACTAGGTACTGATGGAGCATGGTGACTTGCGTCTGAAGGAGACAGCAGTTTGGTTCTAAAACTCTCCATTGGTGGGAGAACTGTTTTCCCTTCAGGGGTCCGAACAGGGTATAAAGGAACATTTGAGGAAGGTGCAGAATTTGATATAGACACAAAAGAAAGCTGCGCAGAAGAAGTGGATTGCAAAGACTGAATGGAGGATGCAGAATTGGGGGTTTCCTTAGATGCTGAACTTGGCTGGAAAATCTGATCTTGGCTCCCACTTACAGTGTTTGCGCCATCAGAAATATCATTTGAGTAAACCATGGAGCCATCTGTGGAGGAAACGAAGTGGCCACTGTTATGATCTAAGTATACTTCACCCAACTCTGTAGTTTCCTGTGAGTCAACTTGATCCTCACAAACTGTGACCAATTCAGTAAAGGAGGCGTTGGGTGAGGGAGGATCACAGCTTTCCAGAACCATGGGTATTCTCGAGTCTGTACCTACACTGGGAGCTTGGAAGTCATCAGCGAAAGCAGAGGCGGTTGTATCGGTTTCCTTTGGCACAATAAAATTTGACAGAGCCTCTTGATGAGCTGAGAAGAGACCTGACTGAAATGTCTGACCAATAAAGCCAGTATTTTGGCATGTGTCCAGAAACCCAGACTTTGTACAAATTGGGGAGGATTTGGACACACTGCCCTCAGCAGCCCCCTTAGTTTCAAGTTGGATGTCAATAGAATGGCTAGAAGACTTTTGATGAGCAGTGCCAAGCAAGGACAACGACCCAAAATGCTTGGCTGGAGGTTGTAGCTGATTGCTAATGGATGATGAATCAAAGACCGGATTTGCCAAGTCCACACACAGTCCATTGCCTGTCCACTGTTTTTGGTGCTGCACATCAATAGATTGAGATGGTTTCTGAACCTGACTTGAGTTCTTCAAATTCTGGGTATTCCCACTAGTGACACTTGCATCGCTCTCCGTCCCATCATCGACACCATCTAGTTGCGAGATTGACCTTATGGAAGAAGAAGCAGGTTTCTGTGAAGTATCTTTAGAGGTCTTGCAGGTAACTGTTGTGCGAGAAAAGTTGTAATAGTTTTCCATGTCTTCGTCAGAGGAACTATTGTCCCAGTCTTCTGCATGGGTCTCCACAGCATGAGGCAATCTTCGGGAAGATACCTTCGACTTGATATTATCTGCCTCTCGGTCCCAAAACTCCTCTTGGTTCTCTTCACCTCCAACAACAATTTGTTCACTGCAGTTCATGGCCACTCCCTCGTTCAGTACCGTTTCTTCGATTTCAAGCTCATTTTTAAGATCTGACACAACGGTCAGGTCGGAGTCCAAGTGGAAGGGGGTGTAGTCAGTGACTAGGTGACTACACCGTGATGGATCGACTGGATCTTCTAATGGTGAGGTTCCATTTTCTGCAGGCAGGTCCTGTGGTGATGCCAAGAAATTATGTGGCAGTTCCGCAGAGTCCAACGGATTAAGCTCAAAAGGCAGCCTTGGTCTCGTAGAAAGCTGGGTGGGGGAGGAGAGTGAGCGATTAGAGCAAGGGGTGCTGCCAATGCCACCTTGCCACGTGGGCTGTGAAAACAATCCTGAGGTAGAATGGGGTGGCAATACTCCAGAACCCCTGGCAGAGGAAGCACTTCGACCCACAGGGCGGGCTGATGAAGAGGTTAACAGGTTTTCAGTAGCACCAAGGGGAAAACTTGGGGAGGTAGGCTGGGTGGTCTTAGAGTGGTGGGAACCCCCAGCTCGAAGGCTAACTGAGCCAGTGGGAGATCCCAAGTTAGGGCCGGCTACGTGTCCACGCATCCCAGGATTTTGTGAGTGTGGGCTATGCCGACGTGGTCTGCAGGTGTCATCTAAATCACTAATCGTCAAAATATGATGGGACTTGGACGGAGCTGCTCCTAGAAACAAAAGAAAAAGAAACTTTAGAGAACATTGCTATTTCCCATACAACCCAATGAAGCTTATATATACATACATACATACATACATACATACATACATACACACACAGACACACACTGTATACAGGGTGCTGAATTATACATGGAGGGTGAACACTTAGGTTGTTTTGGCTCCATACACAACAGCAGGTGGGTTTGAAATCGAACGCTTTGATGTTAAAAGTTCAAAGAAAGGTTTAAAGTTTAAACTGTCAGGTGTCAACTTTAATTCAAGGGTATTTACATGTTTACAGTATATTTTGGGTAAATTACATGGTTAACCAACCTTATTAGGACCACATACAACTGCCAAATAAAACCAACTATAAATGTTTAGTAAGCACAGACTGCAGGTCTCCAGAATACAACCTTTAAGTTGCATTTTTTGAAAACTTTGCAGACAGTGGGAATAAATACTATAACTAGGGCACAAACCAGGCTGTAAGACATTAGCAAATTAGAAACCTGTAGTGTGTGCTCGCTGTTTGTTTATCTTTGTAATACAGTACAACACAGGGTTCCTCTTGGACAGAGATTTGAAAGAAACTAAATTCTTCTGGACAGTTGCACACCCTACTGTGCTTGGGACAATAATGGTTTATGGGGGGCCGTTCCAGCGGTCAAGTTTATTTGTATAGCGCTTTTTACAACTGACGTCACAAAGTAGTAATGTGTTTGATTTGTTGCTGCATGAACTGCTGAAGCTATTGTAAAAAAGTGCATGTGTTGCTGGTTGTCTGTTGGCAACCCTGACAACATAAAAATGTTTTTACAGTTTTTATATTCCAAAGTTTATTGCTAAAATGCTACATGGCGTCCCTCCCTAAAAGCAAAGGTTTTTGCCTCTACTCCACTAATTTACGTGGTGTGTCTAAACCTCACAAGCACTAGTTCTGCTACTTGTCAAACCAATACACTCTAAAGATCAGGCCAAACACAAACGCAGTCTGCATAAGTTACCAGGTGACGGAAGTGGTCTAGACAGTCCTCCAGCAGGTCTTCTACTCTGAGGGTAGACAGAGATTTTGGGTCGGGCACCAAGGTCGGGCTTAGCAAAAAAGGATTTGGAGCTGGAATTTGCGGTGGTCACACCCCCCACTGTAGTTTCAGATTCTATTGACAAGTATGAGAGTCAGTATAAAATATAAAATCAGCTCAAACCAGCTTAAAAAAATGCAGTTTAAACGGTTCCAACCTGATTGGGGACAGGGGCTGTGGGCAATTGTGCGATTCTCTCCATGGTTGGGCAATTCTTCCACAGGCTTCTCCTGAACCGGTGGTCTTACCTCCATGACCCTACATGTGTACCTGCAGCGGCGACGTGGGTTTACTGTGCTCCAGTACCAACGAGAGCATCTGGTAACATAAAAGATCAATAATCAGCCTGATTAGATACTTTTGGCAACAAATTTTAAAAGTAAAGGTAGGTTCATCTAAAATTAGATCAACAATGAAGAACAACGTTACACTATTTGTGTTCCTTGTGTTATATTTCAACTGTTTATGTCTAAATACTATGTAACAATGGCTCTATTCATCACAAGCTTTGATTTTATGACAATAGCCCACAAAAGGTCCATATTTATAGTGGCAAAACAGGTGAATTTTTATCCCAGAAGGTTCTAGAAAGTTCTAAACAAATTCCAGAAAGTTGTAGTATATTCTGGACACATCTAGACACTTCTGGACAGTTCTCACCATTCCAGAACATTCTGGAAGTCTACTTAGCATTTAAAGTGACTGGAGAATGTTCATGAAAACAGATTCATTTCAAAACATCTGTTCTGACCACAGGAGCCACATTTTACTTATAATTTTCAACTGACACATTCAAACCACAGAAATGGGTTTGCTACAACCCATCCATGCTACTTACTCATAGCCTATGGGAAACAGCTTTCCTCTCCCAACCGATAGTTCGTTTAGCTTGCCAAGTTTGCGGACCTGAAGCGAACCTAAAATATTTGGAGGGGAAAAGTCAATGACTGCACATGAAAAGAGGTCCGATTATTGGGAATCTTTTTGCATGCTTGCGGGCCATGGAATGCTCACCAATCATCATATTAATGCTTTCTGGTTCTATTCCAGTCAAAAACTTCCTGCGAAGGCTGATTCCCTCAAAGTCCACGTAGACTCTCCGAAGAACTTCAAACCCTTGTCCAGATATGATCTGGTGGGACAAGATGGGGAAAGGTTATGGTCAACTGTTCGCGAGGTATGAACATGGAAAACCAAATCAAACTCAGGTTAAGACGTCATAGCAATACTTGTCCGCTGATGAGATCCCGATGCTTGTAGCAGAAGACCCTCTTGTCATCCTGGAAGACGCAGTTGCGGGAACGGGCGCACATGAAGTGATAGTTGCTCTGGCATGACGTAAGGCAGCAACCCACCGTGGCCCCAGTTTTGTTACATCGTTCACAGCGCTGTAAAGAAAATCACACGAGAGAAATAGGAAATTCATCTAAAACGGGATACCAGGCAAACAGTGACCAGAGGAACTCGTGATCATGCGGTTGCCTCCATATCATGTTGTTTTCTAATATAAAGCCTCAATGCGCTTGTTTGTATAGGTGCCTGGTGATGTGGCAGTTGTACCGTCATCTCTGGATCATTTTATTTAGTTCTAGGCATTGCAAACAGTAGAATGGGATACACCAGCTTACCATAAGGCGACCTCTCGCAACTGCACTATGCACATGCATCAGGCAGCCGTTGTCCTCCTCAAAAACCTCTGCTGACCACATGGAGCAGTTAACATGAGCCCATTCGTTCTGCCCGAGATAAAGGAGACGTCCTGCATCCTGCGGAAGTAAATACGCACAGGAATGTCATCTGAAAGTCATAAATAACATTCAGATGCTTGTTTTTTTTTTTTTTAAGGAAGATGGGTTTGGCTTCACTGGTGTTGATCATTTAAAATTCTCTTGCAATGAATTTTTGTTCTTATGTGCACAGCTGGTGTATATCCGAATGACAAATAAGGGCAGTCTGTCTAGACAGTAGAAAGCATGAATGTGTGAGTGGGTAAAACCTAAAGAGCCATTATTAATGTACTGATTGACATGTAGAAAATAAAGGATAACAAAAACCTTCTCAGTACTACATTTAAAATTCCAATGTACTAAAAAACACGTAAAAAACAGGTTAAACGTGCTCAATACATGCTACCTCTACAAGCTCTGGATCATGGAGGGTATTTTGTTGGTGGAACCTGGTCAGATACTTTAGAACTCCTGAGATAAAATGTGCTCAAACGGGTGAGGTGGGAATGGGTCAGTGCTGGAGGACAAGTGGGGAACAACTGGCTGATCATTTTCAGGTATTTTGGAACTGCCCAGTTATTAGGCAAGAGGTAAATACAGGTGTTGCAAAAATATTTTGGGTGATTGTATTGATTATTTTTTCTACAATCTATCTGGGCAACATTCCATCCAATCTGCTGGTGCAAGACAAATACCTTTTATAGATACTACTAGCTGTAAGCAAGAAAGCGCTAACACAACAGTGGATACGGAGTGACCCCCCCTCCCCCAAACTGGGAATGAATGGATAGACATGGTCAATGATCTTCAAAACATGGAACAAATAACAGCAGTGTTAAACCAAATTTTGGAAATACTGGGAAAAATGGATCGTGTATAAGGACACATGAGAGAGTGTGTAGTCCAATAAAGCCAGAACTGTAGCTCAATTGATTACTTCTACACTGCTACACTGGATAGGTGATATGTATTGTTCAGGTGCCAATTTTCTTCTGTTATGTCTGTGATTTCTTATAAAAAATAAAAGTTAAAAAAAAAAAAAAAAAAGTGGGTAATGGGTTACAGAACAGGATATTACTGATGTTACCACAGCCGTAAACGTTCACTTTCATTTTCAAGATTGATAATGATGGATTTATATCAATTCTATATCATACGTTTATACCACATAAGAACATGTGGCTGGAAAGAAGTGTTTATGATCAGTGTAACTGTGATGACTAAACTTACACTAGATTTTGCATCACCGTACTTCTGGCACAAAGCACACTGCCGTTCATCCTCTTTTGACCATTCCGTGTCCAGGTCTGGTTGTCCCTTCTTACCTGTAACACAACAACCCAAAAATTCAGTACAAGAACTAACGTTTCAGACAACGGAGCCAGAGGTTCTGATGTCATTCTTTGTTGCAGATGTAATTACAATTCAGTGTCAGATTTTCCAAACATATAGTGGAGCTTGAACGTTTGTGAAACCTTAAGAAATGTAGAAAATATTTCTGCATAAACATGACCGAAAACATGCATTTTGGTCCTAAACGTAGGTAGAGATCCTAATTAAACAAATGAGAAATGATCATATGAAATAATCAGTGGGATAATCAGGCATGAGTGGAAGCCCTGTTTCTTTTTTGCATCTATTAATGTCTGATCTTGAAAACACATTTGAGAACGTGCATCAGGACATGAACAAAGAGGCCTCAGGGAAAGAGCTGCTGATGTTGATCAGCCTGGAAACAATTATTTGTAAAGAGTTTGGACTACAGCCATCCATTCAGACAAACAATGGACAAACAAAGTGATTTTTTAACCACGGTTACTCTCACTAGAAGTGGTCAACAAACAAAGATCACTGCAAGAGCAGCGTGTTTAATAGTCCATAAGATCATAAAGGAGCCCAGTGTAACTTCTAATCAACTAAAGGCCTCTCTCCCATTGGCGACATGCTGATGTTCAGGAGACCATAAGAATAACAACATTCCACCATAAGAACCTTCTCTCGTCTGGGAAATATGGTGGAGGTAGTACTGCAGTTTAGGCCTGTTTTCTGGAATAATGAATTTTTAATTTTACAAGCCAGCAGGACATCTGTCCATGAACTAGAACTTAACCCAACAGAAATGTTGAAGAAACTGAAGCAAGAAGTTCATGTGAGGAAACCAAACAACATTCCAGAGGTGAAGCTACTAGGCATGTAGGAACAGTCGAAGGTAATGTCCAGGGCTCATCAACGAGGGGAGGGGGGGGGGGGGGAAAATTTACTTTTGCCACTCACATATGCATCATTGGATCATTTTCCCCAATAAACAAATGGCTATTATATAATATTAATACTATAAATAATGAAATATGTATATTTTATTTATACAAGTATAATTACAAAATAACATTTGGAATATTTTTTTATTTGTTTAAATGGGTTTTCTTTGTTGAAAAAACAATAAATCCATAAATCAATCAATAAATATTAATGTTTGCAGTAAAGCAATGCAGAGTTCATTTTGTATTTGGCCTTAAAACCAGGCACCTTTGACTTAACCTTGACATA
>JBBPDA010000001.1:15994711-16005957 GCA_037974385.1 Arnoldichthys spilopterus | reverse complement strand
TCAGAAACACGACCCTGTATCAACTGTGAAGCCTGGTGGTGAATCCTATGAATTCTGCATCATCTCAAAATTATTGAGGGCAACATTTCAGAAACACGACCCTGTATCAACTGTGAAGCCTGGTGGTGAATCCTATGAATTCTGCATCATCTCAAAATTATTGAAGATACTGAAAGGCCATCTTTCCAAAGGTTAAAGGTGGAGCTGAACCTGAAGTGAACCTTTCAACAGCATAATTATCCTAAGCACACTAGCAAATGAATGGCCTAGAAAGAAGAAAGAAGGGCTTTTTTGGAACACTATTGAAATTTAAAATTTTGAAATTTTGAAATATTGGGATTTGAAAACGGCAGTACATACAAGAAAGCCCTCAAACATCCTGAACTCAACGGACAGATTTTTGCGTGGCAGAGTGGTCAAAACTATTAAAAGACCCATATCAGAGACTAGTATACAATTATGCAAAACATCCACAAAACCCAGCGTTATTTATTTGCCCTAAAGTATCAATACTAGCTATTGAGGCCAATGGTTCACTTTCCCCATAGAATAATATTAAAATCTATTGCTATTTTAGTGAATAAATTACTGAAAAAGCTACTTTACCTGTAGGCCTTTTATTAAAGAGGGTAAAATGTTTGCAATTTCAATGATTTACGCTCATTTCTTTCACATAAGTCACAAAATGTATTTTTTAATATTTTAGTATTACTTTAAAACTAGCACTAAGCATGAAATAGCAGCTTTTAGCACTTCACTTACAGTAAGAACCATGTCTGGCAACAAAACGCCATCTAAACTATTGTGTCTGTATTTGTGACATACAAGTCTAAAGTATAAATTCCAAAGAATTTCAAATGGAATAAACCAACTATTCTTAGAGATTTTGTTACTTAAGGTTTTACTACTGCAAATGGAAAATAGTCCCCAACTGGTGACATGTTGCTTCAGTTACAGTCCATCTACAGCACCACTCATGCTCAGCAGTGCCTGGGCATCATTGTTCTCTACTGCAGACCCAACACTGTGTTTAACTGCTGCTGACACCAAGCATGTCATTATGGTGCATCACTACTTAGCATTTCAGACATCTTTACCTTCCTTCCAAAGAAACTAATTAGGAAATCATTACATCATGTGGTTTATCCCAAACCACACCATGAATGCAGCAAAGTAACGGAAGCTTTGAGGGATCGGACCCCACCTCATGGCAGGCGACGAGGTGCTGAGTAAGCGTGGAGCTCAGGAGGCAGGCGAGCACCTTCTCCACTCCGGCCCTGAGCTCCTGCATCAGCAGTTCCCTCCAGTTTCCTGTAGATTCACTATCCCTCAAGCCGCCAGGCTGTGCCTGAGTGCACGGCTGGCAGGAGTACACCACACTCTCAGGCAAGCTGGACAGGATCTCGTACAGATCATCTACAGGGAGAGAAAGAGGAGTAATGGTGAGGCATGACAATGTCACAGTGGATGTATAGAAGATGTATCATTTGTGCGTGAGATGTTTTTAGCTCTCAGTGTGAGAGGAAGGTGTGAAATAACGTTTCGCTTTCAGAAAAATGACAAATAACCGACACACAGTATTGTGCAAAAGTCTTAGGCCCCTGTGCGAACACATTAAAGCCGTTTATCAGAGCAGGGAGCTTCTCTCTGCAGCAAAAACACAACTTGGAATCAATGCAAAGAAACAGGAAAGCAATGAGAAAGCAGTGAAAACAATAAAAATGAGCTGTTGTGTGAGAACAGCGGTTGATGGCGTGCAAGCTGGTTAGAAGTGATGTTGGCGAGTGTCGACGTGTCTTCAAGGAGAGATCAGAATTACACCGTAAAGTCATTTTAAAAGTTTAATTAACACAGAGAGATCGAGAGAGAGAGATCGAGAGAGAGAGATCGAGAGAGAGAGAGGGAGAGATCGAGAGAGAGAGAGATCGAGAGAAAGAGATAGAGAGAGATCGAGAGAAAGAGAGAGATCGAGAGAAAGAGATAGAGAGAGAGAGAGATCATTTGGAGACCCCAAAAAGATGTAGGACGTCCCACAGACACAGACAGCAGAGGAAGCAGCAGATTCACAAGGCCTCAGAGCATTGAAGTCCCTCTGAATCTACACTGACCAAAATCAAAGGACATTTTATAGCAGATTTCGGTGGAACCACTTTCAACCAGTTGTGACCTCAGTAGCCAAAAGTCTGGATTCAGACGGAAGTGTCCTTGATAAGAGATTAACGCAGAAATAAAGTAAAGTTGAGCTAATCGCGGTACGAGCATGTGTAGAATCACTCTGTGTGTCCAACTCACTATGTGTGTGCGTGTGTTAATCATTCCAGCGTTGTCGTGCGTCAGAGGTGTAAATAGTAATAAATAGTAAATAGTAATAAAACGCCGAACAGTCCGGCCTTGATTGATGATTAGGCGCAGGAGAGACGTGTATTTTGAAATCATCTCAGTTTATAATCGGTCAAAGAGACCCAAAGTTTTAAGCGACCTTGGGTTTGGAGTGTCCGAATTCAGGCCGAACACAACAGAAGACACAGGTTTGGCTCCAGATTTCTCCTCCATGTGTGCACCCACTGCATGAATGCGTGTGAAGCTACATCAACACCTGATTTCATCTAATAACGGACTGATGGATCAATTTGATGGGAAAGCACAGCCCAGGTACAGCTTTAAACATCGTTTTCTCAAGACTTTTGCACAGTACTGCAGATGTAATTTAGATCTACATGGTTTTAAATTTCTAGTTTCTGTTCATGTGTTTGTGTGTGAATATGTATAAAATGGCACAAACTGAAATCTGAACAAAAACTTGAACAGCTGGTGGGATAATTTGCAGGAAAACAAAAACAAAAAAAAAACCTTAATTCACAGATAAAAAGGCACGACTTCAACAGTCTGCGGTCAGCAAACCACACAGGGCAGCAGGGGGAAATTTGTAGTGGTTACGGCAAAATTACATAAATTCTTTCCGGGCAAGATCCCAATCGAAGAGCAATTACAATTCCCCGTTATGACCCCAATTTTGTGAGTAAAGGCAGAACAGGCATACTCACCAGTCAGTCCCTCACACTTGGCATGGACCCAGTGGTTACATGTGGAACACTGCATCATTTGACTTTCATAGTCATTGTCCTCATAGCACTTGAAGCACATGGTACAGTAATTACCTAAAGGAGGGGAACAGTAACGAGTGATCAGGGTTATTCAAAATGATGATTTATTTTGGATCTGAAACAGTTAGATTCAGTATGCAGTGGAGGCCTAGTGGTTAGGACCTTGCCCTTGTGAACTGGAGGTCGCAGGTCCTAACCAAGTCCTGACCTGGGCACCACTGAGGTACCCTTGAGGAAGGCACCATCCCACTACATTGCTCCTTGGGTGCTCCTGATAGCTGCACACTGCTCCACATGTGATGGGTAAAATGCAGAGATCGTTGTGGTGCTGGAGTGTGTTCACAATGACAAATAGTCACTTTCAAATTCATGAATAGGCACAAAGACAATCAGCTATGAACGTTTGCTTTGGCCTTTAACTGAAAAGACCTGAAGTCGTAACACAACTGGGCCTAAGGAAGACATTACTATAGCACAGTGGTGGTGTAACGTTTACAGAGTTGTCACTGTGACTTGTAAAACCCTAGACTGGTACAAGTACCACTGTGGTACCACGAGCAAGGTACTGCCCCCAGGCTCTGCCTACATCAGCTGCCCACTGCTCCTACACGGAGGGGTTAAATGTATCAGGTATGTGCAACACTGGCCTGATCCATGGGGCTGATCCATTCAATTCAGTTCTGCTATTCTATACATGTGTACATTGTATACACACACTGCATTAACTGTAAATATTGTTTTGTTTTAAGTTACTGATGCACAATTGTTGTTTTATACCCAAAATCCAGGTATCGGATCAGTACTCAGTATCGGCCCATAACCAAAGCCCAGGTATCGGATCGGTGCTCAGTATCTGCCCATAACCAAAGCCCAGGTATCGGATCGATACTCAGTATCGGCCCATAACCAAAGCCCAGGTATCGGATCGGTGCTCAGTATCGGCCCAAACCCAAAGCCCAGGTATCGGATCGGTGCTCAGTATCGGCCCAAACCCAAAGCCCAGGTATCGGATCCGTGCTCAGTATCGGCCCAAACCCAAAGCCCAGGTATCGGATCCGTGCTCAGTATCGGCCCATTCCCAAAGCCCAGGTATCGGATCCGTGCTCAGTATCGGCCCATTCCCAAAGCCCAGGTATCGGATTGGTGCTCAGTATCGGCCCATTCCCAAAGCCCAGGTATCGGATTGGTGCTCAGTATGCATAAAGTATTCACCACTGTAGTACCAGGCTGTTCTTTGAGGGTATGTAACTAAAGTGGTGCATTTGTAGTTCATTTTGGAAAAACGCTTGATTTTTTTTTGTCTTATATTGGCATTTACACAACATCAAGGAATTTCAGAGAATAAGATAAATACCATTAAGTTAAAAGAGCCGCTGGTTAAACTGGTAGTTTTACAGTAGGACCGTCATGAGAATGACTTCCTAAAAGCGAGAGAAATTCATTATACTTGCCATCTATTCTAAGAATGGGTGGGCGGCCAATGAATAACCTTCGTACAAAAAAACAGTGACACAAAAAACCTAAAAATAAACATTAGCTTCTAAATTCATATCTGAGAAGTCGGTAGTTAGGACAGCAAACCATTTTTAAACTGGAATTAGTGCAGAGGCATAAAATGTTGAGTAACAATCACTCGATGGTATTTTTAAGTATGGAAGTAGTGGTTGTTTCTTGAAGTTGGTTGTGAATTTTCTCATCATGGCATGTTTTCAAAGACTGATGTTCTTTACTTGAAACTAAACCACCAGCTTAAGATCGGTGTCAAAAATAACAGGAACAGGAAGAATTGGCCAGTGTGAAAATGCATACGCCAAACACTTAAAAACAACACACACCGTCACAAAATCTTAGCAAGTAGCCACGATTCATGGTAAAAACCAAAAAAACCCAGACAAAAACGACTTTTGAAAACGGAAAAAAAAAAACGCCATAGCAACTGTAGTGTTGTCGGTTGTAAAACTTATCTTCGTTTCAAAAGAACCTTGTATCAAGAAAAAGACCCTAAAAAGCACTTACATATACCCACCCAAGAAAAACTCAACGCTCATATCCTTCAAAACACAGAACGGCTAAAAAAACATGAAAACCGGGCAGTGGTTCCGTGCCCGAAAGCCCACAGGTGCCCTGTCCAAAGGCACCTCAGTCATGTATGTGGGAGGGGGAAAAGTGCTGCTTACTTACTGATCCCTTCCTACATTTCCCTGCTGGTTCCAGGGACTAACCCAGCGTCCCTTCAGTCACAAGCTCTCTTCTCTAACCATTTGGCCACAGCTGCCCCGCAAAAAACTGGACACGGAGACGCAAACATCTCCAAAGTCTACTGGGCTGCAGTGAGGAGTCCAGCGATTCACAGGCAGGGTTTAGGTTTGAACCCATGACCTTTGGTTTATGAGTCATAGACACATAATGTAATACATATATCATTATCGTATAATTATACATATACATACATCATAATTATAGTCACATAATCACATTGTTCTTAGAAACATAAAAACGCGAACGAACAAGCCTGTAAATGTCTTACGGATGAGGTCATAGTCAGTTATACCACAGCCTTATGGGCACATTGCCCCCATATAAGGTTCTGTTAGGTCTTCTACGAACGAATGAAGTTCGTGACCACGAAAAACAGCTTCAAAGCAGAACTTCTCACACTGATCAAACTCAGACATAAACCATTTAAGGTTCCTGGAAACTTCTTTAGATGAAAGGAAATGACCTCATCCAAGACCTCAACCATCTGAGAGGCACAGTGGAAGCCACTACGTATATGCATTGCGTCTACTGGACAAGAGGAACTGAGTGAAGACAGAAAACTAAGGAATCCAGTGAAGCAGCTTCTAACGCACTACACTTTCAGAACTCTCGGCCCTACAAGGTCCCACAGATCTTCAACTCCACACTCATAATTCAATATTTGAAATTCTGAAGTTGTTCAGATTTGCATATTATTGTAGATCCTATGCTTTGTTTGCATGTATGGCATAGTATTTTTTCAAAGCCGTGTATAGGTTTAAGTTGACCATAACAGGACGTTATGTAGCCAAAATGACCCTCAGAACATAACGTCAGGTTAAATATTTATATATGCTATAATGAATGTTTCTGAACTGAGTTTTGCATTCTTACCCTGGTCATAGAGCCTTGTGCAGTCAGGACAGAAGCCCTTATCGTGGTCCCACTCTGTATCCCAGCTCTTTCCCGGGGTCACACCACAGCTTTTACACCGGATACAGGTCATACACACCTGTGACCACACATTGGACAAAACTCGTCAATGTATCAAACCTTTACAAATGTTTGAGGTTAATTGTGCTCACAAAAATAATAAAAAAATGCAATAGTCAGCAAAATCTCTTAGATCTCCTATTACATACCCGCCAGTAGTGTGTGTGTGTGTGTGGTTTGTCTCGGTCACTACTCACCCAGGCCCGCTTACGCTTGTTGGGTTTGGGGTAGTTGGGGCCCAGACAAGCAGGGTGATAACAGTTCTGGCAGCGTTCACACTCCAGCAGAGGCTACAAGATGAAAAAAGCAGAGATAAATAGACAAGCCAAGAAGCATAAATTCGCAAAAATAAAAGAAAACCTGACTGAACACTTCTGCGTTTCGTGTTTCTAGCGTCCTTGGCATTGACCGAACACATGGCATGGATTGGAAAGTGGACAGAAAATGAAACTGAACCAAGAACAAAGCAAAACAGGCTTTTCATGAGTTCATTAAAAAATGCTGAAAAAAGAAACAGTTGAGCTGACTAAACGAAATCCTCCACCTAATCGTGAGAGAACAGATAGCACCGGATTGAAATTGGGCAGGAAATTAAACCGGGAACAATCCAAAAAGTCTGGTGAATGTGTTTTTAATGTTCTGGCAGGACATTACATTTTCAAAAAATGACAATAAGAGACAATAAGAGACAGTGAACCTTAGAAAGTTTGTTCTTGCGGCCACAGACACGGCAAAACTTGCAGAGGCGGCAACACCAGTTCTCCTTATTTTCCTCCTGAGGCCGCTCCGATGGCTCCAAGCAAAAGTGATGGAAAGGCTCACAACACACTTGGCAGTACAACATCTGAAACAAGGTAACAACAGAACAAGTTTCAGAGAAGTGCAAGTGTGAGATTATGTGCAATGTGATGTGAAAGTGACTCTTTGTCATTGTGAACACACTCAAGCACCACAATGAAATGTGACCTCTGCATTTAACCCATCACACGTGCACACGTGGAGCAGCGGGCGCCCTAACAACAGCGCCCGGGGAGCAGTGTAGTGGGACGGTACCTTGCTCAAGGGTATCTGAGTAGTGCCCAGGGACTCGAACCGGCGACCTTCAGGTCGAAAAGGTGGCGTCCTAACCACTAGGCCTCCACTGCCCATAATGTACACAATGTAAAACTCTGTCTGTATTACAAGGCATGGGCTACACAAGACCAGATGTGATGTATTTGGCATAAAGACATTAGCAGCAGGTCCTTTAGGTCCTGTAAGTTCTGAAGTGGAGCCTCTGTGGATAAGACCATGTTGTCTATACGTTCTCAATTAGACGGAGATCTTTTGATCATACGAAAACTATGGAAGGTTCCTTAAACCACACCTGATGAAATTTTGCCATGTGGTAGGATGCAGGAATACTGTTGCCCTGAACGGCTGTTCTGGCTCTGCAACAATGTTTAAGTCGGTGCTACATGTAAAAAACATTCACATGAATTCCAGGACCCAAGATTTCCTAGCAGAACATTGCCCTGAGTATCACACTGCCTCGGCCAGATTGCCTCCATCCAATTACTCCTGCTTACAAGGTCACAGGTTCAAGTCCCAGCCCATGTACCACTTGAAGTGAAGTGAAAGTGACTATTTGTCATTGTGAACCACTGCCCGAACGTGATCTCTGCATTTAACCCATCACACGTGAAGCAGTGGGCAGCCATCAACAGCGTCCAGGGAGAAGTGTAATGGGACAGTACCTTACTTAAGGGTACTTTAGTAGTGGCTGACCATGTAGTAGGCCACCACTGACCATGAGCAAGGTTCTGTCCCATTACACTGCTCCCAGGTGCTGTTGATAGCCACCTACTGCTCCATGTATAGATGGGTTAAATGCAGAGGTCCCATTTCACTGTGGTGCACGTTGTGTGACGGCGTGTGTACAAGAAGCCTGCTTAAGGTCAGAGAAAATGAACATGGTTGTGTTCCTCCTCATTCAAGAAACTTGGGTTTCTAAGCTTGGCTCATTGTACGGTTTGACAACAATGAACCTGTCGACAGACGTATTTGAGACACACGAGCGATGATCGATATGATCTATATATGATAAATATATATGATACTGTGTAGACGATCCTATATACCTCATGCTGTCCTTTGCTTGCACAAAGTAGGCACACGCACTGTGGCATAACAGGCACAGAGGTGAGAACGCTCATGCCTCCAGTTGACCACACGCTCTGCAAAGTGCAATCCTCCTGCAGAGAAAAACAGAGACATGAGAAACGTGTGCACTGGCAACCCATCGGTTCCAAGCCTGAAAAGATGCAGGACACCCACTAGGATGATTTAAACAGACACTATAGATACATTCATGCAAGTGTAAAATGACATTGTCTAGCTAAAAATACTTGCTTTGTGTCACAACTAACAAATATTCAGTTTTTACATCATTTTTTATTCCATTCACATTTTTGTCCATAATAAAAAGACCCCCCCCCTCACAGACTGTCCTCCACTTCCCTGCAGACACGGGAAGACCCCTCAAGACCTGCCGTTTTGGAGACGCTCTGACTCTGACAAGGGCCTTATTCTGATGGATAGACGACAAAGTGGCTCACACCCTTACACTCACTTATTTTTCCTGCTTCCAGCACATCAACTTCAAGAACTGACTGTTCACCCGCTGCCTTATATATCCCGCTGAAAGGTTTCATTGTAAAAAAGATAATCCCTTCACCGGTCAGTGGTTTTAATGGCTGGTGACTGTATTTTACAAAGTTTAAAGAACATTTAACCCATTTTTATTAATCAGGTTTTTTTTGTGGATTGAAAAATCCCCTTTAACAGTTTGCAGGAGTGAAAAGAGAAGCAAGTCGCTGGTTTGCTGATTTTAATCTACAATGCAAGTGCTGCCCTCATGTGGTTAAAAGGCAGAGTTAAGCTCCTGAACCTGAAATGCATCCACTGAGCTGAATCTTCATCATATCTACAGTATAAAGCGATACAGGATGATGTGATGATCAAAAAAAACCCCTCAAGTATTCAAAAGCTTCAGTTTCCATACGTTTGCATTCAGCAAGAATTAAATAATTTATAATAAATAATTAAATGTAAACCGTGACAACTGAAATACTACAAGCTGGACGCCAGGAAGTATTTTCATATTTTTAATTTAATATTTCGACCTTTTTTGAGAAGACCACGAAGGTAGAAAATGATATGACGTACTGTAATTATTTATAGCCATGTATTGATGAGCCACTCATCTTCAATTATGATCACCACGATTGTAGTATGAATCTTTCTGGGTGTTGATCTCATTTATGACCTCATGCTCACAGCTTTCGCGGTCATAAGGAAATCATCTACTGCTGCGTTCATCATTCTAAACACACCACAGATCTCTTTAATATCTTGCTATAAATGATATGAAGTTTGTGAAGTTGTGGTGTGTGAGTGTAGTGAGTCTGAGGCCCTGTCCACATGTAGCTGTGTTTTGGCTTCCGTCCACAGGTAAACGGCGTTTTTGTTCACTGAAAACGAAGATTTTTTTTAAACATCTTCCAAGGTGAAAGTTTTTGGAAAATTTTTTTACGTGTGGACGAGGAAAATGGCGCTTTTTGTAAAAACGGTGCGATCTCCTTTGACGCCACTGCGCGTGTTCACATGATCCAGGTGATTTTCTGCAGGGACACGCGCAGACAAAACACCGCTGCTCGTGCTATTAGGACTTTTACAGCTCAAACACACACACGCGCAGTGACTTTCCCTCTGTTATGAAGGACACGCGTGTCAGACTGAGCTTCAACACAGACGCGGTCACACCCGAGTGCCGGTTGTCGCCGGTTTGGGACGAGACCCGGTGGAAAGAGTTGTTGGTTACTTTGAAAGCGAGCTTGTGCTTCCACAAGAGGCCACCTTGTGCTTTGGCTTCTGACAGCGTTGGTTATCGTGTTTTGCGTTTACGTGTGGACAGAGGTATTTCGAAAAACCGAGCTCGCGAGGATGGGATCACAAAAAAAAAATATTTAAAAATACCAGCGACGTGTGAACAGGGCTTGAGGGTACAAGGCAAAGCCATAACCACTCAGCATCGATTTTCCCTGGCTTACCTTAAAGTCGACATGGATCTTGTACGAGGGCTCAGAAGGCTCCATCATTCTCTGGGCAAAGCCATTCGCCAAGGCTGCCAAAACGCTGGGTGGCGTTTGCTCCTGGGGGCTCTGGTGATGCAGGTGGTTAAGAGTTAAAGCGGACACTTTGCTTTACTTTTTACTGTTCTCTAGAAACTACCTACGTTTTTACCTTTTCAGTTTTCCGTCTGATGGACGAAACCCTGCTCAGTCCGGGCCTGCGTCGTATGCTTTCATCAAGGCCGTCGCCAACAAAGTCGTCCAGGGATACAAAGTCTAACAAACACGAAAACAATAAAATAATTTTTACATTTACATTTATTCATTTGGCTGATGCTTTTATCCAAAGCCGCTTCGGAGACAGAGGAAACAATCAAGCGTTAGAGCTGCACAGGGCAACACTGAAGTGAGGGCTACAAGGAGCCCAACGCATTTCTCTTAGGAGTAAAATACAGAAAAAATAATTTTTTCTCAATATATTCAAACAAACAAACATTTTACTTTCCTTGACAGAGCCCGAAGATGATCATACTCCAACAAACACATAACATAAAACTTTTAAGAGTTATAAGAGTTTTTTTATGTAAATGATGCAAATGGCTACAAAGTAACACAAAAACGTAAGCACACCCTTATACCAGAGCAGTAGTGGCAGAGTGGTTAGAACTTTGCCTTTGTGAAGGAAAGTGAGTCTTTGTCATTGTGAACACACTCAAGCACCATGACGAAATGTGACCTCTGCATTTAACCCATCACACGTGCACACGTGGAGCAGTGGGCAGCTACCAACAGCGCCCGG
>JBBPDA010000001.1:15974955-15986639 GCA_037974385.1 Arnoldichthys spilopterus | reverse complement strand
ATGGGTTAAATGCAGAGGTCACATTTCGTTGTGGTGCTTGAGTGTGTTCACAATGACAAATAGTCACTTTCATTTGCAGCATGTAATGGCACATAATGGGTAGAGGAGTAAAGCAAATTTTTGGGTTAAAAATAAACGTTAAGGCACTGGTTGTAGGTTCCATCTAGTGTCCCACACTGCGGCTCCACTAGAAATCGTAGTTCAGTGTGAATGCTGTACTCACATGATGTTTACGGACGTTGGTCTTGTGACTGACTATAAAAAAAAATCCTCACTCCTACATGTTCATTTGGCCATGAGGCACAAACAACAGGGACTTGAAGCAATCACGGTTTGAGGAAAGGATTCAGCGTCCTGAAATAAATCAGCGCCAATGCAAAAAACGTAGGAACCAAAATCTACAAAATTCTACCACAATTTCACTGCTTTGATTACATACAGCGATCAGCCATAACATTAACACTAGCTAAAGTGAATAACATACTATCTTGTTATTTCATTCCACTGACACCTGTCAGGGAGGTGGGATACATTAGTCAGCACGTAAACAGTCAGTTATTGAAGCTGATGTGCTGGAAGCAGGACAAATGAGTGAGCGATAAGGATCTGAGCCTCTTGAACAAGAACCTTATTGGGAGAACCAGACGACTGACTCAGAGCGTCTCCAAAACAGCAGGTGTTGTGGAGTGTTTGGGTTGTGCAGTAGTTAGTACCCATCAAAAGTGACCCAAGGAAGGACAAGTGGTGAATCGGCGACAGGGTCATGGGCACCCAAGGCTCACTGATGCACGTGTGGTTTAAAAAAGTGATGCGGACGTTGACAGAAAGGGGTCAGAATGCACAGTGCACGACTGTTTCAGCAGCAGGAGGGAAACACAGGCAGGTGGTGTTAATGTTATGGCTGATAGTTGTATATTCTGATTACACATCAGAAAAAAAGTGTCTCTGACAAAAAATGTAGTGGAAAATGATATTAAGTGACCACAGCAAAGCTACAGCAGCTACAGCCAATCGCACACGTGCTGTGGTCCTCGTTGCTTCAAGTCCCTAATTCCGATTGGTCGCCCACAAGGTAAAAGCTGCTGGTTTCGTTTCGGTCTTACCCCTGATGACTTGAGCTGTTTCTGCTGATCGATCTTGATGAGCTGAACCTTGGCTTTCTTGAGGAGGTTGAGCATATGCTTGTTGGCACCTGTGAGACGAGGCCGCTGCGTGGCACCTCTGCCCTCTGAGTCAATGGAATCACCACCCGTCTTCTGGTCGAGCGGTTTTTCAAATTTCTGCTCCTTCGATTCGGTCAGAAGCATTTTCTCTAGATCTGACAGCGGGGTAAAGACGAGGTAGAAGACGTGTTATGTACAGAAACAGGAAATAAGTGATTTAAAGATGTGTAGAGACTGAATATTAGTAATTGTAACAACCATGATATATGATAGTACATTGTTTATCATGGTTTAACGATGGTTGTTTCCTTACATTTAGGCCCCGTCCACATGTAGCTGGGTATTTTTGCAATTGTAGCCTTTTTCGGTGTGTTTTTGCTTATGTCCACTCGTTAACACGGTTTTGGGTCATGAAGATTTTTGAACAATTAGCAATAGTTTTTGTTTACGTGCGGACGCAATAGAACTCGTGTGCCGTGTGCGTTTACATGAGTGAGGTGATTTTCTGCAGCGACACACGCAGACAAAATACTGTCGCTTGTAACTTTGCAATAAGGACATTCAGCTCAAACACATGCACAGTTACTTCCCATGCATTATGAAGGACACAGAGGTCAGACTGAGCTTCAGAGGTCACTACTATATTCAACACGGACACTGTCGCACCAGCGTTACTGCCGGTTTGGGACGAGACCCGGTCGTGACCCCTGGTTAATGGGACAACTCTGAAAGGAAACTTACGCTCTTTGCGTTTACGTGTGGACAGAGAGATTTTCAAAACCGTACTTGTGTGAACGGGATTTTTTTTTTAAAACCGAAAACGGAATCTGACATCGTCACACCAAGGTTATTGATGGTTTGGGACGAGACCCGGTCAGAACAGTGGTTAATGGGACAACTCTGAAAGCAAGCTTGTGCTTCCACGAGATGCCACCTCGTGCCACCTGCTGCTTTGGCTTCTGACAGTGTTGGGACATCGTTTACGTGTGGACAGAGAGATTTTCAAAACCGTAGCGGGATTTTTATTTTTTAAAACGAAAAAAATCTTTTTTCAAACGTAGACGACTGTGTGTGGACAGGGTGTTCGACTGAAACTTTACTGCAGAGGTCAGAAAGATCAGGTGTGTGAGGATCTTACCCATGCACTTGTTGGGAAGTGAAATATCTGTGTGGATAGAGAATTCATCCGGCATCTCGTCCTCCTCGTCCTGCTGTGCCAGTAACTTGGAGCTGAGGGCCCGCATGCAGATAGACACCTTACGGACAACTCCTGGCGTGTCGAGATCCTCAATCTTCAGTTTCGCTTTCTCTCTCTCAATGTCGGAAAGAGACTGAATGAAGTGAGTCTCGTCCTCCAAATCCCCCTTCTGTGCTTCGGCGGGGGGCAAATCCGTCCCCGTCTCGCACGTCGGGACCTTTTTTTGACTTCTACCACCAATAAGGCCAAAGTTGAGTTTCTCGGTCAGTTTCTTGTCTGCCTTCAAGTTCGACGGCTGCTTCTTCACACCCTTTTTCTTCTTCGGAGAAGAATCGATCAAGGAATCGAACGAGAATCTTTCGAAGGAATCTTCGGTGGACAGCAAGGCCTCGTACTCCCTTTCGATGTCCTGATCGAAGTTGTACACCTCCCCACCTACAGGCTCCAACACCTTCCAGTTAAAACTGGGGTCCCTGAGGAGCGATCGTCTCTTGCCCGGGAACTTTTCGACGTCTAAGATGTCAACGTCCTCTACTGGCTCCTCCACCTTGGATTCTTCGGCAGAAGACAAATCAAGATCTAACTGGGCTTCAGGGAGGAGCTCTTCCTCCGGCGGCTGAAGGGGATCAGGTTCTCCAGTCTCTCCAGTCTCTCCAGCCTCTCCGGTCTCTCCGGTCTCTCCGCTCTCTCGTTTCTTCAGTCTCGGCTGACCCGCCAGCTGGTATCCTTTCTTCTGCCTCCGAGGCAGATCGGACATGTCCGCATCATCCATGAACCTCTTCGGAGTCTTGATCACTCGAGACGACCGAGCACTAACTACAGGCATTATGAAATGCTTTATGTTTTTAACAAATTTTGTTTTACCAGGTTGAACATCTGCAGAATCGAGATCTGCCTTTTCATTCGAAGACTCCTTTTCTTCCTGAGCAGAACCTTGCACCACTGGGTCCTTTTCTTCTTCCTGGTCTACCTTTTCATCTTGCTGGTCTACAAACGACGCCTCGTTTCTTTCACTTTCAAGAGACAGAGGAAGTCTCGGGGCAACCTGTTGCTTCTTGCATGCGCTCTTAAACGTACCACCGACTTTTGGCGATGCTGGCTCAGAGGCACCTGCTGGTGGGCAAGCGTCATCCGCTTTTTCGGTTATGGGTTTGGGTGGCAACTTCAGTCTGCGGGATCGAATTCTATGCCCTACCAAAGTTCTGCGTCTTTTTTTGCTTTCTCTGCATGGTTTCGGGGGAGCAGACGGAGGAGGCTGTGCTTCCTCGGTGACCGGAGGCTCTAGAACCGAAACGCCGGCATCCTGGTCAGTGGGCATCTCCTCAGGCTTAATGTCTTGCTGAGCTTCTGTGAGAGTTAGAGGCTGAAGTGCAGCACCATCAATGATCGTGGGTTCTGTTGCTTCGGGCAAAGGCGCTTCACAAGACTGGTGTCTCTCTGGAGCAGGTGCTGACCGTGGTGGTTTTCTTGGAACAGATCTCCTGGTTGAGCGGCCAGCTTTAACGGAGCATTCCTTTAATTTCGGTTGTTCACATGGTGCTGGGAGCTCCTCGGACTGAGGTTTGGCTTCAGTGGTATGAATTTCTGTTTCAGCAGTAGTTTCACAATCAGGGCTCACATCAGATGGGGTGGCTATAGATTTCCGCTTGTGTACCGACCAAGGTTTATGCCTTGTACGCTTCTTTCTGGCAGTGTTCTGACTCAATCTGGGCTTTTCCTTGGGCACAGGAGGGGCAGTAGTTTCCATCTGGTTCTCGGGTACTTCCGCGGAAGACTGACGATCACAGGCTTCAGCAGAAAGCTCTTTAGGGTCAGGTGTAGCTGGAACCTTTACAAATGGTTGCTTTAAACCGTTGTGGTTCTTAGGCGAGGTTCCGTTCATCTGAAGGGGTGAGATTAAATCGTTACTCACGAGATCGTCCGAATTCGTCTGCGTAGCCTCCTCTGAACGAAGGCCTTTCGCAAGTTCTGACCTAACAGGAAGCAGCTCACTTTTTCTAGAGGTCTCCTCGTCTTTCTCAGTGTCGTCGAGACTTTCTAGGGTTTCGGGGGCAGCGCTAACGACAGGATCGTGATTTTCTAATGTCTGTGGAGTGTTCTGAACGTCTGAAATGACTGCAGGCCTAGATGCAGACTCAGACTCCGTGGAAACATCTTTCCCCTCGGCGCATTTCAATGGAGGTTCTGTCTCGTTGCTAAGGCTAACTGGTGCTTTGCTTACGTTTTCCTGGGTTTGTGGACTTACACCCTTGCTTTTGCACTTTACCAGCGTAAGAGTCCAAATAAATTTGCTGCGTTTTTTGCGCGACCGAGCCTTGGGATTCCGTATTCTTGTGAGTTTTAACCCGGGAATACCCACAAACTCCTTCTCGATGGACTGCATCTCGGCAGAGTCGCCTGCCGGCTGCTCAGACGAAAGAACGCCGTTCTCCTTCACCTTCTCGGAGATCTTGTCCTTGCGATGCCTCTTCTTTTTTTTACCCTTTTTCTTTTTGGACGGTGGCACAGAATCCTGGACCGCGGACACTTCCAACAACGACTGCTTCAATCCACCCTCGCCGTTGCGATCTCCCGATTCTTGGGCGTGACTCGAGTCTGCCCTGTGCCGCCTCCGAATCACGAGCTTTTTCACTTCGGCGCTTTCTTTTGAGGCACTGTCTGTTGGCTCTACCGCGTTTTCCTCCGCTTTCGGCTCCACAGCGTCGCGACATGGTGCCGGCTGGGACTTGCGGGCGGATTTCCTCAATTTCTCCTCCGTTTTTTGGTCGCCAACCTCTGCGTCAGGCACTCTCTGAGGGGCGGATTCTGCCTTTTTGTCAGCCGACCGCCCACGCCTTCTTGTGTTGACCTGCTCGTTCACCTCAACAGGAGAACTATCAGTAGCTTGTGCGCCTCTTTTTAATTTCACGTGCGCGCTCGAGGCCGCGGCACACTGAGTTTTAGCTTCAGGCAGGACTTTGTTTACTCTCCGCTTTCGTTCGGATTTCTGGGGCAACGACGTATCCAGCTTCACTCGCTTCCTAGCTACTAGCTTGATGGTGAGTCTCGGTGCTAACGGTACTTCTTTGGCACGGTCTCTTTTTCGTCCGGGCTTTGAAAGCTTATCTGTGCCAGAGGCACCACCTTCAACTGCCACAGTATTAATAGACTCCTTACTGCGCAGTTCCTGTCCACATACCACATCATTTTCAGGTGTCTGACTGGTCTCTACATCAGTGATTGGTGCAGCAGCAGCAGCAGCAGGTCTCTTTGTGGATTTTGTTGACGCACGATTACCTGCAAAACGTAGAGAAATTTCAATCATTGCTTGACTTGCACTTTTACAGTACCCAACACGGTCAAGGGTTCCATTGAAAAATAAAGGATAAATACTGTCAAAATCTGATTTTTGAGGATCTGATGTCATTTTTTTTTATGCTTTACTTCATTAGCCATTCATCCTACCAGCAAAAACCATTTCTCATGACATGCGGAGTATAACAGAGGTCAGCAACATTCACACTTGTTACAGACGGGTGGCATGAAGTGTCATTTCCTCATTAGGACATTACTGAAAGTTGGATGGTAGAGTCTGCCCCCGACTTACGTTTGGGAGGATTTCGTCTTGACTGGGCAGAACCACGCCTACGTCCCTTCAAGGCTTCAAAGCCTGCGAATTCAGCTACCTGTAGTTAACACAGAAGGAACAGGTGTTAATTTTCTTCTATAATATTGTAAACATCATCTGCTTCCATGTCGATCACAGCGGTCAGTGAAGTCACGGACCGTCATTCCGAACACAAAAAATGTGACCTCTGCATTTACTCATCGCACATGCAAACGTGGAGCAGCGGGCAGCTACCAACAGCGCCCGGGGAGCAGTGTAGCGGGACAGTTCCTCATTCAAGGGTACCTCCGGGTCTGGACTTAAACCTGCGACCTTCTGTTCACAAGGGCAAGGTCCTAACCACTAGGCCTCCACTGCCCACAATACCATGGGGTCTCCAACATGATATTAAGACTCGTTTAATGCTGCAACATTTCCTCAAGTAACCGATTTAAACCATGTTCTAAATGACCAAAAAATGGATGCAACTTGTTAACCAATGGGATTTGTATGGTGTGATGTTTCAGCGCCAGATTTAGGTTTAAATGTCATAAACCTAACCAGCGCAGAAGCTGAATCACACATTTCTGAAAATGTAGAAATTGTGGTTCAATCTACTGGAATTACCATCACAGAGACCAATAACATCAATAAAACAGATTTTTTTTTTTTTTAGTGAGATTATAGTGTAATAGTTACATGGAGTTGCTGGTTCAAATCCCAGACCAGTACTAGCACCACTGAGGTACCCATGAGCAAGAAACTCTCCCCGAACACTGCTCCCCAGACGCTGCCCACTGCTCCTGCATGGATGACTGAAATGCAGAGGTCACGTTCTGTTGTGGTGCACTGTGTGCGGTGTTCACAATGACACCTCACTCACTCACTCACTCACTCACTCACTCACTCACTCACTCACTCACTCACTCACTCACTCACTCCACTCACTCCACTCACTCACTCACTCACTCACTCCACTCACTCCACTCACTCCACTCACTCCACTCACTCACTCCACTCACTCACTCACTCCACTCACTCACTCCACTCACTCACTCCACTCACTCACTCCACTCACTCACTCCACTCCACTCACTCCACTCACTCACTCCACTCACTCACTCCACTCACTCACTCCACTCACTCACTCCACTCACTGAAACGTTCCAGAAAACTGTAAATGCAGAACCAAATATTTGTGTTTGGTCAAATCAAACCCTTAGCCCTATGGAAATAATTGTTTAAGCAATTACCATGCAGATACCAAAACGATGGATTTGTCATCACAAACACACTCAAGCACCACAACAAAATGTGACCTCTGCATTTAACCCATCACACGTGCACACGTGGAGAAGTGAGCAGCTACCAACAGCGCCCGGGGAGCAGTGCAGCGGGACGGTACCTTACTTAAGGGAACCTCAGTGGTGCCCGCCGTGCTGTGTTCACAATGACAAGTATCACTCACTTAAACTTAAAGTCTGACTTACTACAACACTACCAAACAGGGCTGAAGGATTTACTGAAAATATATATTTTTTAGTTTTTTAAATCAGTATTTTAATTTAAATGTGAATATTTTTCCACAAATTATTTTTTCCACCCAGTAAAAAAAATGTATAATAATGTATTAAATGTAAAGTGCCAACAGCTGCAGTCCTGGAGATCAGTGAACCTCATTCACCAACCGTCCTTAAGCAGAAATTTCTTCCTAAAATCCACATACGCAGTTTTCACAAAGACTCATTTTAAGGATATGATCTTGGGCAGGAATTGATTCTACGGACACTCAAGAACAACAAAGACACATCTGAGCACTAACAGTGGAGGCCTAGTGGTGAGGACCTTGCCCTTGTGAGGAGAAGGTCACAGGTTCGAGTCCCCCGGCACCACTGAGGTACCTTTGACCAAGATACTGTCCCACTACACTGCTCCCCGGGCCCTGTTGGAGGCCGCCCGCTGCACCACATGTGCACGTGTGATGGGTTAAATGCAGAGGTCACATTTCCATGTGGTGCTTGAGTGTGTTCACAATGACAAAGAGTCACTTTCACTTCATGTTTGTGCAAAATTAGACTTTTTAAAGGAATTTTCTCAAGAAAAAATGTAAAGTAAAAAAAAAAGTAGAAAAATTGGTGAATGAGGTCCATTATTACTAAAGACGCTCAATTTAAAACCTGTCGGAATGGAATTTAGGATATAATCAAAACTGCAGCCCCTGTAATTGAAATATTTTACACCAAAGTTTAAAAACCTTCCCTATAGCCTCAGTGAGATATGAAGCAGGATAACGAACAGGAATCTGGATCAAAGTGATCTAGACGTTGCACACTCCTATCCACAATAATCTAAAGCTAAACGCTCAATGTCCTTGCAGTGTTAATCCAGGTGGATTCAGCCTCAGTTTCCACATTTTAGCGACATGCATCAGCATGACAATAATCAGCATGGGCCAGGAATCCCCCAATCAGGGCATCCCCCTGAGGTTCCCTTGAGCAAGGTACCGTCCCACTACACTGTTGGTAGCTGCCCGCTACTCCACGTGTGATGGGTGAAATGCAGGGGTCACATTTCGTTGTGGGGAGTATGTTCACAATGACGGTCACTTTCACTCACTTTTGTAAAATGTTTGTATATAACTTAATACAGTTCTTGGCTTCGCACATGTACATTTCCCTGGGCCTCAGTATAGTCTCTGCCTCTCTGCCCATCTCTCGATTAGGGCTGCACGATATGGACAAAATATCAATATTGCGATTATACCACTACCTACTGTGACTGTGCCGTTTTCCACTATACTGAAGGGTCCAGATGGAGTAAAAAAGGCTCGAAGTGTGAACGCACTTAAAGCATCACATCCTCCCTCCCCTATCCATGCAGCCCGGCGACGGAAACTACGCTCAAAAACAGCCCATTTTCAGCTCGCCGTTTTTGTGAGGTCACAACACCAATATGTTTAAACAGATCTCTTTAATCAGTCTACAAGTTTAGCCCCGCCCCTTCACAAGGAAGTTCTAAGAGGTTCTGTGACCTGGGTGGAGGCTCATCGTTCCTCTCGTCTCTCCGTCCACCTCTCTACAGGTTACTCAGGCCATAGGAACAGCAATGTAAGTCAGAGAGGGCGGAGGTGTCCTAGTGGTTAGGACGCTGTCTTTGGGACCTGAAGGTCGCATGTTCATGTCCCGGCCCGGACACTACTGAGGTTCCCTCACCGCTACCGTCCCACTACACTGCTCACCCGGGCGCTGTTGTGTGCACGTGTGATGGGTTAAATTGCATTTCGTTGTGGTGCCTGGGTGTGTTCACAATGACAAATAGTCACGTTCACTTCAGAAGGTTCCCCAGTAAAAACATGGGCACGCTGATGCACCTGAGAGATGCCCCTCCCCCCCAGTGCAGACCCAGCAGCAGCCCACCTGCTCGGGGCTTCGCCTCAGTGGACACGCTGGAGGCTGCACGCTCACCCTGCACTGCAGGTCATCCAGCTCTGGTCAGCTCGCTCTGTCCAAGGCATGAAGCTTTTACTGGAGCTGTGTACCAGATCGACCCCCTCACACACGTGCGCAGATCTGATAAAAATCGGGGAAGCTCCACAGCAGAGGCACCATCACCGCACACACAGTGAGCGGGCGCTGGTGATCGGAGCACACCGCGCACACACACCTTCTGCCTGGTAGCCACAATGCTACAGTAGCTCTCCCCCTCCCCCTCCATAACACACACAGGGTAAGAGCGCGCTATGAGCGATCCGCGCGCGCACAGCTCGTTCGTTCGTTTATTAATTTTTGGGCTCGTGCACGATCCGCGACGTAAGCCGCACCACACGCACGATCTTACGACGCGGAACTTTCGCGCACACGCTAACGCATCCGACGCGCCCAGCCTGGTCTTCCCCCTTAGCCTGCCACTACTCCGCCTCCTCCTCATGTCCATTTTGTTCAGACGGCTATAGCTCCCCGTGCACGGCTCACAACGCGCTCCGCCGCCGTGCTAAACGCTGCACTCGCCATCCAAGCAGCGGCACCGCAGGGCCTGCGGGGCTCCGGCAGCTACGCCGCTATGCTAACTCGCTTTCCGCGCACAACGAAGGCCCCAGCGGCGGTCTGAGCTCACCTCCTCGCTCCCGCTCGAGCTGTAGCCAGCCTCGCCGAGGCTCCTGTAGCTCGCCTCGATCCCGAGCAGGCGCATATGAGACTGGTCCTCGGCGCACGCAAGCGGCGGGCAGGCGGGCCTCGGGCCTCCTCCTCCGCCGCCGCCGCTGCTGATTTCGTCGACCCCGCAGCGGCCGAGCTGCCAGCGCTTCTCGGAGCGCAGGCGACTCCTCGACGACCACGGGCGGCCTGGGAAACGGCCCCGTGCCGCGCCCATACCCACAGCGCCCGCGCCTCCAGCGGCAGCCGCGGTCGCTGATCCGCAGCCCGCTGCCGCCATCATAGTTTCGACAACAACAGCGATAGATTAGCAACTCGGGCTTGACTGAAGAGGGGGAAGCGCCAGATCGGGGGGAGGGAGGGAAGGGGGGGCCGTTGTTAGGCTGTGGTGCTCTCTGGGAAATTGAGTCCTGCAGTAGTGCGGAATACACATATATACACACACGCATGAATAAAATATATAAAAAATTATATATATAAACTATAATTATATATATATATATATAATAAATGATTTTTATATATTTTATTCACAATACCACAACAAAAACGTATGACATGTTTAAACTGAATAAATGTTTAAAGAAAAAAACAATGTAATTTTGAATATTTTATGGGAACAAAAAAAAGTTGAGACTGGACTACAGGTAGACCAGTTCATCACCCTGATTCTCCTACTGCTTTTTTGGAATCGGAGTTGTGGGCAGGTGGCCTAGTGGTTAGGACTGTGCCCCTCCAGACTTGTAGGTTCAAGTCCCGGCCCGGGCACCATTGCACTGAGGTTCCTTTGAGCAAAGCACTATCCCACTACACTGCTCCCCAGAGCTGTTGGTAGCTGCCCACTGCTCCACGTGTGCACGTGTGATGGATTAAATGCAGAGGTCAAATTTCATTGTGGTGCTTGAGTGTGTTCACAATGACAAATAGTCACTTTCACTTTAAAATACATATTTCAACAAAGATAACCCAATTGTGATCTTATGAAACTGTGCTAGAAATCATACAAAAAAATAGACAGAATAATTTTCACCACAAATAAATAAGGTAACTAGTTAGCAGTGAAATCCATCTGTCAATTTTCTAAAACACTTCTTCTGTTTCTGGCTCGCGGGGAAACTGGAGCCAATTCCAGCTGACTGCGGGCCTAAGGCGGGGTTCACCAAGGACAGAAGGCCAACCCATCGCAGGGCAACACATAGGCAGACAACCATTCCCACCTATGGGTAATTCAGAGTATATCAGTAAAACATTAGTTTTAATATTTATTATTATTATTATTACTACTATGTATTTTCAGCTACTGTAATTAAACTGTTATAATCCTAGTTCTGCTATTTAAATCTAAAGTTTTAAAGTTTGTAAAGCTAAATGCTGAAAATAAATAATAAACAGCACATTCCTCTAATTTCACCCTACTTAGATATTAAGTAACCTAGTTGAACACAAAAGATTAAAGACTCAAAGATTAAAGAGTAAAATATTCACTATAAAATAAAAGTAAACTTAAACATGCACTTTATGTTGTTAGTTGTGTAGTGTTTGTGGTCCTGTGTTTCATGTAGCACCATGGTCCTGGAGGAACGTTG
>JBBPDA010000001.1:15942454-15974855 GCA_037974385.1 Arnoldichthys spilopterus | reverse complement strand
AAATGCAGAGGTCACATTTTGTTGTGGTGCTTGAGTGTGTTCACAATGACAAATAGTCACTTTCACTTCACTTCAGTATTACTTTCCATCAAAACACTGGTTTGGGCTAAATCAGTCCTTCATTGGACGAAATTAGGTGCTAATGGAACTTCACACACACATAATGACTGGAGGAATGGAGGAGAAATCTGGAGCCAAACCTGTGTCTTCTGACCAGCTCATATCATTAACTACTTTTCACAAATAAAATAAATCTTCATTCTTTTCACTGCTTTCCTGTTTGTTTGCGTTGATTCTAATGTTCACTTGTGTTTTTGTTGAAGAAAGAAACTCACTGCTCAGATAAATGACTTAAAACTATTAACACAGGTGTCTAAGACTTTTGCACAATACTGTACAAATATTACATTTATCTTTATATTACATATATTTCTGTATCTTGCCTTGCAAATATCTTTTTACAGGTATAATATAGTGTGTATGTATTGTTAACTTATAGATTTATATTATTTATTATACATTTTTTACTTTCTCTTATCTTTTATTCTCTAATGTCTTATTCTCTAGACACTACACACTCGTTGGAGCATTTGAGGCTACATTTCACTGCACGTTGTAACTGTAAGTGTGACTGACCAACTGCTTGAATCTTGAAATCTGTAGGGAGATTTATTCCTCACTCATCTTAGTGTTTAATCATAAAACAAAGTCTGAGTGCGTTGCCTCTTAAGGTTTTATTGAGAATTTGTTTTTGCAACTGTTCAATAAAGCCACTGAAAGGTTTCACTCAGTGGTGGTTGAAGTTCTTCTTTTCACCCATATTGCTCTAGTTGGTAGCGATGGTCTGATCGATCCAGTTGCGCAGGTAAGAAACACGAGAATAAACGGCAGGAGTGCGGACGTTGCAGTTGCTGGTACCCCAGGACACAATACCCACCTGAGTCCAGACTCCACCGCTCTCACAGACCAGAGGGCCACCGGAGTCACCCTACAGGTAAAACATCATCAGCATGCGTCAGTAAACGTGATATTAACCTTAAGTGAATGAAATGCTTGTTAGATGTGTGATCATACAGATTTGTGTTATTTTTATAGATGCCTGTGTCACATGTTCAGTGGTTTACATAAACACAGAGGTTATCTGATCTCATGCCCACATGTATGTTCATGCCACATTTTCTCACCTGGCAAGAGGAGACTCCAGAGGCTCCAGCACAGATCATAGCATCTGTGATCCTGTTCTGGCCCCAGTGCTGTCTGCACTGTGCTTGGCTCAGTATGGGCAGTGCAGTTTGTTGCAGATAGCGGGGGGTTGCTAATGGAGTACCAGACAGAGGAGAAAAACAATTGTTAAAGCTCAAAGCATAGATAGAAAAATATGAAAGTGACTTGTTTTGTCATTGTGGACACACACAAGGTGCACCACAACATTAAACCCATTTAACCCATTACACATGGAGCAGTGGGCAGATATGAGAAGAACCTGGGGAGCAGTGTAGTGGGATGATACCTTGCTCAAGGGTACCTAAGTGAACCTGTGACCTTCTGATCACAAGGGCAAGGTCCTAACTACTAGGCCACCACTGCTGATCATATGCCTTCATTCTGATAAAAGAATGTGAACGTTAGCATAAACATAAATGAACCCAATAAAGGGGCTTGAAAAAATTCTTAAGGTCTCCTTAAGTACGATTGAAAATAATTCATTCATTCATTTTCCAAACCGTTTATCCATATCAGGTTGTGGGGAAGCTGGAGCCAATCCCAGCTGACTACAGGCCCAAGGCAAAACACATGATTTAATGATTTCATTTGCATAACAACAAATGACCCCCCCCCTCTCAGAGAGTTGTACATTTTCAGTAATTCCAGTGTAAAGGGAGATTTACCTTTAGGTTGCACTGCCTTGTGTAAGAATTAACAGTTTATGTATAAGCAGATAATAGTATGGGTGCACTCACAGGTAGTTCCAGTCTTTCCCCAGCCAGTGGTGACACAACGAGTGCCTGCAGGTACATTAGCACTGGATGAGGCCACACACACAGGGGACACCCGGTTGGTCATTTGTGCTGGAGTGGACAGCTTCAGCAGGGTGATGTCATTGTTAAAGTTTTGGCTGTTGTAGTAAGGGTGGGTGATGGACTGGAAATGATGAAGATGGACACTGTTTAGGGAGCTTGCTTAGGGAAATGAATGGCCAAGCATAATTCAACACAAAAATGCCTGAAATTAATGGGCTAAAATAGATTCTATCAGCAAAAACAAATTCTGAATCTGTCTAAATATATTCTACATAATGTAAATGATAGATATTCACTCAGAAGAAAGTAAAACACACACACACACATACACACCTTGGCAATGTTCATAGTTTGAAGAGGCTCAGCATTGGACTGGCGATCATACTCTCCAAGGATCACACGGTGACGGCCAGCCCTACAGAACAGCATGGAAATGAGCATGAACGTAAAAAAACAACATTCCATTCAGGATTACAGTACAAGAGTACATAAGTAAGTAACTCACATTACACGGCAGTGGGCAGCAGTGACGACCCAGTACTGGTTCAGAAGAGATCCGCCACAGAAATGGAAGCCATTTGTCTCCTGATTAGAAACATGGGCATCTGTTAATTATTTGTATCTTTCAATACAAACACACACACTCACACACACAAACACAGTTTTTTTATTTTTATATTTAGATTTACATTTACATATTATGGATTTTATATATATAGTTTAATGTCTAATATTGTGCTTCCATCAGTCCCAAATTCCTATTTGTGATGAGTACTCAAATCACCCTTTAAAATAATATTTAATAATTTAATATTATTTAATATTAATATATTAATATTTAAGTTTCATAATTAAAATGTAATCATGTTTTTAAGTGAGTGGCAGTGGTGTGGTTAGGTCACTGCCCTTGGGACCTGAGAGCCCTTGAGCAAGGTACCATCCCACTACACTGCTCCAGGTCTTGGAAGTCGCTTTAGGATAAAAGCATCAGCCAAATGAATAAATGTTTAAGTATATATTTAAGTATGATGGTTACTTCAGCTGCAAGTTACACTGATCAGCCCTAACATTTGACATTGCCTGCCTAATATTGGCAGTAGATTCCCCCTGACTGACTATATATATATATATATAGAGAGAGAGAGAGAGAGAGAGAGAGAGAGAGCGAGGGAGAGAGAGAGAGTTATACACATAAAATGCTAACTTTGTTACCTGGAGGGACACCTGCCAGGGCCAGGACCCAGACACTGCATTCTCTCCATTCACAATCTTGTTGTAGCCACTAATCTTAGGCTTAATTGCAGGTACTCCACAGCCTGTGAGCAAGATTTTCAGATAAATACAGACATTATGCAATTTAAAATAATATTTTACATACAATGAAAGTTATAATTCCACCTTTCCACAGGGGTGATTAGCCCACAGAGAACTCACCCAGTGTGGAAGCCACCAGTGCAAGACAGCTAATGATCCAGAGCATTGTGCCAATGAGTCTCTCTGCTGGAACTTCAGAGACCCAGGTGCTGCTTTATAGTCCACCTAGGATCTGATATAGCTGAGAAAATTCAAGGTGCTGCAAAACACCTGGAAAAATCCCACAACTCTGGAACATTCATATCTGTCATGTATACTATGAGAAACTATAGGACATGTAGGTAAACACTGCCAACCCCCAAAACAGGTTTTTTTTTGCATTTTTTAAATGTAATATGTATTTATGCCTCATTTAAGTATTTGTATTGTTTTTGCAATGCATTTAGGATTTTTCACACACAGTTAAAAGTGTTTCTTCATTCTGACACACACACACCGTACACACACACACAAACACATTTATGTTACATTGAGATTTTTAGCATTTGGCACCACGTATCAGCATTTTGAATCTGATGTGGGCACCACAGGAAGCCAGTAAAGGGTTTGCAGCAGTGGGGGGTGGGGTGTGTGTGTGTGTGTGTGTGTGTGTGTGTGTGTGTATATTAAAGACCAGACATGCTGCTGCATTCTGAATCAGTTGTAGAGGTCTTGTGGTCCAGCCAGGAGAGATTTGCATTACTCCAGTCTTGAAATGACAAGTGACTAGATGAAAATCTGAGTAGCATTGGTGGTGAGGAATGGAGGGACTTTTCTGATGTTGTATAGAAGATACCTGCATGTTTGGGAAAGGTTATTAATGTGAAAAATGTGAGACACACACACATGCTCAAACATCATGACAGTGTGGTGAGTTTTATCTCAAAACAGCCTTATTCTTCACACAATGCTAATGGTATTT
Organism: Arnoldichthys spilopterus; assembly: GCA_037974385.1. Lineage (NCBI taxonomy): Eukaryota > Metazoa > Chordata > Actinopteri > Characiformes > Lepidarchidae > Arnoldichthys > Arnoldichthys spilopterus. The sequence continues at coordinate 15,970,559 of JBBPDA010000001.1, read as the reverse complement.
TTTATAGCAGGTCTGAAGGCCATTTTTGCTTTTTTCATGTTTAACATTTAAAACAGTCTTATTTTCAGTGGGAAGACTGGATGTGGAAATCTACTTTTTTTCTGCATTGAAATGCAAAATAGACAAAAAACACAAGACAAATGCATGAGGAGAAACCATCTTAGTTTATTGAAATGAGTGTAATGGTGAAATGCCTACCAGTGGACTGTTAAGTGACTTAGCTCTGAGGAAAGTCTACAGTAAGTGTGTCAGGAAATGTAGCTAGAAAAGAGGAAGCAACAGCAATAAGGCCTCTATCTAAGCTAAGAACATGGTGTCGCCTATCATTAGATCAATCAGGATTCGCTGATTGAAAAAAAATTAAATCTAATGCCGATATAAATGCAAGAAAAATGCTGTGTGTTACAACATAAGAGGCACACTGATTTGGTCATATGCTGTATGTTGGTCTCAGCTGACACTGGCTCCCATTCACAAATTCTATAGGATTCACTGAAAAACGTGAGCTGTGTTGAAGAGTAGGGCTCTTTTTCTGGTTACTGGTGAATGGATTTCTCTCTCCCTCTTGCATGGTTTTAGGTCTAGTCAACTTCCTCAATGGTGGGGCCAGAGGAGGCACCAGCACCTGCACCTCCAGGGAAACCTCCTGGACCACCAGGCATTCCCCCTGGCATGCCCCCAGCACCCTGGTAAAGCTTGGTGATGATGGGGTTGCAGACTTTCTCCAGCTCCTTCTGCTGGTGCTCATATTCATCTTTTTCTGCAGTCTGTGGCACAGTGAAAGACAGAAGGAGAATAAATCACTTATGATTTATTATGCAATGTAACATCTAATGCTGAGATTCCATCAGTCAGTGTATTACTGGGATCTAATAGGTGATGTTTCCTATAGGGGAAGGTCAGATTATATTTTACAGCTTTGCATTTGTTATGAGTACTCAAATACTCAAATCACCCTTAAAAAGAATATTTTAGTTTTATAAATAAGCATAATTTTCAGTATGTTTGTTCATGCAGTTGTAAGTGCACCAATCAGCCATAACATTTAACACCACCTGGCTAACACTGAGTGTGTCCCTCATGCTGTTGAAACAGCTCTGACTGTGCTGCACTGTGTTCTGATCCTTTTCTGTCAGTCAGCATTCACTTTTTAAACCACAGTAGCTCTTCTGTGGGATCAAACCAGACCGGCTAACCTTTACTTCCCACAAGCATCAGTGGACATTGGGTGCACATGACCCTGTCACAGATTCAGCAGTTGTCCTTCCTTTGATCACTTTTGGTAGGTACTAACTAAAGCACACCTGGAACACTCCACAAGACCTGCCGTTTTTGGAGATGCTCTGACTCAAGTCAAGATGATCTAGTCATCACAATAAGGCCCTTGTCAAAGTGACTCACATGCTTACGCTTCTGCTTTCAGCACATCAGCTTCAAGAACTGAGTGTTCACTTGCTGTGTAATATATCCCAGGCGACAGGTGCCATTGTAATGAAATAACTAGATAGTCATTGTTATTCACTTCACCTGTCAGTGGTGTAGTGTAGTAGTAAGTAAGTGTGATGTGGTAACAGTGAAAAGTTCTTGTCATAGCAGAGTGATTGTAGCCTCTCATTCAAATTCACCTTTTCAAAACTCACTGATCACTGTTTTACCTTTGATATGGTTTAATGTGTTGCTCTTGTTTTTTTTTAAATCAAATTATTTTATTTGACTAATTTTTTCTCCTTTGTTATGGTTTGTTATGTTATTTGTTAAGACCTTCAGGCCTTGCTGCAAAGAAATTATAGCATAACTAGGTAGTTTCTGGAGCTACAAACCTGCCTGAAAGTAGGGCCACTCAGGAAGCAGTAGCAGCATTTAGTGTTTCCCCTTTTTACCCACCGTCATAACCCACCCAGCAACAACAGCAATAAACAAATCGTCTGCTTGAAATGTTAAGGTTCTGTCTGCATACTGAGTGGTTTTGACATATAAAGTTTCTTGCATTCAAAATAACAAAACTGATACAAACATCTCACATTATGTTAATAATCTGTCATAGAAAAAGAATATATGACTCAGTTTTGACAAAAATGTCAGAAAGAACCTTATTCTGAAATATAGACATTTACACCAAGCATTTCCATGCATCTTGAATGCATCTCCAGTGATAATGTTACTGGATTTCATGAGTGAAGGAAGGGTGCTGTTTTTTTACTATGTATTATGTCTGTTGCTGACTTTGTCAGACATTAATGCCACCCAGGTCTTTGTCTACATGTTCAAGCTGATGTAAACATTTAGACTGCAGGACTTCGTGGAAGAGGAGATTAAGAAAAAAGCTATGCATCTGCTTTTACTTTTGCTGCGTGCTTTGAGTTTGAAGCCTGTTTGGGTGATGGAATCACAATACAACTCTGAGACACACACTGTTCACACTTTACACAAGGCAGAAAACAGCCTTACTGCCTTTACCTGGTTCCTGTCTAGCCAGGCGATGACCTCATTACACTTGTCCATGATTGCCTTCTTATCATCTGCACTGATCTTGTCTTTGAGCTTCTCATCCTCGACTGTGCTCTTCATGTTGAAGGCCAGGGACTCCAGAGTGTTCTTGGCTGTGACCTTCTCCTTCTGGGCTTCATCCTCCACCCGGTAGCGGTCAGCCTCCTGCACCATGCGCTCAATATCCTCCTTGGACAGGCGGCCTGAGAAAGGCACAGGTGGTTAGAATAAAATGGAAGAACAAAGTCTAAGTCTTAGAGGCTCGATTTTCTGCAGGTACCTTTGTCATTAGTTATGGTAATCTTGTTCTCCTTGCCAGTGCTCTTGTCCACGGCCGACACATTAAGAATGCCATTGGCGTCAATGTCAAAGGTCACTTCGATCTGAGGGACACCTCGTGGGGCAGGGGGGATGCCTGTCAGCTCAAACTTGCCTAGAATGTTGTTGTCCTTCGTCATGGCTCTCTCTCCTTCATACACCTAATGACAAACAATGAAGACTTCACTGTAGCAGACTAAAGCTTTGGGGAACCCCTGCTCTTGTCACTGATGTAGCATCGGTTTTCACTAAGGAATACCTGGATCAGCACTCCAGGCTGGTTGTCTGAGTAGGTGGTGAAGGTTTGGGTCTGTTTGGTAGGGATGGTAGTGTTCCTCTTGATGAGCACAGTCATGACACCTCCAGCTGTTTCAATGCCCAGAGACAGTGGAGTGACATCCAGCAGCAGGAGGTCTTGAACATTTTCTGATTTATCACCTGATAGGATGGCTGCCTGGACAGCTAGAGGGTAATATGAGAAGGTCAGAGTCTCATAAAGTACAGTAATGAAGCACTATTTTACTTAATCAGAACAATAATGCATGAACTAACAGGCACCCCTAGACCACTTGTGATTTCGCCACCCACCTGCCCCATAGGCGACTGCTTCATCAGGGTTAATGCTCTTGTTTAGATCACGACCATTGAAAAAGTCTTGCAGCAGTTTCTGGATCTTGGGAATGCGAGTGGAGCCTCCAACAAGCACAATGTCATGGATCTGGGCCTTGTCCAGCTTGGCATCACGCAAGGCTTTCTCCACAGGCTCTAGAGTACCTCTGAAAAGGTCAGCATTGAGCTCCTCAAAGCGTGCCCTGGTAATGGACGTGTAGAAGTCAGCCCCCTCGTAGAGTGAGTCTATCTCAATGCTGGCCTGTGTGCTGGAGGACAGGGTACGCTTGGCACGCTCACAAGCCGTCCTCAGCCGACGAACTGCTCGTTTGTTGCCTGTGATGTCCTTCTTGTATTTACGCTTGAACTCAGCGATGAAGTGGTTGACCATGCGGTTGTCGAAATCCTCACCCCCGAGGTGAGTGTCACCAGCTGTGGACTTGACTTCAAAGATACCGTCCTCAATGGTCAGAATGGACACATCAAAGGTGCCTCCACCCAGGTCAAAGATGAGGACGTTACGCTCACCACCAACCTATGACAAGAAGACCATATCTTCAGATTTGGAAATTAGGTTAGTTAGAAATAAGGCCATTGTTTAGGTAAAGGTTTAATTTACTGTAGCAACCATTAAATACTTGCAGTACTTGTTTACCTGACAAGCCAGAAGGTTTTCGACCGAGAAAACGAACCTGCTTGCGTGTAAAGTAAAAATGCCTGAGCACATTATTTAGGGGAGCAGCACCGTTCCACCTAAGCCTTTCGAGTGACATTAGTGCACTTTGAGCGTGTACCTGTATCTGTAATCAGTATCGTTCACCTACAGGCTACTAAAACATGCTGCTTAAATATGGCTTGACAATACGCCACTGACTTTAGATGCCGTTTTTGGTCAAAAGCGCAATGTCATTTCACTGCCTTAAAATAGCAACGTGCCCTGCCTCATTAAAAAAGCACCACTACTGAGAGCAAAAAACACATGCAAGATCATTTGTTACTTTGAAAATGTGTCTGCATGGCATGAAATAGAGGAATGCGCTGTAATGAAACTCGCAAAAACACTTTGTACTTTGTCTTCCACTGGTGCAAAACAGGGCCACAACTCACAGAATCTTTTTACCTTTTTGTCCAGTCCATAGGCAATGGCAGCTGCGGTTGGCTCATTGATAATGCGAAGGACGTTCAGGCCTGCAATGGTGCCAGCATCTTTGGTGGCTTGCCTCTGGGAGTCGTTGAAATAGGCAGGTACTGTGACGACGGCATTTGTCACAGACTGAAGAGAAAAGAAAACAGGGAAATATTTTGTTAAATGTAATTTTTTATATTATATATAAGGGGGTGTATTTCTGATTGTCTCTTATGAGTGCTGTTCACTTGCTGAGGTCTTCAGAGAGTAAACAGTGACAATCTCAGATCACTAATGTCTTGTTAGGCAGCTATTCTTGCTTTCTCTAGGCTCCCCACCCATCCTCTCTCTGTGTCCTTTCTGGGGGTTTTTTGGTTAACCTATTAACCTATTGTTAGTTGAAGATAACCACACAAAGCTGTTGGCTTTCACATATGGAACATTTACCAAATGGGTCTTTTCTTGAGTGCATGTAAGATCAAAATCAATAAAATCTTTTAGTGTAGTAAGCTAAGCTTTTATAAACAGGATGGAAATTTGCAGCATACACAAATCTCATGTTCAAAGTGTGAAAAGCCCAAGTGTTAAAAGGAACCTTGATAAGAGTCATTGGTCTTCTGAGAAGCATTTCCTGCACTATGGTTTTCAGAAGCAAAAACTCTGACTAACTGTTGCACATATGGTCCTTATGGGCTAGTGTGAAGTATGAGGCACTCTCTTGCAAAAAGATAAATTGTACAACTAGATAAACTGTATAAATATGGGTTGTTTTTTACTTTTGGCATAGCAAAAGGCCCCCCCTGATTTGATCTTACCTTTCCCAAATAGGCTTCAGAGATCTCCTTCATCTTAGTGAGGACCATGGAAGACACCTCCTCAGGATAAAAAGTCTTAATCTCTCCCTTGTATTCCACTTCCATCTTTGGCTTGCCCCCATCACTGATCACCTTGAAAGGCCAGTGCTTCATGTCTGACTGTACCACAGGGTCGTCAAACCGCCGACCAATCAAGCGCTTGGCATCTTAAAAAAAACAATTAAAAAAACATTTATTTCATTAAAAAAAATTTAATAGTAATAAATAAATTATATAAATATATATATAAATGTATACAGCTATGTAATTATTTATTGGCACCCCAACGTTCTGTGTTCTTGAAGTTCATTATACAACATTAGTGTTTGTGCTGCCATCTAGTGGAGAAAACTGATCGCTACAAGCATAAAGCTTTATTTATTATTTATATATTTATATTTTGCTGTTTACCAGAGTGTTATTTATATCTATATTTTAATATATATAATATTAAAAATATAAATATATATAAATACAGCCTTATTGTCTTACCAAACACAGTGTTGTTGGGGTTCATGGCCACCTGATTTTTGGCAGCATCTCCAATCAGTCTCTCTGTGTCTGTGAAGGCAACATAACTAGGCGTGGTCCTGTTTCCCTGGTCATTGGCAATGATCTCCACCTTGCCATGCTGGAATATGCCAACGCAGGAGTAAGTGGTGCCTAAGTCAATGCCTACTGCTGGACCTTTAGACATTTTGTCTGAAACACAGGGGAAAGAAACAGTGAGTGACAGAGCTATGGCCCAGCTGCCTTTCTAAAAGGCCCTAACATGAGTACTGGGTGTATGCCAAGAAGAAAAGTGTGTGCCTATATGTGTGTACCAGATGCTTGAAACAGCACACATCACAGAAACTAAAACCCATCCATAATTTTACAGAATGATAATAGTAAATACACTATGAGGCCTAATGATAAAACTTAATGGAGCATTTCTCATCACTGATTAGAAATAATTAGTGTTGCAGTTGACATAGTTTGGTGATTAATGCCACTGTGCTCCAAGCAAACTGGGGTTCAGTTCCCAGTACAGCCAAGCGCACCTCACTATACCAGTAATCGTCCTTGGGAAAGACTCTGAATGCTACATTTGCTTACATCTGTAACATAATTCAGTTGTAAACTGCTCTGGATAAAATTTCCTAATGTTTAAATTTAACTATTCATTTTTTTCTTATTTGCTTCTGCATTTTAATATGCAATTTACTATAAATTAATTATGCTACTGAATGAAAGTGACTGTAGCATTGCTACATAAACGATTATTGGTCATTATAGGATGTACAAACTCTAAATTTGTTTTAAATAAGTTCCAGAGGGAGTTAATGAGACAAGAGCACCCTGCTGAAAACAGGCCGAATCTTCTCCCTCTCTCTCTATCACTGTAGCATGGAGCCAGTGGGATCATGTGGCCTGAATTGTGTTAAATAAATTGACCAAACTGGCATTTTTTATGCTCACCCGTGGGTATGTCCACACTGGAGCACGTTCCTATATGTGCAAGGCCAGCTGGGCGATAAAACACAGGATCTTATTTCCCCAGTAAATAAATGACAGGGCAGTGTGTGTGTGTGTGTGTGTGTGGTGTATGTGAGAGTTTTAAATCCTACTTTAATTTCTTGTAATTAGATTTCATTCCTAATTTTATGGCTTACTCTATGTCTTATGCTCACTTTATCTCTGTAAAGCACATTGAATACCCTCTGTGCATGATCATGTTCTATAGAAGTAAACTCGCCTTGCCTCACACATCAAGGGTGAAAGCGTATCAGGGGAAAAGCCTAGGAGTGTATATACAGCTGAAGTTCATTTTTCCTGTTCCTAAGCGGCACAGAACCACAGAGAAGCAGAAGCCAACAGCCCCACCACACCCCATAGATAGAAAAAACAACATGTTGGACTGACACAGGACAAACACAAACCCAAGCTAGTTTTTTTTTGCAGGCCACTTGCAACACCTCAGAGAAAACTCTTTACCTTTCTTTTGGATTCAAGCTGCACTTGAGAGATAAGTGTATGGAACGTGTGAGTCTTCCTCAGCCCACAAACAGCACTAGAGTGGCCTCGGCTTAAGCCCCCGCTATAGAGCACTGCTGGCTCCGCTCGCGCTCCTGCCCCGCTGGAATCAGAGGCAGAGACTCTAGACTGTTCTGCGTTTATACCCACAGCAGCCAGAGAGATTCCAGCAGGCAGTCACCTGACCCTGCCACACACAGAAAGTTCCAGACTACATTGCTCATGTGCTCTGCCCAGCCAACAACTGCCTGGGACAGCAGTGCAGTTAGCAATCCACTGCAGGCAGTAATGCAAGAGCATTGCTGAGCTTGGGGACACTTTTTTGGGACATATATGATATGTCCACAGTTCCTAGTTATGCATACGGCTGCAATTTTATAACATTCATAAAGTTATTTCAGGGCACAAGGTAATGCAGAGATCATTGTTTGGCTTCGTTGACTCACTAAGCTGCAGTTAGTTAGATAAGCACATGCATGAAAGCGATAAGCTCACAACTAGGCCCTGACGCTGAAGAGTGTACGTTTTCGAGAGGGGAAAAATAAAAGAATGTGAAACACGTGAATCACTTTTCTTAGTGTTTTTCAGCAAGAATCTCTTCCCCATTTCAACACGGCAAAAGCAACGCAGCCCGCACACTCAGCTCTATTCTCTATTCAGTGAGTCATAAGGCAGAGGTTGTTTAAATGTCACACAGTAACCTTAAAATAACACCCAAACAACATTCCCCTTCCATCTCGACAACCTTAACACACACACACACGTACACAAAGGACGATTTATGATTTTGCAGAAAATGCAGCAATGCCTCATGATCAAACACCCCCATTCATCCCCAGTACTGACATTTTACATTTTAAATTACAGACATTTCCTGACAACAGCAAAAAAAATAACATTTGAATTAAATTATGGGCCCCACAGATGAATTATGCTGTGGAATTTTCCTAGATTATTCTTTCTTTGTGGTTTACTTAACTGTTCATTAGGCTTTTAGTACTTTTAGAACTGCTTACAGTTTTACTCCACAGTTTTTAAAGAAACTTTGCAAATATATTGATGTTTATTGTTGTATGTGATTTTCGAGTAAACTGTGAATATGTTTATTTACACCATTGTTGTGACTTCATTGTTATACCTAGTTGATGCCAAAATCTATGTGAAAGAATTGTTAAATGTTAAAACCTTTAGAACTCCATCCATCCATCCATCATCTAAACCGCTTCTTCCATTTCAGGCCGTAGGGAAGCTGGAGCCAATCCCAGCTGACTACAGGCCCAAGGCAGGGTTCACCCAGGACAGGAGACCAACTCATCACAGGGCAACAAAGAGACAGACAGTCATTCACTCACACGTACAGGGAATTTAGAGCATCCAATCAACCTATTGGAGCCTTTGGAAAGTGGGAGGAAACCAGAGAACCCCATGGAAACACACATGAACATGGGGAGAGCTTGCAAACTCTGCACAGAAGGGCACCCATGGCCGACCCTGGGATTGAACCTAGGACCTTCTTGCTGTGAGGTGACCGCATGCACCACCAAGCCGCCGTTTAGAATGCAAATCATGATACTGCTGTATTTAGTTGAAGTTAAAGACTGAAGAATTTTTTATTTGATTATTGAGAATTTATTTTATATTTATTATATTTGATTATTTAATGATTTTTTTTTTAAATGAAGACAACATCTTTGTGTGCCCTCACTAACCAGATATAGTAGGTAAATTAGGACAAGAACCTACAAGTAGTAACTGATTATTAAGTTATAGGGAATAAAGAGTCATTACTGTTGAAAATACAACGCTAGCTCTCAGCATAGAGGGACAACTGAATTCATGGAGGTGTAGTACACGGTGACGCCCAAGAATGGTTGAGGTGCATAACAGAGAAGGAATTTACAAAATAACTAATTAAATTGTAGCATAATGAGTAACACACATCTGTCCATTAGCAGTGTATTAAGCAGCAGTTAGTGCACAGATAATTAGCAAATAATCTATAAAATAATGCCTAAACCAGGTGTCACCACAATTACTATTCCAATTGCTAAGTGATTAATCATCATTATTAATCAATAAATAAGCAATACCTAAAGCTTAATGAACAGTTCAATAGAAATAATAGGTAATAAATCATATTAACCCACAATTAACAATAAATGTGGCTTAATGTATAGTGTTACCAGTGCATGTAAGTGTGTTAGACCAGGACCCCCACAGACTCCTTCCAGAATGGAGGGTGTCCTAGAGGGATGTCCACTCCCTGATCTATTTCTGACCCACTGATACTTGAGCACTGGGATCCACCGCACAGGCTCTTCTAGAAGGAGCAAAAGCTCCGGTCACCTTACACATAAGCTTTCTGAGAGTTGACAGTGTAAACACTGAGTGTATGTGGGTTTCTATTATTACTCTTACTGAGAAGACAACCAGCATTACATTTTTAGCCACCAACATATCCATATGTGCCCTTCATTTAGGGGCCCGACTGCACGAAAGTACTTAATTCTGTATCATCTAAAGAATTACACAAATGTTTGCAATATTTTATTAATAGGGGAAAAAATGCAATGCATACTTAAAATATAAGACCCCAGTGACCAGGTAATAGACCTAAAACATCTTAAACACCAAGAAAATGGTAATGAATGATCAGACATTACACATACTTTATACCCAGTTCATTAAAAAGACATTTATTTAGGTTAAAATACATGTTTGCATATGAAACCTCAAACACAATGATTGGAAAAGACCTTTACCAATCACTTATCAACACTAAAATATTTGTGCACATGCTACATGTTTACATTGTGCAAACTGAGCCCTTAAGAGTTTTACAATACTAAAACAACGAGCCCTCAATGCTGTAGTATCCCACCTTAATCTAACACACCAGATTCAAACAGCTACTAATCAAGGTGTTCACAACAGAGTAAGACATGTTAGAGCAAGGAGAGCATGAATGTGCATGGCACTGTATCAAACTAGGACATAAGGACATGGGAGAAATGAGCAAAGGACAAGGTCGTGAGAATCTCCCACTGCTGACGGAGATTTAGAGCAGACCACCTTTCTCTCGAACCAATCAACTGGTTAAGCAGCATTATTCAGTTTAAAGCCATATGTACATTCCTTCGTCTTCAACGAGGTCCAGGAACCCAGACATGAGAGACAGCACAGCCTTTCGATCATCCGTTATCATGAATGGCCACAAATCTAGAGCATCACCCGGAAGGTGAAATAGCCGAGCTCAGGAGAACAGGTTGCGAAGCTGGTAGAGGAAGTGCTCCTCTTTGCTCTTGGTTTTTCGACAGTCCCAGGCCGTGCGTTTGCAGTAGTTGTAGAAATGCTCCTCAGCTTTCTCCAGGCTACTGTTCAAGTCCAGTGTGCCCTGTAAACTGGATACAGACAAGGTGATGAACTTGGCTTTAGGTCTTGCAAAGGTCACAAAGTGAGAGGCACCTTTCTGTGTATGGCAGCATATTATACAAAAGACATCTTACTATTGTCTTCTGCTGTATTTTTACCCATTACTTACACATGGATGATGTACAGAGAGAAAGACCAAAAACTTTAGCTTAGATAAGCATCAGATTGTTACAGTATATGAAAATAATCAGAACAAATGACAACACTAGGTTCTTGTTTCCCTCGATGATGTAGCCATAAGAGGGTAAAGCGAAGGCATTACTAACAAAACTACTAATCTCAGCACTGAGGATTGCTAAACTTTCATCATTACATCACTAAACATCATTATTGCTTATTGCAGGCAGTGGTTAGGACATTGCCCTTGGAACCTGAAGGTCGCAGGTTCAAGTCCCGACCCTTGAGCAAGGTACCGTGCTCCACGTTTGCACGTGTGATGGGTTAAATGCAGAGGTCACATTTCGTTGTGGCGATTGAGTGTGTTTACAATGACAAACTGTCACATTTGAATCCATTCTCAGTGCCACAGGCATGTTAAACTCCCATTAAAAACCTAGTAAAAGACGAGATCCAAGTTTAGCTGATCTCTTAAACACAGGACTCGATAGGCTGGTTTATTAACACAGACCAGTGATACAACCAGTGGGGATCAAGGATCTTTAACATACAGTACCAACATTACTGAGCAACATGGAAAATATCAGAACAAACGATGACACTACGAACTGGGTTTCCCTCGACATTGTAAGCACAACAAGGTAATGTGAACACATTTTATTTGAATCATATTACAGCTGAAGTCAAACAGACCAACCTATTTGTAAACTGGATGAGCTGGACCTCATTTCTGCAGCTGAGCAGTGCTTCTCTGTTCTCCAGCAAAATGGTGGCACAGATGAAGAGCTCAAATGTAAACTCTGTGTTGACAGCCTGAGGCTCCGTCACTGGTTCCTCTTCTGCAATGTCAAGACAACACAGGGAGTTTAATGTCATCTAAGGAACAATGTATAGCAAACAAACAATGACACGGTGGATAAACATTGTGGAGGGAGCTGGCTACTGATGTTCTGTTTTTCAAACACTATTCTAGGAAGAATAAAATCACTAAAGCTATTTCAGGCCGTAGGGAAGCTGGAGCCAATCCCAGCTGACTACAGGCCCACGGCAGGGTTCACCCAGGACATGAGGCCAACCCATTACAGGGCAACACAGAGACAGACAGTCATTCACTCACACCTACAGGCAATTTAGAGCATCCAATTAACCTACTGAAGCCTTTGGAAAGTGGGAGGACACCAGAGAACCCGGAGGAAACACACATGAACATGGGAAGAGCTTGCAAACTCTGCAGAGAAGGGCACCCACGCACCACCTAGCCAGTTGAACAGTCATGTTTGTAACTCAAGACATCATGAGTTAAAGTTCAATTCAAAATGAACAGCACCACATCATGTCATTTTTTTCTGTTCTGACTGTGGGTTGTGGCAGACCATTGGTTAGGGACCTGCCCATGTAATCAGTGGGCCATAGGTTCAAATTCTGGCCCAAGTACCCCTGAGCAAGGTACCCTGCTACACTGCTCCACGTGTGGAAGGGTTGTGTTCACAATGACAAATAGTTACTTTCACTTTCAAGATCAAAAGTAAAACGGACCGAAGGGCTGATTTTATTTTTAGCTTGTGTCTGCTTATAGTATTACATTTGATAGTTAACAGTAGTGTTAAACATTTTTGCCAATATATACAGAAATGTTTACTTGATATCACAGCTATCACTGCAGGATTTGAGGTTTCGAGGAAGTTTTTTTTTTCTTTTTTTATTACATTATCTATAATTAACAAGCAAACAGTGGTGATCATTTTAGCTGGAATAGGAAGCAATTGTGAGCCCAAACTCCCTCGGTTAAGCCTTATGACAGAGACTGGGTGTGTGAATCACAAGTTTCATCACTGGAATTGATCCAATCTGATTATTTTGCCATTTTCTATACTGCAGCGATGCGACTGGGTTGGACACTGGGGTCTGCAGTCAGCATGAAATATCACACAATCTGCTATATTTCCATGAATTTGAACATGCAGACAAATTAGAATTGGAACATTTCATTATTAAAGGTCACATACGGCAGTGTTGTCATAAGCAGAAGCAGCTTCTCAGTACAAAACAAAGTAAAGTCAAATGAATTGTGGAATGAAACGCACATGTTGACTTTTATGGGTCACATCGATACATCGGATTGTGCACTTTTGGTTGATGCATCAATACGGATTCATTGCCTCAATCCTAACAGAGACGACATCATTTAAAATATTTTTAGTAATAGTACGACACAATAAGAGCATTTGGTTTAAGACTGTAGTACACCGTGTTTTAGAATTTTAGACTGAACTGTATTTGATATTCTTTATACAGCAGCATTTAGAGCAGATTTGGACTCCTGCTAGGGAGTCTTTCCTTGCCTCTGTCGCCTTTGGCTTGCTCTTTGGGGACAACGCCAGTTGTAAAAAGCGCTATATAAATAAACTTGACTTGACTTGACAAAGAGAAATTCAAAAGAAAGGCCAAACACACATACCAGTGTGGAAAGTGGAAGTAACGATTTTTTGCTAATTGAATGTGATTGAGCCATGCGCTAATGTGCTGGGGATATGAGGTCGCTTACCAACGCTGTGCTTGCAGGCCAGTCTCTCCTGATAACGTGCCCGATCTACCTGCTGAGAGATGAGCTCCAAATGATCACAGCTGAGAATCTCAAACAGCCGGAGTGCATCACTGTGCTCAAACTCACGCTGAAATCCCAATAGAAGCCACCTGCCAAAAACATGCAGACAGGGAAGTACAGAGCAATGGGCTTTTAGGAGATGCAGACATACACAGTGAATAAGTGATACCTTGTTATTTTATTACAGTGGCACTTGTCAGGGGACTGGGATATATTAGGCAGCAAGTCAAGAGCCAAGTGCTTAAAGTTGATGTGCTGGAACTGGAAATGTTAAGTGAAAAATTTGTCATTGTGAACACACTTAAGTACCACAACAAAATGTGACCTCTGCATTTAACCCATCACACGTGCACACGTGGAGCAGTGGGCAGGTACCAACAGTGTAGTGGCTCAAGGGTATCTCAGTAGTGCCTGGGCCGGGACTCGAACCTGCAACCTTCAGGTCCCAAAGGCAGCGTCCTAACCACTAGGCCTTCACTGCCCACATAAAGATCTGAGCCACTTTGACAAGGGCCTTAATGTGATGGCTACATGGCTGAGTTAGAGCAACTCCAAAACAGCAGGTCTTGTGAATTGTTCCGGGTATGCAGTAACTAGTACCTACTAAAAGTGATCCAAGGAAGGACAATTGCTGAATCTGTGACAGGGTCATGGGCACCCAAGGCTCATCGATGTATGTGGGGGGTGAAGTGACTTTCCTATCTAGTCTGATCCCATACAAGAGCTACTGTGGTTCAAAAAGTAAATGCAGACACAAAACACAGTGCACCACAGTCAGAGCTGTTTCAGCAGCATGAGGGACCTACACAATATTAGGCAGGTGGTGTTAATGTTATGGCTGATTGGTGTGAATAGATCTAGATGCTCACACAAAGTAGTTTTACGGAATGCTTATCAATAAAGAGGCGCTGAACAACACAGGATAAGAGACCAAAAAGACACAAGGGAGGAGTGTGAATCTACCTGTGGCAGAATGTTAGTCTGTCCATGTTGTCTGTGACTAGATGAGCATGAAGCTGGGGGTCCAACTCTTTCAGCAGAGCTGCTTCCAGTTCTGATGAACAGATCAAACCAGCAGTAAGTGAGGGCTATTTTCGAATAGGCTCACAAACCACAGTTACAGCTTTCATGTTAAACCAGCAAAAATCAGGATGGACGTCTTGTAAAACACAGTAAAAGAGGGTAATACAGTGAAATCTGTGAATTTACTAAAAGAACCGCACCAATCTTGCGGTGCAGGCCATCAGCACGGAAGTCTTTAGAGAACTTCTCCATGTAACAGGAAAAGCTCCAAAACGTGTCCACCTCGGAGTCTAGAACTTCAAGAAAGCGACTGCACAGATCATTCATACCCTGGGCATAACTAACATCTGATAGACAGACAGACAGAGAAAGAGAGAGAGAGAGAGAGAGAGAGAGAGAGAGAAAGAGAGAGAGAGAGAAAGATAGAGATAGAGAGAAAGAGAGAGAGAGAGAAAGATAGAGATAGAGAGAAAGAGCAGTAAAGAGAGAGAGAGAAGAGAGTGAGAGAAAGAGAGGTAAAGAGAGAGAGAGAGAGAGAGAGAGAGAGAGGGAGGTTTCATTACAAACATGTGCACACAGTTTAAAAGTAATGACTAACAATACAAAGCAAAGAACAGCGCCTTGCCTGGGTGGAAAGCAGCGTACGTGATGAGGATGTCTCTGAGCACTAGAAGATTACCCAGGCCCTCATTCCTGTGGATATAAAACAACAACAACAACAATAATAATAATAATAATAATAATAATAATAACTTTATTTATTTAACACCTTTCAAACATCTGGATGAGCTCAAAGAGCCTTATAGAAGTGGAAATGTAGAAAGAAAGAAAGAAAGAAAGAAAGAAAGAAAGAAAGAAAGAAATGAAAACAATGCCAAATAAAATATATTAATAATAAATACATGAATAAATGCAGGTACAAACACAATGAAAACTAAAAGCTAGGATAAACAAAAAAGCCTGTTTTCAAGAAAAAGTATAGAGAAAAAAGGCAATAAAAAGGAGCTAAACGCTCAGGTAAACGTGCTTGAAGCAGCTTTTTAAAAATATAAAGAGAAGAAGCTTGAGCAATATCTAAAGGCTGGCTTTTCTATATCTTTGGTCCATAATAACAAAATGCTGCTTTCTCCAATACACCATGTATAAAGTACTCCTGCAGTAAATCACAGAGTCAAACCATGTGAACCAAACAAGAAAAAACAACTAAAAATGTGCATTTTATGCTTCAGTAATGGTTTAATAGCAGATGGCAGTCCATGTCATTACTGAATAGCCTAAGGGTTGTGCTTCCCATCCTAGTCACTGAGGCCAACTGTACTTCACATTTTTGTGTTTTCACCACTTAAACATGGCCAATTCATTTATGGGCCGTGGTGGCTTGGTGGTTAGGTTCTGGGTACCACTGAGATTTTAAACCTGAGGTTTAAATAAACAGCATTAAAGTGAACAGTCCCTATCTGCCAACAAAAAGCAACCGCACAATCTCTGCAATCAACCTCTGAGATTTTTTTTTTTTGATAATGTGGCATTCACACACTGAATAGTGAATGTGTCCTCTGCATTTATTCCATTCGTGACACCCATGAACACAGGTCAGGAGCAGTAGGCGGCACATCTGCACCCAGGGGTCAGCTGGTGGGTTAAGTGCCTTGACCGTGGATTCTACAGCTGTGGATGTGGGAGGGGGAAAGAGCTGTTTATTCATTGACCCCTCCCACATTTTCCCTGCCAGTCCTGGGGACTGGCTGTCCAATCTAACCTCTGGCTCTCTTTTCTAACCATTAGGCCACGGCTGCCACCAGTTTAGCAAGCAGGTGCCAGTTCATGGTCTATATCGGTCCATGAGAGAGCTACTGTCTGCTGGGTGTGGAGTGTTAAATGTGTGTGTGCTCATTGCACATTCATTCATCATTTCTCTCTCTGTATATGCTATAAAGTCACAATTGTTGTCAGTCTATAAATACATTTTAGTGACCTATAGCCATGCAAACATCAGCTAGCTATGAGAAATGACCAGCAGTATAGCTACGAATTATATCAGAACTACTTATTTCAGTGTGAAAAAAATGCTATTAAGACCCTGTGATGGGTTGGCCTCCTGTTCTGGGTGTACCCCACCTTGGGCCAGTAGTCAGCTAGGATTGGCTCCAGCTTCCCCACAACCCGAAATGGAAAAAGCGGTTTGGAAAATGCATGAATAAATGAATGAATGAATGATGTTTAACTTTCAACCTGGACAAGTGTGATCGAGAGAAGAACTTCTCAAGCTTCAAAATTTCACCACTAGATGTCATGGTTGCACATGGCCAAGGAGAAATGCATGCAATCAAAGGCCTAAACAGCTTTTACACAACCATGATGGTCTAAACACACTGTTGCCTAATATCAGTGAAAGTAAAACTGCATCTGTTGTTGCTTATTGAGCCAAATGCCGAAACATAATCTTCTGTTATGATCACAGTTATTATTTGGCAGATCTGCTCCATATCGGTTTCCTGTGTTTTCCACCATCACAGAGAAAACAGACAATAACCAGATCTGCTTAATAATAATAACTGGGCCCATAACCCCCTGAGGGTATGATTCTCACTTGTCAGTCCTGGCTTCAGGTCCTAGACAGCCCTCTTTTCTGCTGCAATCTGCACGAGTCAGGCCATAACAGTAAATGGGAGCTGTTCAAGGCCCTGTCCCCTCGAACATGACTTAAAAGTCACCTGTCCAGACAAACCAGTCAGTCTTCACATTATGCAAGCTTTATTGAACTTATATGGCTTTAGGGTTTTGCTATACTGGACAGTTCTTAATTGAATGTGCTTGGCTTTGACCTTTTGAATTTTCTATTTAAGCCTTTTGAAAAGTAGGTGGTGTGCACCATTTGTCCTTGCACACCATTCATAGCTTGTGTACTTCTGTTTCTTTCATTATTAGTGAGTGAGTGATTATTTGTCATTGTGAACACACCAAAGCACAGGACACTTGCATTTATCCAAAGCGACTTCCAAGACGTGGGGCAGTATAGTGGGACGGTACCTTGCTCAAGGGTACCTCAGTAGTGCCCGGGCCGGGACTTGAACCTGTGACCTTCAGGTTCCAAGGGCAGTGTCCTAACCACTAGGCCACCACTGCTCACGTTGAGTGCACCTCAACGAGATGTGACTTTTGCATTTATCCCATCCGTGTAGGAGCAGTGGGCAGCTGAGATGTGGTTATCTGAGATGATCAATTCAGGTCAAGCCAAGTCAAGTCGGCTTTTATTGTCATTTCAACCATATACAGTCCACACAGTACACAGGGAACCGAAACAACGTTCCTCCAGGACCACGGTGCTGCAGGAAACACAGGACCACAAACACTACAAAGCTTACAACATAAAGTGCAGCGTGTGCAAAGATGTGCAAACATTGCAGGACAGTGCAAAGACAGACAGGCACAAATGAAGACAATGCAGCGACCGGTGCAGAGTAGCAGGATGTGCAAAGATGCAATAATGTGATGTAAACAATGACACAGGAAGAAAGTAGCAGCACAATGTTAAATATCAGAAATAAATATAAGGATAGTCTTAATAGCAGTGTAAACGTGGCAAAAGTGTTTAGTCTGAACTTCTTGACAGAGACAGTGTTTCACGTCACTAGTCTGTTAATGTCTAACTGAAGTTAAACTGGAACATTAAGGCTTGTTTACTTTGATACGCGACAAGGTTGCTCCAAGGCTGTTTGATAAAGAGGTGTGGGGAAAAAGGACATGTCCCCTGTGTCAACAGCAGCTGTTTGTAGTTCAAAACTATTCTCACTAGACGACACGTGGACTGTCTACGTTGTATCTACCTGGTGTTAATCACAGAGTTAATGGTAAATAAATGGACAAGAATGTTTGTGGTCATTTTAAATTGAAATTCCATGATTTCGAGTCACATGAAGAGTGATTAGAGTGCAGGAGCTTTAAGGAATGAGTTACACTTCAGTGGAAAAACAAACAGCAAATACAGATTTGCCCTTATCAGCAGAAAGCCACCAATGGGTTTAGGTGTTCTACCTTATTCAGTCAAGCAAGCAACAGCATATTGATACTGATATTGGTTCTGATTTTAAATCAGTGTTACAATCTATAGAACAAATGATTCAAACACACATATGGAACCACACAACATGCAGTATGCCACATATGGATTAAAGTTTCTTTCTAGGTACTTTAATACATCAGGAGTATGACCTACTGTCGTGTCTGGTATTAAAAGTGAATACAGTGGTGATTTTTTTCTATATTTATGCATATATATATATATATATATATATATATATATGAATGACCTAAAACATCATATATTCACACAAGCTTTAAAACTAAAAATAAATAAATAAATTAAACAAATGAGCCCAAAAAAAGTACTTGGCCATTTTGTTATTGTGGCAAAAATTAAGTGAACCTTTACTTTTAGTAGGTGGTGTAAGTCCCTGTGCAGCAATAACTGCAATTAAACGTTTACAGTAACTGTTGGTCAGTCCTGCATTATCACCTTGAATGAATCTTAGCTGATTTATATGATTCAGCTATGGAATCTTGGTGAGTTTTCTTACATTAACTGTTCCCCTCTGGTCCTTCAACAGCATTTGTATTGGGCTAAGGTCAAGACTTATTAACTTTATACTTCTTTAACCATTCTGTGGTATAACAGTGTGTGTACAGGGCCGGTGTCTTGCTTTTGTCCCACGTTCTTATGCAATTAGGCTCACAGACAGAGGTCCTGACATTTTCCTTTAAAAATTGCTGGTAAAGTTCAGAATTCTGAATTCTGTCCTGGAGCAGCTGCAGCAAAAACAGATGCAAACAATGATACTATCACCACCATGTTTCACAGATACCGTTCTTAGGCTTTCCTTTGTCCAAGCATTGGGCATTCTCATTCTCAAATTTCTATTTTGGTCCCATCCATCAACAAAATGCATCTATTCAACAGCCTTTTGATTTGTCCACATGATTTTTAGCAAACAGCAGATGGGTTTTTTTGGAAAGCATTGGCTCTCTCCTTGCATCCCTGCCAAGCACACTGGTGTGCTTATCTTATGAATATTAACATTAGTCCATGTGAGAGAGACCTTTAGTTGATTAGAAGTTACCCTGGGTTCCTCTGTGACCACAAGTGTGTAAAATGTCTTGCTATGTTGTAGATCATGGTTTGGCATAATATCTAGAATATTCTAAAGAGTTCACAAACATTCAAGCACCACTGTCACCCAAGAACATTCTTCACTGTAAGCCTGAAATGCATTATATGTCTTTTGGCAACTCATACCTGCAAATGCATTACACTCAGTCTACAAGCTGCCTGGGAAGTGAAAAGTGAAAAGTGACTATTTGTCATTGTGAACACACTCAAGCATCACAAATGTGACCTCTGCATTTAACCCATCACACGTGCACAAGCAGGCAGCTATCAACAGAGCCCAGGGAGCAGTGTAGTGGGACGATACCTTGCTTAGGGGTACCTTAGTGGTGCCCTGGCCGGAACTCGAACCTGCGACCTTCAGGTCCCGAAGGCAGCGTCCTAACAACTAGGCCACCACTACTCTGTGTTTATTGCCACATCGATTATCTAATGTGCGAGAACATTCATAGTATGTCCATAGTATTAGTTATGTACTAGTTTTTCTTACATTTTTTAGCTATTTACATTTAAAGTAAACATTCAAAAATACATATTTAACATTCTCGCTATTCTCAATTACCTTTTCATCTCTATTAGGTTTTAAAACTAATTTTAAAGTGAGCATTCACCAAAAACTGTATGTTGTACATCTTTGGAATCATATTGTTTCATTATAATTGTATCATCAGATCCTATTATAAAGTTGCTGCCAATATCCAGCCCTATGTAGAACACCCCACCCCCACCCTCACCCAAACTGGGCTATGCCTCCGCAAGTGTGTTTCTAATATGTGGGAAACCCTTCACCAAGTAATGCCATACTGAATTACTGCACAAAATCCTGGAAATACATACTTACATGTAGTAGGCCAGGTCTCTGTCAGTTCTAGGGACATCTTTGTCAATGATGCGTATGGCCTCTTGAAGCTCTTCAAGGTCAAAGGTCACCCGTTCAAATAGCACCTGTAGATGGCATTAAGCAATACATAGGCAGAATCAATAGCAAAATTAACAACAGAAATAGACCAACTTCTGTTGTTGCCTATAATATTAGAAAACTACCCAACAAATTAACAAAAAGCAGTAATTTGGTCTTTGCTGCAGTCTCACAATAGGCAGCAACACTACTAAAATAAAAGTGCCAGAAATTATACAGTGAATGATGCCATAGAGGAACCATTTGTTTCTGTGAAGAACTTTTCATTGGATGATACTTAAAAGGAACAAATATTGCGAAAATGAGTGTGTGAGTGTTCAGAACCATTTTAAAGTGCCACATAACAGGACTGTGCAATTTATCCAATTAATTTTATTTTCAATCACAATTTTGGCCTCCAAATGTTATGAAAACAAAGCCACATTTTCTTTTTCGCAATGACACTCTCCTTGTGTTTTGTGTTAGACCCTGGATTGTATCATTTATTTTATTTGTGCTTTTTTTCTGAGCTGAACATGGTCTCCCTGGACAATGCTTGGTATTTCACAGGATTTTTCAGTCAAATTATATTCGAAGTTCAAGATGCATGATTTCAATAAGTAATAATTTTAAAAAAATCTAAATATTGATCAAAATAATCCATCCATCCATTTTCTAAAACGCTTCTTCTGTTTCTGGGTTATGGGGAAGCTGCAGCTAGTCCCAGCTGACTGCGGGCCTAAGGAGGGGTACACCCAGGACAGGAGGCCAACCCATCGCAGGATCAAAATAACTGTAATCAAAATTTTTGCCATAGAGCAGCCCCTTCCAAATAATGAAAATGTTCTCCAAAGAATCTTTAAATTGGTAAAGGTCCTTTCCATTTGATGGTTCTTTATACTTTTCTATATAATGACATGTAAAATTGGCCTTTGCAATACTGATAGTACAAAGGGCTACAATGCGCACAAGGCTTATATTGATTTCCCGTGTTTATTGTGTGCCGTGAGCATCTTGACCAATCCCTTTTTCAGATGAGTGTTTCTCTGGATCAAGGTGTGTATCTAATCAAACAAAAGTCAATTATTTTGGTCAAAATACTGCAGGTCTATTTTTACCAATGACACATTTCTGAAAGATCAGTGCATTTTTAAATATTTAGCAATATGTACCAATATAATAAATATCATGCAGTCAACAACACTCAGAACAAGAGTCAAGAACACAGAACAGCATTTTAAAAATTTTTTACCTGAGCCTGAAGCTCCAGGAAGGACATGCTTTCTCTGGCTTCTTCAGACTGGCACTGCTGCTGCCCTTGCTCTCTCTCCTGCCTCTGCTCAAAATACTGCACTGCTGCCACCAGCTCAGCTAATAAAGGGACAAAGAGAGAAGAGAGAAAAGAGAATAGGAGAAAAAGAAGTAGTGAGGGATGGGCACACAGTGGCAAAACTATAACTTAAAGCTCTTATAAAAATCTACATTGTTAAATGCAAAAATGTACACTCTGGGATGAACTTTACCGTCAGTGCCATTGAGACGCAGACGAACAGCTCCAGGAAGTAGCTGCTGCCACTTTTTCTTCATGACCTGGTATCGAACAGTCATTTGCTCTAGCAACAGGGGGCGCTCCAGAGTAGTGGAGCTGCAGGGGTACATTCCAAACAAGAAGCGCCACACCGGACCCCGTTCTGCTGGCGACACCCCACCTACAACACCCAAAGTGAGCTGCTTTAATACAGTCGGCTCATGTGCAGTTTAACACAGGGGTCACCAATCTGACCCACAAAGGGTCAGTGGCTGCAGGTTTCCATTCAAGACAAGCAGAAGCACATTCACAATCCATCTATCCAACCATCCAACCAACCATCCATCCATCCAGTTATGACACATTTCATAACTAGCACTAATTCTTTTTGCAGTTTGTGCTACAGTAGCTCTTCTGTGTGACTGAACCAAATGGCCTAGCCTTCCTGCCCCACACAAATCATTTAGCCTTGGGGACCCATGACTCACTGGTTGGTCCTCCTTCCACTTTTGATACCCGGGTCGGGACTTGTACCTGCAACCTTCTGTTCGCAAAGACAAGGTCCCAAGGCCACTACTGCCCCATTTAGACACCCCCTCCCAGTGGTTCATTCAAATTTATTCAAATAGACAGTAATTCTGCATGACCATGAGATCGTGAGATCAGAGGATGTTCTCCATAGACAACGTGTGCCTATTTTCACTTACAAGAACTAGGCAAAACAAAGGCCAAACATTTGCACATAACTGAAGCTTTTGATTCTGGAAATTTGAAATGTGTTATACGACTGAAATGAGGTTAATACACCTCCCTGAAAACTTGCATGCAGCTGTGATGTGCATTCCAAAAATTGCTCTGTTCAGTGAGTAAGATCATCTGGCTCAGCTCACAAATCATATCACCACACTGCAAAGTGCTTTCCCTGTTTGACTCCTCAGCGAATTAACAATCCACCCCTAACTGAATTCAAAGAGTTCTCGCAGGGCAAATACTGTTACACTGCAGGAACAAGAGAATCACAACTTTAAAACAATAACCAGAAAGAGAGAATCAGAATATTAACAAAATAAAAAAGAAGAGATTACAGCTTGATTTTGGCCACTGAATAAATCAACAAAACAGCTATTTAGACTAAAGAAAACTGCTACATTAGCACTAAACCTGCACTTGCATCTAGGGTTTTTAATATCATGCCCTTAGTGTTCAAAGCTTGTCACTAGTGCTGCGATTGCATCACTTTGTGATTACAATTATATCACTTTATCTAAAGACACTGATCCAATACTGCATTGCACCATGAGTAGTACTCCGGCTCCACCAAAGGAAAGTTGACAAATAACACAACAATACATAATCCCCCTCTCTCTGAACTTTATCCTCCTTTTTTTAAAGCTCTTAAAGGAAACTTATTATGCAAAATGTTGGCCTAACAACAGTTGTCATGCATTTGAAAAATATGTTTTGAAGACAACCGGCATGTTGTGTGCATTGCAGCCCAAATGATGTTTGAACACCACTTTTAATAGTATGTGATCCTTAGGTTTGTGGCTGAAATGAAATTTGCAAAAGCCCAAATGGGAAACCGCCAATACAGCACTGTGACCACCTCTGGCACTGATTCCTGACTGTGGATTAAAAGCACCACACTCACATATAAATGCACACACACAACAAAGCTTACTTTGGAAATCCACTGAGCAGCTTAAAGCATGACCTGGGGCAAAAAAAAACACACCGAGCTTGGGCTGTTGTTGAAGGGAGTGAGATTAGAAAAGTGACAGAATTAGATGTTTACAGCAAAGGAGGCGCTCAGTTCAAGATTCGTCCCAACTCCTTTGTGGCTTTATTGTAAATCCTATGCTTGTGGCTCTGTTACATTAGTTTGTTAATGTATTATTATTAATAATATGTAATATTATTATTTTTATCTGTAAGTAAGTACATCCTTGACCTGAGCTAGTATTTCCCCCCATAGCAGAAATAACTCCTCCTCTTCCACAATTGCCTACCACTATCAGCTTGCTGACCACTCTTCCATGCAAGATTCCTTCAGTTGAGTTCACAGTGTTTGAGGAATTCCTTTTTCCTTTTCAAATTCCACACAACATCTCAATGAGGTTAAAAGTCCACCTCCAGTTCAACTTTAACTCTTTGATATATGGCCTCATATAGTCTTCATGCACTCTTTGATCTGGTACAGAATTCATAGCTGAATCACTGACTGTAAGCTGCCCAGTCCCAAGGCAGTAAAGCAACTCCAAAACATTACATTTCCACCACCATGCTTCACAGTTGCTATGCGTTTCTTCTCTTGAAAAGCTGTGTTTAATCGCTCACATTTGTGCTCTTACTGTAGTTGGACATCTATAGTTTTATTATTCCATAAGGCCTGGTCATTGCCTATATGTTCTCTGACATGCTTCCCAAAGTCTGCTCTTGAACAGAATTTGCTGGGGTGGTTGATGCTGGACAAATTGGCAAACCTACAACTCTCATTCCTTATGGTGGAATTTTTTTTTTTAAATCTGAATATTTTAGAATCCCTTCCAAAACCATTCATCAGACAGGCATCCATAACTTTTTTTAAAGGCCATGGAGACTTGGTATGATGACACCGCACACTTCAACAGCAAAGAAAACAAGGGTGTCAGACCTTTTACCAGATTTGACACACCTGATTTAACTCATCAGCTAATTAGCAAGGCCTTCAAGAGCTGAATTCAGAGTGTAGCCCCAGGGCAGGAGTTTTGTACCTGCTTTAAACTACTATAACTCAACCTTAATCTCTGAAATTGGCTAACAGAAGCATTTGAGTTGTAATGAATCTGTGATAACTAGGAACGTAACAATGAATCACTCTGCATCGATCAAAATACGATCTGAGGCATCGATGTGACCCATAAAAATCGATGTGTGTGTTCACTCTATTAATTTTACTTCATTTTACTGTGAGCAGTATTTACAATATTTCTGTCTGTCTATCTATCCATCAGTATTTCTGTCTGTCTATCTATCAATCAGTGTGTCTGTCTGTCTGTCAATCAGTGTGTCTGCCTGTCTATCAATCAGTGTGTCTGTCTGTCTGTCAATCAGTGTGTCTGTCTGTCTGTCTATCAATCAGTGTGTCTGTCTGTCTGTCTATCAATCAGTGTGTCTGTCTGTCTGTCTATCTATCAGTGTGTCTGTCTGTCTGTCTATCAGTGTGTCTGTCTGTCTGTCTATCAGTGTGTCTGTCTGTCTGTCTATCAGTGTGTCTGTCTGTCTATCAGTGTGTCTGTCAATCTGCCAATCTGTTTGTCTGTGTCCATCTTTCTATCTACCTGTCCATTTTTCTGTCTGTCTGCTTATTTGTCTATCTACCTGTATATAAATCTGTCCAACAATCCATCAGTATGTCTGTCTCAATTTATTTATCTGTCCGTCGATCTGTCTATCAATCTATCTATCTGATCAGATTGATAGACAGATCGACAGACTATCAGACAGACAGATCGACAGACTGTTAGTCTGTCTATCTATCCGTCTTTTGACCTATCTGGGCCTGTAATAATCCCCTAAACCTTTAAACCCCTCTCTCCAATTTTCCACGTGATCTCTGGTCCTGCGATGTCTTTTCAATGAATGACTTAGTTACCGCGTTTAAATATGTGCATCCTCAGTCTGGACTCGTCCACTCTCCCCTCACAGTCCATCACACCGGGCAGCTGGACGCTGGCGGAGGGCCACGCGCCGCAACTCACCGGCGCCACACGGGACCCTCCGTCCTGCCCCTCGAAGGCGCCGTTCGGTCTCTTCCCTTCCAGCACAGGCCGGTTATTTCCTGAGCACAGTGTCCCTTTCTCTTCCAGTGTAGAGTCACTGCGAGAGAAGGGGACAGCGGAGTGACCGGTACTCGCCATATTCCGCCGGTATACACCGTTGACCGAAGGCCCATCACCCTGCACTTCACCGCTCGGGCATGAGCCGCTGCTGCTGGTGGTGCTGAGCTTCTCGCTCAACTTCGTGCTCGTGTTCACCCAGCAGCACTTCAAACAAAATACTTCAGTTCATGGCCATAATCAGGAGGATCATTCCCACAGCTCGGGCTCAAACACAACAAAGTTCCACTGGGAAACTGCACACACACACACACACCCCTCCTTCTGTCATATGACCATACACTGCAACTTCTCTCGCTTCCTTTCGTCTGCCTTCAAAGCAGGGCCATTTCAATGGAAATGTACTGAACGCCCCCTTGTGGTGACATCTATACTCTACACCAGCCATAACATTACCACCACCTGCCCAATATTGAGCAGGTCATTCTCATGCTGCTGACACAGCTCCAACTGTGGTGGACTGTATGTTCTGACCCCATTACTGAATCCCATGAGCATCAGTGACCCTTGGGTGCATTTAAAGTGTAAAATTTGATTCAAATAGTATTCATTTTAACAGGCTGTTTAATCATTCTTAAAACCATATGCTTACCTGTCTTACCTGGTTTGTTCTGCATCGCTGTCAGTTTGCTGTGACAGTCTCGTTTTATTCTTGTTCATTCTTATGAATTTGTTTATAAATGTAGGATTTATCATTTTTAAAAATTGTGTTTTAAGTTGTTTTATGTTTTTTTTCTTTAGGGCCGTAGTGGCCTAGTGGTTAGGATATTGCCCTTGGGACCTGAAGGTCCCAGCCTGAGTCCTACTGAGGTTCCCTTGAGCAAGGTACCTTCCCACTTACACTGCTCCCTGGGTGCAGTTGATAGCTGTCTGCCATGTGTGATGGGTTAAATGCAGAGCTCACATTTTGTTATTGCACTTAAATGTGTTCACAATGACAAACAGACATTTTTACTTTTCTCTTTATATTTGTTGAAATATAAAAATAATTGTTGATTTTATTGTGTAGCACTTTGGTGACACTTATCTTTAAAATGTACTTTATACATAAGTTTGACTTGAGTAACACTTCACAAGACCTCATATCACATCATATCAGTTCACATATTCATTCTTCCATGTTAACTTAAAAACTTTGTGCTTAGAATCATAATCTGTAGAAGAAAAAAATATGTCATAAAATCACACAGTATTTCTAACAAATATGGGATAGTTTACAACAGAAATTCCACATTTGTGCAGTCACATAGACGTTCATAGCTGAATTCTGCCATAAACTGTTACCCACACATGCAAACATCCATTCTAGAGCACCAGCGTTTCCCATGCTTGGTCCTGGAGACTGGCCTGCTCTGCACATTTCAGTGTTCTCCATTCTTCCAGCCCACATTATCTAAATAAATCCTGAACTAATGAGCCTTTCCTGGATTCCTGGGTGTGTAAAATCAGGGAAAACGCTACAATGTGTAGGGCAGGGGGGCCTCCATGACTGAGGTTGGTAACTAGTGCTATAGACATTCACACACAGTCTGGCTAAACCACTGAACAATGCATTACAGCAGAGATGAGTTGCATTTCCGCCAGGATTAGATAAAACAAAAGGCTGAAAAAATTCCACTGTGGAGCAGAGTATTGAGGTTACAGTTGTGTTAAAGTTTAATTCACACATTCACAGCAAATTCAGTCATTCAGCTCTGATGTAGTTCCATTCAGTTAAACTGAGCGCATTATATTTTTAGTTCACGGATTACTGATATTGAGTTTGGACCTTTCTGAGTGGACTGTTTTAAAGTGGTTATACAGATGTTCTCAGGACGAACAACATCTGCTTGTCATTCACTCCATTAGTTCTTCACACTAAGGTCCTTTATTCTGTAATTTGTTGGTATTTTATTCTACTTAATTACAAATGTTTGCTGAACTGCTAAACAGTTGCATACAAGAATATTCACTGTCCTGTAATGTTTGCACATCTTTGCACACGCTGCACTTTATGTTGTTAGTTGTGTAGTGTTTGTGGTCCTGTGTTTCCTGCAGCACCGTGGTCCTG
>JBBPDA010000001.1:15906834-15942354 GCA_037974385.1 Arnoldichthys spilopterus | reverse complement strand
GTGAGGTGCTTGATTCCACGAGGGGATGGAATCTCCAGTCGGTGTTCACTCGCTGATCTGAGTGACCTGGTCGGAGTCAAACATGTGATGTTTGTTTTATGCCCAAAATGTAATTCACAGCGAGTTAATCTGTCCAACCTTTTCCTTTAACAAATCCTTTTAGGTCACAAACTACAAAAATATGAATGGAACTTAATTGTCCAGCATGGAGATTATTGTACATATATTGTTGAATTTATATGTTTATTATATTTGTCATATTGATCTACACAGTGTTATCATTTCTTTCATTTATTCTCTGTTATTTTAACAGGAGATCAGTGTGGGCCCAGTTTTCCAGGTTAGACTAAATTGTTCTTTAAAATGCAAATAAATAAATATGATAAAAATAAAAACACCACAGAGTTTATAAAGTGCAAAAAAAAAGTGACTAGAGAAACTTAAACTAAATCATAAAAAATATAGAGCTATAGACCAGGTGTTTCCAGCCTGTGGGGTGCAGCCTCCTCATGAGTCATGGGTGCTGTGGGTCATCAGTTTTTCTTCCTTTTTAAGAACATTATTGCAATAATGTAACATTTAGGAGGTTTATAGAAAGTAAGCGCGAGTGTGGTAAAGTTAACGAATTTATTATAAAACACAATAAGTTGACGTGGAAGAGACAAACATAAATGAAACACCACCAGATCTACAGATACAGATGACTAGGAATAACTACAGAGAACTACAGGATGTTAACTACAGGCAAGTACAGGGCAAGTAACTATGGAGTATGAAGTTCAGAGATCAGACGCTGTTTAGAGAGGCACGAGGGCTTAAATAGAGAGACAAAACAAAGAACACCTGGGCAAGGCCGGTGCACCAGAAACAAGGCACAGGTGCACCAGAAACAAGGGGCAGGACAAAGGCGCACAAGGCCACACAAAAACAAAAACAGACATGACATGGAGAATACATGACAAATTATCGAGAACCTCTGCCTTCCATAATTTTTGGCAGTTTCTTTAATCATGAGTGAAATTTTTAAATACCAGTAAGCACTAGAGTTGTTATAGCACTGAAAAAAACTCATAATTTTGTATCCAATGAAACTGATGCTTTATGTCTACAACAGGAGATCTGATGGAACTACAAGCTGGTTAACTTCCTTTAAAAGGAACAAGTAAGTCCTCTAAGACTACTCAAGAAAAAGAAAAAATTTGGATTTGACATTGACCACAGCAAGCATGCTGCCTCTTTAAGACTCTTATCATTTAAACAGCTATTAACAAATATAAATGAAGAGTTTCATTCCTA
Source organism: Arnoldichthys spilopterus (assembly GCA_037974385.1). NCBI lineage: Eukaryota > Metazoa > Chordata > Actinopteri > Characiformes > Lepidarchidae > Arnoldichthys > Arnoldichthys spilopterus. The sequence continues at coordinate 15,941,058 of JBBPDA010000001.1, read as the reverse complement.
AATGCTGTATATTATTTTGCAACAGATCTGAATATAAAGAGGTATAAAGCATAATGACATGTAATGCAAAACACTATTTCTCTTAAAATGTTGGTATTAAATATAACATTGCATAACATTGATGTTTTTTATGTCCCACTCTCATGAATGCATATTAAATGTATATTTAAAAAAGTTAAGTCATAAAGCTGATCTTTAGCACATTTTGGAATTAAACAGATTTTTTTTTGCCATGGCTAACAATAAGAAGTGCTTGTAAATTTCTCAATTTCATCTACAGTGCACCACCAAGGCCACCAAAACCTGAGAAGAGGCAAGCTTTAATTATATTAACCATTTAATCAAAAACTGAGCAATGTGTAATAAATTGTAATATTGCAGAATAAAATATATGTTTAGGCTTCAGTGTAATACTTTCTGTTTCACCCGCCTTGGAGCAGACACAGCATTTGGAATCGCTTTTCCAGGTGTGTAGCATTTATTTCCTTCTGTGTTTGAGCTGTGCTCCAATTACACTACGTCCAAATAAAATTATTTAATTTTATAATTACAGAAGAGATCCAATCAATGACGCAGTGGAGAACAAGTATGTAACACATCAGTAAAGCAGTCCAAGTACTACTGTTAGCACATTAGCTCACAAATGAATGTCCCTTTACTCAACGCAGTCTACAGATATGAAACATTTGTTTCTTGTGAGCTGTGTTAAATATTGCTCATTTCATCCACAGTGCACCTGCAAGACCGCCAAAACCTGAGAAAAGGTAAGTTTTCATTTCAGTTACTTGTTTAAATGATATCACTGAAAAAATATTAAAATTAGACCACAGAACAATAAACTGTGCCCCTTCCCCTCTTTTGTGTAGGCGCAGCATCTGGAGCCGCTTTTCTAGGTGATTATGTTTCATCCACCTGTGTATTTACAATTAACATTCTGTTTTTGTATAGCTGCTTCAACAATTAATTTCATTATTATCACAGAAGGGGTCCAGATCCAGCAGTGGAATATAAGTAAGTAATGCAGAAATGCATTAACTAAGCAGGTGTATTTTTATGTCAAAAGCCTGTTGGAATGGTGTTATAACCTTTTCCAGCCTGATGAGCATCAACAACTCAACAAATCAGTAAATATCTGTTGCTTGTGCCATGATACACTTAACATGGGTTTTAAAGATCAGGCTTCTAAAGATCCCACTTTTGTTTAAATACAAATGAGTGTCCACTCATAAACAAAATCATCATCCCATTGACTGAGAACTGCCAAATGTAGAGTTTCACATGCTCTTGTCACTCACAGATATGTAAAATAAAAAAAAAATCTCAATAAATAAATTACTAAGTAAAATATATTTTTCTCATTTGATGAATTAGACTCATTTTCTTATTTTAGGCCTTGTTCTGATGATGTTTAAGGTTTATTAATTAGAAAATATAGATCATTCTAAAGAATTCATGAACTTCAAAGCATGATGATGAACAATGCATTTTTAATTTACATATGACATTTTTATAGTGCATTGTCTGGAACTGCCCAATTCTCCAAAGGCCGAATTCCATCACCAGAGAGGTACAGCACATTCGATTCTTATCAGTTTTATTTAAAAACAGCATGTGTGTTCTAGAATTACAACCTCTTTTTCTATTTATTGGGCATATTTTGGAAAAAAAAATGCAATATCAACAAAAATCTGCATTTTGTAATTTCTCCTAAAATTTTATTTAACTGCAAAAGTACAAAGCTATGATTAGCATTGTTTTGGCTAACCAACTTGATTGTATTTTGTAATTAAAAACAAATTGTGAATTTGATGCCTGCAGTATTCTAAAAAAAAGGTGGCAAAAATAAGATGCCATTGATGAACAGGTGAATACTGGGTTTTTTGAAAGACATATGCTGCCTATGTCCTTACCCAATTTTAACATGAATCCCGATTTGGACACTGCATGTGCGAAGATGCGTCATTTCCACTATTAACTGTGTATTTTACGACACCACCTTGTTTAAAATTTGCCGCCATGGCTACAGTGTCGGTGTCTGAGCCGATGGTACAGACGAGCACTAAGAAATGTGATGCTCCTGCCCGATTCGGTTGGTGCATGTGCAAACTTTGTGTGGTTCAAACATTTGACGGCAATCAGTGAGAACCCTGAATAACTGGCAGTTCACATGTTTACCATGTTAATGTGCAGCATCATGTTCAAAATCACACTGAAACGCATGTGTATCTGCAGTATATAAATACATGGTATGCACAGGGTAGTTTTTATCCCTCATCGTACTAAATCAAAAAATTGTTAAGTAAAGCGATGTTAAAAAACAGACGCTATTTTATTTGTACTTTTGTCAGGTCAATAAAGGTTCAAGAGAATAAACAAATTACATATTTGTATTGTTTTTTCAAAATGCCCTGGGGGGCTTGTGTTTATTTTATTGGTATGAGTCAGTTCTACAGCCAGTACAGATTAAAATGGTAATGAAGGGGTTGGTTGTCAGTGAAATATTACAAAACAACCTAAAACCAAATAACGATTAATTCCATTTTGTCAAAATGCAACATAGAACATTCTTCTCTCTCTTTTGTCTCTGAATATGTGTTTCTGTTGTTTGTTTGTTTTTTTGTAAACATCCTCCTAATGGCTTTAAATTCTGTAACAGATCAAGAGGTGGCCGTTCAGCTGTAAGTATGATTATTATTTACTGGCAGCATCACTCTTGCATAATATTAACAATATGTGGGCTACCAACAGTCATGAAAGCAATAACATAAGTACTACAAAATATTTTATCAGAATTAATAATCTACTTTATGATATTCTGTTGCAATGTTTGCACACTTATAGTGTTCTGCTGATTATTAACTTTAGTTTTTATTTTTCCCGTTTCAGCATATTGATTACAACTACTGATTTTGGATTATATGGAAAAGCATGCTGACTGATGTGAAGATTCTGTGAGCGAGGAAGCAAAAACAAGCTGCATTTTGTACTGTTTTACCCACCTCGTACTTAACTAAGGTTTAATTTTGATTTTGTCTAAAAGTTTTTTGCAGACATTAAGATTATACATGCAATATGTACTCATTTGTCAACAAAGAGTGCACCTTAAGTAATTGAACTGGGCCTATTGACTACCTTTGGCCATACAATAATCAGCCATAACATTAACACCACTCACAGGTAAAGTGAATAACACTGACTATGTAGTTATTTCATTACAATGGCACTTGTCAGGGTGTGGTATGTACATACCTTAAGTGATCCAAGAAAGGACAACTGGTTAATCAGCAGCAGGGTCATGGGCACCCAAGGCTCACTGTTGCATGTTGGGATTGAAGGCCAAGTCGTCAGAACAACGGGTCAACAGTTCAGAACACACAATCAGTCAGAGCTGTTTCAGCAGCATGAGGGTGACCAGCATGAGGTGGTTTTAATGTTATGGCTGATTAGTGTTTATTGTAACTTGTCTCTCTGAATATTATAATGCATTCAGTATAAGATTCTGTGCTAAATGTAGGCTTCAATGAATCATTTAAAGCTGAGTGAAGAACTTTACTGAGATTTATTAGGATACGGATTTTCGCTACTTCGTTTGAATAGGTTCTTAATATTGACCTGCATTTTAAACAAAAGTCTGTATAATGTTTATGTAATACTATGATTTACAAATTACCACTTTTTACTGACCCCACTTTTATTGCTGACTGGACATATAGCTAAACCAACCACACCAAAAACCACTTTCCTAATGTTACTTGTACTGCTTTTAATTTGGCAACCTAATCAACAAATTAATGCTTTTAATGTCATTCAGTTGGTTTATAGAAACATAGTTTGTGTATCTGTGTTACATTTTTAGATTAACAATGATTCTTTATCCTTCTTATGAACTAGTGTGAATGCTGTTATCTATCTATAATGTGTCAGTTTTCATTGATTTCTGTTGTGTTTCATTTTTAAAGACCAAATGGGTTTAATAAAGAAATATAATGAACCTAAACAGGTTTTGTATGCAAATTAAAAGAAATCCTGCATCCTGAGTTACATACATCTACTCCAAACACCAAGAGACAAAACATTATACCTAACAAAGCTTTCTTTATCAGGCATGTGCAATATGATGCATCATTTTTCCTTATGTGACTTGTTGGATTGCAATGCACAGATGTTCCACATCAACATAAGCCTCTCATCTTCTAGTAACACATGGTTAAACTAAACAAAAAATGCAAAAAACTATAGTCCAAGAAATTGCTTCCTCATATAATTTACACAATAAAATGTTGCACCTAAATTCAATGTTAAAAAAAATTCTAGACAAAAAAAAATTGTACTTTGAGAGTTTTATTTCTGTGCAACCACTTCAAACATGGCTCTTTCTGTAGTGCAGCACTTTTATATATACTGACGTGGCAGTTGCAGTGCCCCCTTGAGTTAAATGATGCTTTTGGCCTACTCTAATGGGTCAAAGCACAGAGGGGCATGCTCACCTAGAGACACAAAACACTTTTGTAGCAGTTATGTGGGGCTGCAATCATTCCAGTCATCACTGGAAGTCATCACTGTCATCATTACCATATTAATACTACTATTATTATGGCTACTACTACTACTACCACTACTACTAATAATAATAATAGCAATAATAATATGGTAATTTTAAAGAAATCACTTGCTCTGTTATAAGTGCCCCAGAGACCGACCTTACATTACATGGAATTTTGGACAGTTAACTGGCAGCATGTCTGTTGTATCTAGAACAAAACAGGAAGCTAGATCAACACTAAAGTTCACTGCAAATGCTAGTGATTAGGGGAGAGAATAATCTGCCACATAGAATTTAAAGGACATATTCAAACTGTCAAAAATAATATAAAAGTAAAATCTTAAAAAATTAATGTAGATAGATAGATAGATTAAAACTTCATTAATCTCTTGGGAAGATTCCTCAGGAAATTTAGTTTTCAAGCAATAGTACACTGGCATAGCTGTAAAAAAGTTTAAATGAAAAAAGGAATGAATAAATTAAATATAAATGAATAAATAAAAAAGAGAGAAATGAATAAAAAAAGACAAAAACATAAGTAATACAGAAATATATAAGAAAAAATAAGAAGGCTAAGTGTAAAGGTGTAAAAAGTAGCAGCAGTCACGCAGAGTAATAGTTGTAGGATGATCACAAAAATAAGTGATTGTGAGTAATTATTATTGTACAACAGGTAATTATAGTATTTATTGCACAGGTAATAAGTAGTTTTAAGTAATTGTAATTAATTATTGCACTAGTTTCTTTCACAGTCATGTTCATGTTCAGTAATAAAAATGATTATTGCACAGGTCACTTGCAAAGTTATGTTATATTGTTTATTGCACTCTCTCTAATGTTTGATTGACCAGTTGTGTTGTTTAGGCGAATTGCTCTGTTCTGTCCTCCTCTGTCCTTCTGTTCCCCCTCCTGCAAGGATTGAACAGTTTGATGGCATGTGGGACAAAGGAGTTTTTAAGTCTGCTGGTTCTGGACTTTGGGAGAAGCATCCTGTCACTGAGCAGACTCCTCTGGTTGCTTATAACAGTGTGCAGAGGGTGCCTGATATTCTCCATAATGGCAAGCAGTTTGATCAAAGTCCTCTCCTCTGCCACTGTCACCAGAGAATCCAGTTTCATGCCAACCACAGAGCTGGCCCTCCTGATCAGTTTTTCCAGCCTAGCTGAGTCCTTTTATGCTGAAGAAAAGGACACTAACAACCACAGACTGGTAAAACATCCACAGGAGCTTCCTGCAGGTGTTGAAGGACAGTGGCCTCCTCAGGAAGTCTGCTTTGACCCTTTTTATACAGGTGCTGTGTGTTGTATTTCCAGTCAAGTTTATTTTCCACCCACAGCCCGAGGTACTTGTAGGTGCTGACCACCTCCACATCCTCTCCCTTGATATAAATTGGTTGTGGACTTGGTCTGGACCTCCCAAAGTCTATAACCAGTTTCTTGGTCTTGGAGGTGTAAAGCTGCAGGTGGTTTGTGTGGCACCAGGCAACAAAATTCCTCACCAGACTTCTGTACTCCTCTTCTTGGTTGTCCCTGATACACCCCATGATGGCCGTATTGTCCGCAAACCTCTGAATGTGACATGATTCAGAGTTGTAGCAGAAGTCTGAGGTGTACAGGTTGAAGAGGAGAGGAGACAGCACAGTTCACTGCGGTGACTATGTGCAGCTGGCCACAGTGTCAGATGTGATGTTCTTCAACCTGACGTACTGTGGTCTGTTGGTGAGGTAGTTTGTGATCCAGGCAACCAAGCAGGGGTCCACCCGCATCCTGGAGAGTTTTTCCTGGAGCAGGCAGGGCCGGATCGTATTAAAGGCACTTGAAAAGTCCAGGAACAGGATTCCTACTGTGCCTTTTTCGTTGTCCAGGTGTGAGTTGGCTGGTAGGAGATACAGCATAGCATCCTCCACTCCGACATCTGCCTGTTAGGAAAACTGTAGGGAGTCCTGGGCATGTTGTACTTGGGGCCTGAGAAAATTAAAGAAGAGCCGCTCCAGAGTCTTCATCAGATGTGATGTGAGCACCACCGGTCGGAAGTCATTCAGCTCGCTGGGCAGTTTCTTTTTAGGGATCGGAACATTAGTTAGAAAAGTTAGAACCACTTTTAAATCTTCTATTTATTGAGAATTTATTGTATTTTGCATATCAGATTATTTTTATATTGGCATTGTTTGTTACCAGAAGTGACTTCCATAGCTCAAATATTGTAGAAACTCTGCAAAAATGAATAATGAAATAGCAGTGAGGCTAGTTTTGACACTTTATCTTTAAATCAATTTCCACCATGTCTATTTTTTTAAAGCTGCATGATGCAGTAGCTTACGTTTCCCAATCTTTAACCACAGTAGCATAAATGAATTCTGTGTTTACAGTATTTAGCCTTGTGTGTACTTTTGGTTGATTTCAGTCCTGAATTTTGCCTTTCAGATTCATACTTTTTGATTCAGATCTATAAATGTAAAGATTATTATTAACATTTTGGGTTGTTTTCTTTGAAGGATCAATGTTTTCTCATGACTGGACCTTTTCCAAACCTAATGCAATCAGAAGGGTCAAAGGGTCATGTATGGTCATTCCCTGCAATTTTGACTTTAAAAGTTCCAGGCCCAGGGACGTCACAGTGAAATGGGACAAATTCTCTGATACACAGTACCCATTAGTCTACAGTGAGAGTACACAGAATATCATTGGTGAGTTCAGAGGGAAGACCAGTTTGATTAGATCTCAAAATGAGGGAAACTGTAGCTTGAAGATCCAGCCACTTGAACTGCAGCATAAGCAGGAGAGACTGTACCCCTGGATGGACCAAAATCCTATTGAATCATATCACAGAGAGAATTACAAAGATGTAACTACTGTCCTTGAGGTAACAGGTAAGATCAATGCTTTAAAAATATTTCAGTTTCTTTTAGGGATTACAAATGTGGCATGTTTCTTATTGTAAATATAAATGTATAGCACTGCAGGTAAGAATATATTTGGTGATATTAAATGTCTTCTATTTCATGTTATGAGCTATGTCAAAGTCTTTAAAAATGCTGTATGTATAATGCAGTACTATTACTCATGATATGAAGTCCAGTGCTGAAGTGACCAAAGTTATTACCTTATTAATTACTATTATTAATATTTGCCATATTATAGAGTTTTATTTAATGACTAACTGTAGTAAATAATTTTAATAACTAAAGTTAAATACTTAGCACTGTCGCCTCACAGCGAGAAGGTCCTGGGTACGATCCCCAGGTCGGCCATGGGTGCCTTTCTGTGTGGAGTTTGCAAGCTCTCCCGTGTTCGTGTGTGTTTCCTCCGGGTTCTCCGGTTTCCTCCCACAGTCCAAAGGCTGCAGTAGGTCGATTGGATGCTCTAAATTGCCCGTAGGTGTGAGTGAGTGTGTGTATGAATGGTTGTCTGTCTATGTGTTGCCTTGCGATGGGTTGAGCCTCCTGTCCTGGGCAGTCAGCTGGGATTGGCTCTGGCTTCCCCGCGACCCAGAAATGGAAGAAGCGGTTTAAAAAATGGATGGATGGATGGACGGAAGTTAAATACTTTACAAAGTTAGTTTACAGACTTATCAGTCTTATTATTTTGAGCACGCTGAACAGAATTCTAATAGTAAATGGACGTAACAAAAATCCTTTTTCTACATACTGTAACTTGTTATTTTAAGTTGAAACATATTTTTTGCTTTGTTATTTCAACATTTGTTTCAATAACAAATAACAGTAACTTTACAAATATTTAATATTAAATATTTAAGTAGTTAGTTAGAAAAGTTAGAACCACTTTTAAATATTCTATTTATTGAGAATTTTTGTATTTTGCATATCAGATTATTTGTATGTTATTATATGTTTTATATTATATTGTATGTAGTTAAATATTAAATTTTATGAGCTATGTGTAAAAAAATTATATATTTGTGAAATTCAAAGTTTTAAAATCATATTCTCATATCAGTCTAAATCTCTTTAGATGGAATGTCAATGAGGATGATGTTGTTACCTGCACTGTTCATTTCTCAGGTGGACAGAATGCTAAGACTAACATCAGTCAGAAGCCTATATGTGAGGACAATGTAGTAAGAATAGCTGTGGTTACAAAAAGTCATTTTACTCAGAAGTCTTTACATTGATACATCAGTAGACAAATTGTTAACAAATTTTGCTATTTATGATTTGTTTCTGCCCTGTTTTTCTTAGGTGACTTTGATAGACCTAAGATTACCCCGACACAAGATGAGGTCACAGAGGGAGTTGAGAAAATCTTTAAATGTGAGGTGCGCCACAAATGTCAAAAACAGAAGCCAAAACTTACCTGGAACTACCAAAGCATGCTAACTTCTGTTACAACACAAAACATTCAGACACTGACTCAGAAACCGTTTCCATATTAAAAATCAAAGCAACAAAGGACGACCATGGAAAGATGTTGACATACAGCTCAGTCTTCAAAAGAAGAATTTTCAGATACTATTGTTTTAAAAGTTTTTTATGACAGTAAACCTGAAGGGTAGCATTAGTCCTCCAATTTTAAAAAATGTTTGTTCATAAGTGTGTAGTAACCCATGGTGAATTCTGAGACAAACTTGTTATATTCCAATCATAATCACTGTTTATTACATTCTATGCTGTTAAAGAAGGAATGTCTTCAGTGATGGGACATAATTATTGCCAAGCAAAATCTAAAGGGGCAGTGGTGGCCTAGTGGTTAGGGCACTGTGCTGGGGACCTGAAGGTTGCAGGTTCAAGTACCGACTCAGGCACTACTAAGGTGCCCTTGTACTGTCCCACTACTCTGCTCCACGGCTTGGAAGTCGCTTTGGATAAAAGCGTCAGCCAAATGAATAAATGCAAATGTAAAGTCTCCAGGGCTCCTGTCTCATCATTCCATGCAGCTTTGACTTCAAAACTACACAGCCCAGCAACATCAAGGTGAAATGGTATGAGTACTTCACCAAGCAGTACCCTTTATTGTATGACCAAGATGGTCGGGATGTCATTGGCAAGTTCTGGGGTAAGACAGAATTATATGCAAGAGAAACTGCAGTTTGAAGATTGACACCCTCATGATGGAGCATAATGGAGAGAGATTGTATCCTTGGATCGATCAAAAACCAGTTGACACATTCCACAGAGAAAACTCTTGTGACAATTATTTTGAACTCCAAGTAACAGGTAACTGCTGTTTCTTTTTTTTGGAAAAATTAATAACCGCTGACTACCAAAGCTGACTTTCTATATTCTCTACTGTTTCCTTCTGACAGATCAAGCTGATAAACCCAAACTCAGCATCATCGTTGTAGCTCGAGTGGGAGAGCAAATCCCTGTGTCCTGTTGTGTACAACAAACCTGTCCACCCAGTCCAGTGCACCTAAATTCCAGGTTTGAAAAGTTCTAGGAAAAAAAAATTAATCGTACTTTTGGAGTGTTTTATTTCTGTGCAACCACTTGACACCTTTCAAACATGACTTTTTCTGTACTGTAGACTTTTGCACCAAATTTTGCAGTGAGAAAAGCAAATACACATACCATTAGGACAAAACCCTTACATCTTTACAAAAAAAAAAAAATCTTCTTAACTAGACGATCCACATTGGGAACGAAACAACATACCTCCAGGACCATGGTGCTACAGGAAACACAGAACCACAAACACTACACAACTAACAATATAAAGTGCATTGCAAAGCCAATGAAAGACAGACAGGTGGAGTGACCAGTTCAGTTATGGGACTACCAGGTGCGAGGTAGCAGGATGTGCAAAAATACAATAATGTGATTGTAAACAATGAGCGAGAGAGCAGGAAGAATGTAGCAGCATAAGTTCAATATAAGTAAATACGTATAAAGGTTGCATTATGTTAAAAGCGTTTATGCTATGACCTGCCTGTCATGCCATGGGTGCAGAGGAAAGATGATAGGACAGAAGAGGGAGTGAGATCCAAGGCTAGACCTTTATTAAAGTTATTTTTATTAAAAAAGAAATGAATTACTCCAAGAGAAACAAAAGCAGGTATCAGAAAGCACAGAATTGGGAAAACATCATCATCAATTATATGAGACTCACAACCAATGATATCCATAAAGGGTAATGCTCGGACAAGTATGAGAGACTATTAGGCTGGACGGGGGAAAATTCAGGAAAAAGGAGGCAGAGCTTGGGAAGGAAAACAGACAGCGGAACACTGGGAAAGCATAGAGCATGCCAGGCAGGGTGACAGAGCCAATGAGGAAACAGGAGTGGAAGGGATAGAACAGTTTGGGGAGTAAACAAGCACAAGAAGGAGAGAGAGCTGGGCCAGGAGGGATGCTAGGGAACTCAAAAAAGAGAGGAATTCAACAAAGCAGGGAGGACAATGAGGGAAAGAAAGCAGAACGGTGGCACCCTCAGGTGGCCACAGCACGACAGGACATCACACTGCCTAAACAGATCAATAACATAAAAGTGGAAAAAATACTGAAACAGCTGTAACAGCAATAAATGTATTATTTTCAGAATGTCTTTTTGTCATGGCTATTACATGGCTATTGACACAATATGACAGAAAATGTTGAGAGTTTAAACTACAAACCCCAACTCCAAAAGATTGTGCAATAAAAACCACTATGTGTGCTTTATAAACTCTCTTGAACTTCTATTTAACTGATAAAAGCTCACATAAAAGATTTGCAATGTTTCCACTAAACAATTTGATTCTAAAAATTAGAATTTAATGCTTGCAATACACTCAAAAAAAGGTGGGACAGAGTCGTGATAACCACTGTGTCACATTACTTTTTTTTTTAATTACACTGTTTAATCATCTGGGAACTAATGAGACTGTAAATGCTTTCTAAAGCATCTGTGGTGAGATCAATACTTCATAAATTAATAATAGAAAAAAGGGAAATAAATAAATAATTGATAATGACACTTTGTTTTTGCTGTGGCTGAGCAATTGATGCATCTTTCGAACTAAACTGGATGTTTTGCATTACTTGGAATACTTATATGTATACTTAATATTTGATGAGCTGTGCTCTGACTGGCTGGTTTACAGTGCAGCACGATTCGGGGAAGAAAAAAATGCTGAGGAACAGCCAGTTTCTCAGTGATTAGTACTGAGCATTTCTGATTGGTAAGTTTGTCATTTAGCTAACAATCTGAAATTACAATACACTTTACAGTAACTCAGTATGAAGTGCTGTTATGAATACTCACACTGAAAAATTATAATAACCTAGTGAACCAGATAGTTAGCTAAAGCTGTTACCTGTTACTTTTAGTGTAAGATGATATGGCATCAGCTGTCAAAAAGTGAAAAAAATCACACCGCATGACCAGTTACTCTTACAGGCTGTTTTAATGGAAGCTGTCCATTTTCCTCCATGCCAAACACTGAGTAAGGCCTGTCTGATATTGTTACGTAACACAGCTGTTACGTAACACATTTGTTTTGCTGAGATTGGGTTTTTACATCTGATGCATTTTCATTTTAAGGATCAAGCAAAGGTTTTTCGAGGTTCATGGCATGTCTGTTCAGTGTATTGAACCCTTCTTTTAATTATGCTTATGTTAACACAGTTTTCCATACTTTGGCACCTTTAAGATCTAGAGAATATGGTGGCTAAGCTAACACTTTGGATATGATGTCATTTTCCTCAAACCATTCCTAAAAACAAGATATGCAGTTTTGCTGAGTGCCTTGTTCTTCTGGGAGAGTGCATTATGAAATACAGTTGCCATGATGGGGTTCACTTAGTCTGCAATGTGTTTGGGCAGGTCGTACATGCCAAAGTAGCTTCCACCTGAATGTTAAAGGTTTCCCAACAGAACATCATGGTACCAGTTTTCTCCATGTACGCAGCAAATGTACACCCAGCCATATTCATGAGGTAAAAGGAAACATGGCATATCCGACCAAAACACAGCAACATTCAGGAGTGCCAGCATATCACCTCTAGGATATGTATTTAATCTACTTTGTTTGGATAGATTCATTAGACTGATCTGAATCTTAACCAAACAGTAATATTCTAATATTCTATGTAATATTCTAATTTACAAATTATCACACATCACTCACCACATTTTTACAGCTAATTATAAAACTATAATAGCTAATTATGAACTAATTTGACTTAAACACAAAATTAAGAAATTGCATGCTTACATAATTTACATGATACATTTTTTTAAGAGTTGGCACCTTAATACCACATGTTGTATTAACAAAATCCTAGATTTAAAAAAGCAAACCTAAAGAGCAATTTTATTCTTGAGACATATAATTAGTCAAGATCCTGTCATTTCACTGTAGATTTGCAGACTCACTCAGTAGGTAAAGTCAGGTGCATCAATCACCAATGCAACACAACGCAAAACAAATGTAAGTATTTTTAATAGAAATTTAGCTCATTGAGCTCACCCGGGACCAACACATCATCTACTTTTCAGTGACCTATGATTACACAATGCATATTAGCATGAAACAAAAAAAATATATAGCACTTTTGCACCAAGAAAGCAGTGAGAAAAGTAAATGCACAAATAATTAGGACAAAACCTCACATCTACTTTACAGTAGCAGGAAAAAAACCTTCTTAACTGCAAACATTTTAGCTTTATACACTGACACAATGCAGTTGCAGTGCCCAACTGGGTGAAATTTTACAAAATTTGATGTGAAAGTGTCATTGTCATTGTAAACACACTCAAGCACCACAATGAAATGTGACCTCTGCATTTAACCCATCACACACGCACACGTGGAGCAGCGGGCAGCAACCAACAGTGCCTGGGGAAAAGTGTAGTGGGACGGTACCTTGCACAAGGCTACCTCAGTAGTGCCCGGGCCAGGACTCAAACCTGCGACCTTCAGGTCCCAAAGGCATTGTCTTAACCACTAGGCCACCACTGTGGTTTTACAGACAGTGGTACTGGTCCAATGGGTCAAATTTTGAGAAGTTTGAATCTTTGTGTCACAAGATACAGGCTAGTGAAGCTCTGGACTATTGCACTGATGTTATTCACCAGGTGACATTATGCCACAAATGAGTAATAATAAGGATTGGATCTTGCTGCTCCTAGAGGCCAACTTGCCATACAAATTTAAACATTTTTGGCAAATGTGCTTTTTGCTTACTCTAATTCAGAGCCCAGAGCAGAAAAAGATATGACTACCTAAGGACACAAACCTCTTATTTTGTGTTGGCTATGTAAGGCTGCAATCATTTCAAATTTAATGTGGATTGTTGAAGTCTAAATATATTATTATTATTATTATTATTACTATTTGTAGTAGTAGTAGCAGACATAATCATCATCATCATATTGCTACTATTATGTCGACAATACTACTACTACTAATACTACTACTACTACTAATAATAATAATAATAATAATAATAATAATAAGAAGAAGAAGAAGAAGAAGATGAAAAAAAAGAAGAATGTGAATTTATATTTCCAGATACTTTTGGTTATTTCTATTGGTCTATTTGTCATGACAATTTATGACAATTAAATGGGCATCTGATATTACAAAGAAAAATAATAAAAACAATAATAATAAAACATTTGTTTTTAAACCTTGACCTGAGAATATTCAGTCCTGTCCTCCTCATCTGAAGTGGAATCATCTCCAGTCCACTGTTGTTTATGCTGTGGTGCTGCAGTGACAGTGACTTGAGTGTAATTCACTTCTTCTTCCTCTTCACTAGTGTCTGACTCCCAGATTATATTTGAAAAATCAGGCTTCGGAGCACAAGCCCCAGAGAGGTTTTCATAGTCTTCATTACCTTGTGGGACCTCCTGGAAGAAAAGCATTCATTCACTAGACCTTGAGGCTTTCAGTGATCATGCCTAACTGTCACTCAAAATCTAAACACAGAGGCCACAGTTAGTTGTAAATGTATGTATTTTTCACAATAATAATAATAATAATAATAATAATAATAATGTTGAGTAGAGTTTTTGACATTGTTTTGATTGATTGATTTTTTTTTGCTTGCTTGCTTGCTTGATTGATTGATTGATTGATGCTTTTAAAATCTTAATTGAATGGCCTCCTGTAGACTTTGTTGGACAAAGGAATGCAGCAGTAATTTTAAAAACTGTAGATTCTGCTAATACAACACCTTACTCTTTAACAGCCATTATTCCTCTTTTTTAAAAAACATGATAATCTTTATGTTAATGTTTATACATTTGTGCTTTTACCCTGCAACACGTAAACATGTATGACTTGTAAGATTATGATCAGTAATTCTGGTGCTGCATCTTGCTTGAGTATCCCACATTTTGTGTGGATGTAGCTGAGCAACACAATTAAAAAACTTGAAACATGTTAATATTTCCCAACTGTATGTGATATATTGTATATTTAAATTAATGTGTTTTCAGATCTTTAGGCTGAAAGAGATATTCGACTTATTAATACAGAACATTAATATATAAAGAGCAAATACACAGACATTGTGTGATGTGACTGATTTAACTTACTTTTGTGTTTTGTTTGTTTTTTGACACCATAGCATACACCACTTCAGTGCTGCGTTCACTACAACAAAAAATATGATATACTCAGGAAGAAATAAGAACATTGAATGAAATTGTAGTGTAAAGGATGAAAAGTGATCATCAACCAGCACAGGAAAAAATCCATCAACTTTGACTTAGAAGTTTACTTAAATGCAACAAGATGTGCAGCTTATTTGTAGTAGACAACAAAACTAGCTGAAAGAAACAGAAGGTCATATTTGCTAAAGTCATTCAATAGATTTCCATCAGAGTCAGCATGAACATTTTGTGCAACAGGAGCTCAGATTTTAGGATCAGCTCAGACAGGCTAGCCACTCCACACATGCATCAGTGAGCCTTGGGTGCCAATGACCAATTATTGCCAATTCACCACTTGTCCTTCCTTGACTCCTTTTGGTAGGTACTAACTACGGCACACCTGGAACACTCCACAAGACCTGCCGTTTTTGGAGATCCTCAGTCATCTAGCCATCACTATGTGTGTTTAATCCTTTTGCTCACCCATTTTTCCTGCTTCCAACACATCAGCTTCAAGACCTGATTGTTAACTTGCTAACTGATAACCCACCCCCTGATAGGTATCATTGTAATAAGATAACTAGTTAGTCAATCCTGTTCACTTTACCTGTCATGTTAAGACTGATCAGTGTATTCTTAAAACCTGTTTAAGGTGGAAAAGTGCATACAAGGAGTCGTAAAGCAAACTAGTCCTTAAAGAGAAGTTTCAGGATTCATTTAATATTTGCGGATCATAAAGTTTTTCTAGCCTGGTCATGGATCAGCAATGATGACATTACCTTTTGGTTGGATCTTTGTGGCCCTTGACTGGCACATTAGCATAGCTCACAGAGGAAATAGCTGAAGTCTTCTCTGTGTGAGGAAATCCCTCCTGCAAAAGTCAGTGCAACAGTTAGAACACAGGAAATGTATCAACACAGATAAATCTTATTCATATAGTGCATTGTGCAAATGTGTGTCACTTATGAATCATTCCATGAAAAATCCTGCACCTTATAGTAATTTACCTGGTGTCTCGACACATACCTGCTTGATTCGTGATAACTTAACAGAATCATACACTGTGTGCATGTTTGAGCCTTCCCTGAAAATATAAGCAAAGGCAAAATGAGATCATTGAGATTTATCCACTATATACGATACACAGAAACATTAGACAGACAGACAGACAGACAGACAGACAGATAGACACTTCATTGATCCTAAAGGAAGTCCTAAAGGAAGTTTAGATAGCAATAAAGCATCTATCTGTCTGTCTGTCTATTTGTCTGTCTATCTATTTATCTATCTCTCTATCTGCCTGTCATCTATCTGTCTGTCTGTCTGTCTAGCTAATGTACATAAATTGCAGCTTCAATTCTCAGAATTGGCAAGAGCTACTAACCTTCCTTCTATGTTGTCTCTGCTGTTTGACCTGTTAAGGGCTGCAGTCGTAGTGGCTGTAGAAGCTGGCAGATTGTCTTTGGGTCTGTAAGGCTCAACCACTACCAAGTTCTCTCTAGTGTTGTTCTGTGGGCCCTGCACAAAAGGTGTTTTTTTTTTTAATCCAAATAGAATGGTAGATCTTATGAATTGTTTTAGCCTTACTTAAGATTCTTAAGAATATTATTGATTATTTTCACAGTTTTTAAATATTTACTCAGAATAATAACTTATTATGCACATTATCATTTTCTTTAAAATCTATTATTATTATACTCATTATTTTGAAAAAAAAAGTCATTATTTCATCTAAATAATTCAAATTATTAAGAGGTCTCTGAGCACCAATAACGGCAACCATATTAGCGTTAACAAAAAAAAAACTCATTGCAGCCTTCAAATAGCACACATGGCCATCTGATCAGTATTTATCATTGGCTCTGTTAAATCAGAGTAGGAAAGAAATTAACCAATAAGAATAAGTTTGATACTGTAGACCGGCTGGAAAGCGTGAAGAAAAAGAGCTGGCTGTCTGCTCCATCTGATGATCTTTTTCCCAGAAAAAATCTGTGAAATGAAGAAAAACAGGCTTTGTAAACATTTATATTTAAAAATCAATAATTTAATAACACAGATTAAAAAAAACATTTAACCATGTTAGAATAGATTCCTTTCCAAATTGTTGTTACTGGATTCAGCAGTTCTTACCTGTACACTAGGAATATAAGAACAATCATAATGCAGATAATTATCAGGATCAGGAGAAGGAGCAGTCGCGTATCAAACCCTGAAAAACATTAGAAATAAAAGTCTGAGTTATTATTAGTGATGCTGATGAGCTCTGTGTTGTAAAGCAGCCTAAAAGAAAGCAGATAATGCATTTGATGAGAGTTGATGTTTGCCTGGGATTTTACATCATTTACATTACAATGGTTTGTGCATTTTCTCCTGGAAGTAGCACTGAGAGTCATTAGTTGTTTAAAATGTTTAACTCTGTACACACCGTAAACAAACAGATCAACAGGCTCAGATGTTGAAGCCCCTATGTCATTTTCTGCAACACAGTAGTAGATTCCTTGGTTCTTGGATTGAACAGTGTAGTTCTGAATCGTGGATACGGGTTGTTTGCTGTCACCATCCTTTTTGTGCCATTCATAGCGACTAGCTGAAGGAAAACAATCCGCATGACAGGTCAGCTGAACTGGAGCCTCTCCATACCAGTGATCCAGAGAGGTCAGATTATGGATGATCTTTACATCTGGGCGATCTGGGAGAAAAAGGTTTTATGATTATATGTCTTCACAAAGTGTTTTACTACAGTATAGATCATAGGCAGCACATTCTCAGACTCTTATGAGTGCTAAGAAAGTAAAAGTGACTGTCTGTGAACAAACACCATCACAAAAAGTGCACCACAAGGAAATGTGACCTCTGCATTTAACCCATCAGCAGGCAGCTATCAGCAGCACCCAGGGAGCAGTGTAGCAGGAAGGTACTCAAGGATATGTAGTGAAGCCTGGGCTAGGACTTGAACCTGCAACTTTCCAAGTCCCTAACCACTAGGCCATCACTGCCTGACCAAATGACTATCTTCATGTGATTCTTCAGGGTTCCAGACCATCAGGTCACTCCAGGGAAGGATGAATAAATCCTTGATCCCTGGGCACACAATTTTCAGGGCCTTACCCACTGTTTCACCTCAAGCACACTTGTGTTATATATTTATTATCTGCCAATTTTTCCTTTCACCATCAGTCAGCATAACATAAGTCTGAAAAATATATTGGCACCGTTATGATTGATATTTGGTGAAGCATTACTTGGAAAAAATAAGGCCCTTTCTGTCATTCTTAACAAGGTTGAAATCACTTGAGGAGATTTAAACTACTCGTCCATTCAGAACATACCCAGTTCAATAGTACAGAACAGATGAAGTCTCTTTTTTATCAAACATGATGGTGTGCATGAAGAAAACATTTCATTTCTGTCAAATCACATTACACGGTTCCAGTTTTCACTCTAACTGTTTGCAAAGTTCAGGTACTTCTTTTTATGGCTTGCATTTTAGCATTTTTAATCATTACCAAATCTATGCCGGTCCAAACCCTGTCTCATTTAAGTTGATAGCTCTATAAACCTGGATGTGTGTAATCTCATATTTATTCCCCAGGAAAACAAGGATATAGTCCTACACAATGACAGAGCTCCTGGAGAAAAGAACTCCCCCACCCCCCACCCTAAGCACAAATACTTATTTGATTGTATTTTAAATACAAAGTGCTAAGGACCTCAGACTGGGCCGAAGGTTTACCTTCAAACAAGACAATGATCCTAAACACACAGCTAAAATAATGAAGGAGCAGCTTCACAGCAACTCTGTGACTGTTCTTGAATGGCCCAGCCAGAGCCCTGACTTAAACCCAATTGAGCATCTCTGGAGAGACCTAAAAATGGCTGTCCACCAACGTTTACCATCCAACCTGACAGAACTGGAGAGGATCTGCAAGGAGGAATGACAGTGGGTCCCCAAATCCAGGTGTGAAAAACTTGTTGCATCTTTCCCAAGAAGACTCATGGCTGTATTAGCTTCTACTAAATACTGAGCAAAGGGTCTGAATACTTAGGACCATGTGATATTTGTGGGCAGTGGTGGTCTAGTGGTTAGGACACTGCCAGGTTCGAGTCCCGGCCCAGGCACTACTGAGGTACCTTTGAGCAAGGTACTACACTGCTCCCCGGGCACTGTTAATGGCTGCTCGCTGCTGCACATGTGATGGGTTAAATGCAGAGGTTGCATTTTGTTGTGGTGCTTCACAATGACAAATAGTCACTTTTATATTTCAGTTTTTCTTTTTTAATAAATCTGCAAAAATTTCAAAAATTCTTTTTTTTTGTCTGTCAATATGTGGTGCTGTGTGTACATTAATGAGGGAAAAAATAATTTAAATGATTTTAGCAAATGACTGCAATATGACAAAGAGTGAGAAATTGAAGGGGGTCTGAATACTTTCCCAACCCACTGTATATATATATATATATTTTCTATAAATACAACAGTGATTTTTAGTGGATAAATCATAAGCAATTTTGCTAAATGTTTTAATGAAATATTTGAATAATTAAATGTATTTTTTATTTTTTACTTTTTTGCTCAAGGGGTGCCAATAGTTCTGAAGTTGACTGTAGTTTAAAATCATTTAACAAAGCTTTTATACGCACAATGAACTCTGATCTGTACTGATGCAGATGTATTCCTGCCGATGGTATTGCTGGCAGTGCAGGAATAATTTCCAGAGTTAGATCTTTTAAGTGAATGCAAGGTTAGATTCTGTCCTGTTTTTATGTCCTCTGTGTGCATCCCTGATGTCTTCTTCCATGTGAACAAGGACACACTGGGCTCAGAAGAAGCATTACATGTAAGTTTTAAGTCATTTCCCTCGCTGTAGTTTCGTGAAGATACTGATGCTTGAACATCTTTTGGGGCATCTGCAGATACAAGGCAAAGCATTTAAAAAAGGTTATTTATTATCCCCTGGTTTGATAACACCATCATTAAGTGGTAGTTTTTTTTTTGTTTGTGTTCTCAAATCAGTCCCCAGGAAACCCCAGATGTCTACATTTTTGGCCTGTTCCTATGATTTGTGAGTTGAATTTGGACAAAATTGTGGACCATCAGCAGATTCCCTCAGGGATAGTTGAACCACTGAACCACTGATCTACATCAACATTTAAAAGTTTGGAATCACTGATTTTATTAATATATAACCAATTTTTACTTAAAATGAATATATGTAATAGTAAAATTCTTGGGTTGAAGCAATTTGTAGAAAGGTTTTAAAATAGATAATTCTATAATAACATAATAATAGAGCATTAATTATAAATATTCAGAATTTCTCATATTTATAAAAGAGGTTAAATCTTGAAATAAATCAGTTAGCTTTTTATAGTAATTTGTGATAAGGGAGTACTATAGATAGACCAGTATTTCTTACACTTTACAGTGTGGTGCCTAGTTAATAACATTTCAACATTTTAGTTTACAGCAATTATTATTATTAATACAACAAGTTATTCAACATTTTATTGCAAACTAAAAACACAGACTCATGTATTTTCCACATTACCAAACCACTTACAACTCAATTCTTGATAGTATTATTAGCTTACTATGCGTTAAAAAAGCAGAGATTTACTTACACAAGACCTTTAGCTGTTGTTTTCTGACATTGTTACCCTCTGAGTTTTCTGCAGTGCAGGTGTACAAACCCGCATGTGATCTAGATGCATTACCAGAGAAAATGAGAACGTTGGACTGACTTTCCCCTTTCATTACTTCTTCTGAATTTCTGGTTAGTTTAATTGATGCCACAGGGAAACTTTTGACTGTACAGGTGATGATAAGCATTTCACTCTCTTTTACAGTCACTGGCATGTCTAGAGTAGGTTGCCTTGGGGGATCTATGAAAAAATGGTGAGATAAAAGAGAAGAAAGCATATATTATTCTGAATTTTACCCAAATTACAACTTGAACTATAATTTGTTGTAAAGTGTTTTCATCTAGGTATCAAAAAGGTATAAGTGCATTAATACTTGCCATCAAAGTCAGGAATAAAACTATATTGAGCAAACAATATTAAACATACGCTAAAACATGAATATAATAAAATCAACCATGTGATCCATGTTTTGGGTTAAAACACTGATAAGTTTATCAGTGGAAAATATTGAAAATACCCTAAAATATTACAATGAATTAATAGAAAAATAAACCCTTTATCCAGATTCTTCAGAGAATTGATGCTAAGATTTCCACTGTGTTATCGAGGACACACCCCATCACACAAAATGCACTACAACGAAATGTGACCTCAGCATTTAACCCATCACACACAGAGCAGCAGGCAGCTGTCAACAGCACCCAGGGAGCAGTGTAGCAGGATGGTAACTTGCTCAAGGGAACCTCAGTGGTACCTGGGCTGGTACTTGAACCTGTGACCCTCCAATCACATGGGTAGGTCCTTAATCACTAGGCTGCCACTATGCATACATTTCAAACAAGCTAAAATTAAACTCTTAAGGACACACAAATACTTCAGAGTCTCTAGAATAATACAGATGAATATTAGTCTACTACTAGTCTGTTTGCGGGATATGAAAAAGGAGACGGTAGAGGTAATTTACTAGGTAAGTCAAGAAGCTATATTTTTGGCATCCCAAAAAAGATGAACACATCATAATGTCTAATTGCCTATTTCAATCTGCTTCAAGATACTGGTAAAAGTAGAAAAAAAAACATTTATCAAGCATTAAATTACCCTGTTAATCTGATTACGACACTCTTAAATGGAGGAACATATAATTACATATAAAAGACTGCAAGTGACTACAAGACTAAATGTGTAAAGGTTGCATAATATTTATAGGGTTTTTAAAGCAGCGGCTATTTCTTGCCTCACCAGGCTACTAAGTTAAAAGAGGAACAAAACATTAAAATCAACTTTAAAAGCCATAAAAATAAAGTCCTTATTTGAGCATTTTATCAATCAATCAAAGTACTGACACAAAATATTTAGAGCTCAAATTACATGTTGGTGTGTATCATGAGAGCAGTTCACTTGCCAGCATATTGACTTCAGCCTATGAAATAAATACATCTAATTTGGCTATAACTAGCAATAAACATGGATACACCTCCATAAGAGTAAAACCAAGAAACTTACAAAGAACATGAAGTTCAAATTCTGTAGAGTTTGGTCCTCTACCAATAACATTCCTGGAAGTGCACATATACCAACCGGAATCTTCAATGGCAGCCTTCTTAATCTGATTCTTGGACTGTGTTGTGTTTGAATGAACAACATAGTGCTGTGCGCCTTCTTTTTTAAAGTACCAGAAGTATTGATCAGGTGGAGGATTGGCAGAAGTGGTACAATCGAGATTAAGGTCTAAACTCAGCTTTATTTCATTTGAGCCTGTAATGGAAGTTCCTCCTGGAGCCCCTGTGGATAAGATTATTACTTGATAAAATTATAATAGAAACAATAAAAATAAATAAATAAATCAATCAATAAATAACACTGACAATAGTCAGACATTATTTTAACAAAATTTTTGTTTATGTTTTATCTCAAATGTGCATAATTAAAGTTTGTATTCATTAATACAAAACGTACACTTGACAAATATCTCAACTGGGTTAGATTTTGTAGATCCTACTTCATTTGAGGCCTGACAATAGTACTTTCCACTTTGATGTCGTGTTATGTTTGAAATATATAATTCTTTGCTATTTTCCTTAAGCTGATGACTACTGTACCAGCTGAAGGAATTGGGATTGACTGTTGGAAAACTCTTCTGCACTTCACATGTCAGTTTGAGCTGATCTCCCTCTTTGACATCACTGGGTTCTCCCTTGATATAAACACCTTTAGGAGCATCTAAGAAACATAAACAACAGTGGTGTCATTTTGCCAGCACTTCTGATGCATTTTCAATGTTCTTTCTTCATTTGTCAACTTCTCATTGTTACTGACAATCTTGTATTAGTAATATGTTTAAACAATACTGACTAATAAATGAAGTGTTTTAATATTCCCAAACTTACATGTAACCGTGATGATGACAGGAAGAGAAACATGTTCCCCATGACTGTTTGAGGCTTGACAGTGGTATGATCCCTCATTTTCTGGTTTTATCTGATCCAGTTTATACTCATTGGTAGACTGAAGAGCACTATATTCAAGCATGCCTTTAAAAAATCTGAAGGAGGCATTAGGGTGTGCCATGCTGGAGCAGGACAGAGTAACGTTTTGTCCTTCTTTCACTTTCTCAGAGCTTGCTGTTATGTTTGTATTTTTGGGTGCATCTTCATAAATACATGTATAAAAAAAGAAATAATAAACAGAATAAAAGAGTCTAATATTGCACTTATGTAATTAAATCTTTTTGGAGTATATACACAGTTAGTCAATGTAGGATACTATAAAAGTGCATAGGAAGATTAAAATCACCCTGAAAACAGAATTGATCTTGTTTACCTTGTTACTTCATGTTCCTTGTTATATTAAGCATGAGCATATCAATCCTTTTAAACAATATTTTCAGTATTTAAGTACTGGATGTTGTTGCTGTGCATATATACCTACATTCTACTGTCAGAGTGGTTTGTCTGGCCTGGCAGTCATCCATGCTTCCTGCTGGATGACATGAAAACATTTTTCCATTGTCCATCCAGGACACAGTCAACTGCAGTTCACTGATTTTCTCATCACTTTTAGTCTCTGAAATGTATCCCTGATTGTGCTGAGGCTGCCACTCAGGATGATGCTGACATTTCACTGATGTTGAGCACTGAAGATGCACATTTTCACCCTCTTTCACTGTCGTGTTCAGTGGCTTAATGTGGACATTGCAAGGATTTGCTGCAGAAAAAATCCAAAAAGAGCAAAAAGACTAACCCAACAAAATCTTTCTCTCTCAAACCCATGTGAAGACCTTCTCAACCATCAAAGAATTAAGAATGAGCACTTACCCTCAACTTTGAGATTCATATAGTCTTTACTTATATATTTTGAATCGTCTTTCGCAATGTACCTGAAGCTGTAGTTTCCTGCATCACTCATTAGCAGATTGTTTATTTGTAATGTGCATGAGGCTTGTTTTTGGTTGTTAGTTTGGGACGTGTTCTGGAATTTCACTCTATTGGAATAGTCAGAAGCCTGGGGACGATTTTTTGTGTTACTGTATACAATGGTCCCATTATACATTTTCTTATTAGCATCCCACACTGGATCCTTAAACCAGAGCAGCTGCATGCCTTCTTGAGCATCATATGTGCAGTGGATGGTGATACATGATCCCTCCTGTTTGGTTGCATCCGTCTCCTTTATGTTTATTTTGTCCTCTTGCTCTTTTGTTAGTTGAATACATAAACACACTTGGAGAAAAACAGAACAATGTTAACTATTATAATTATTGTTGTTATCACTAGTATTATTATTGCATTAACATGGTAAGTATGTAGTATTTGCTAATTAAATATGTAGAAATTATTGTCATATAGGCCAGGTGGAGCTGAGACCCCAGGGCCAAAGCAAGTAAGGGGCATAGAATTTGTTGGGTAGTTGGATGACCAGCGAGACATATTTGTTCAGTGCAAAATCTTAAATAAAAGGAAGAAAAATAAACTAAAAGTATATAAACCAATAATAAACAAAATCTCAGAACGAGTGAATGAATCTAATTAATGTTTGTATGAATCTGGCAAGTAAACAGAGCCAAAAGAACAGTTTCTCATTAATGTAAAATAATCCAGATTCTCCACCACTGGAGGGCAAATGTAGCTTGAGCGGACCTGTACACTAGTTCAATCAAATGCAAAACAGATTAATTTGGTAAGAGGGCTGATTCTATTTTTACACAAAAAGTTTTAAATGTGAGTTGTAACCTGAATGGTTATTATAAGCCATTTTTACACTAAACTTGCTGGGACATTTAAAATGATTTATTACATGAACCTTTATAGTGCATTCATAAGGCATTAATAAAGCATTCATAAGGCACATTTTATCATTCATTAAACATTCTTAAAGCATCTATAACGTCTTTATTATAAAAACATAATAGGTTAAATATATGTTAATGACATGCATTGTTACTGTATTCATAAGCATGACTTAACAAGTTCAAAAAGCATTTTAATGCATTTTTGAATATGATATAGCCTGACAGTTTGGCACCTTCATTATGTGTTCATATACTCATGTAAATGTATGCCTAGTATATTCACTGCAATTCACGGCCCGGGCACTACTGAGGTTTACTTATTATCATTTGTGTTTTTAGCTGCAGTTGCACTTCTTTTTGAAGAAATGCAGGGAGCATACCTCACAAAAATACTCAGAATGATGATTTATAGAACATATATTAAGGTCTTGAGAATGATTCAGTGCAGTTATTGTGAAGTTATATCAAACTTACCTCTCTGAAACACTTAAAATCTGTAAACTACACTGACCTGCTGTATTGCACATACATTAAACCTTCATAAAAGAGTTCAGTGCGATATGAGTTTGTGTTCAGGAAAAAGACGAAGAGCATGTTCTGAAGCTCCCAGTTTGGAGTGTTAAAGCAGTAGTAATACTGTGAACTGAGCTGGAGTAAAGCATAGAAAACCATTTTTAAAAAAACATTCCATATAACTAAGTTTGTATAAGTTTATTATTTTTATTTTTTGTACATTGTGCATATGTAAATATATACTGAGGGGTTTACATTGACTGCACTACACTCTTTTATAAAGGTTTAATGTATGTGCCATATAGCATGTACAGCATTTCTTCAAAAAGAAGTGCAACTGAACCTGCAGCTAAAAAAAACTCTGCAATATTACATATAGCATGAAGCATTTAAATGCATTTTTGACATTCTTCTGAATATAATAAATATATATTTTAGATATTGTGTTTTGCTCATTAAAACGATGATGAATGGTTTATGAGGCTTAAATTTAAATTCACGCCCAGTATATGAATGCATTATGCATAACTGCCATGATATATCATTTTTGGTAAGGTTTTCATATACTAGGCATGCATTTACATGAGTATATGAATGCATAATGTAGGTGCAAAACTGTCAGGCTATATCATATTCAAAAATGCATTAAAAAGTCATGCTTATGAATACAGTAACAATGCATGTCATTAATGTATATTTAAGCTGTTATATTTTTCCTAATAAAGACATTATAGATGCTTTAAGAATGTTTAATGTATAATTAAATGTGTCTTATGAATGCTTTATTAATGCCCTATGAATGTGCACTTAATGTAAATTGTTACCGGACATTTTTACCAGTGATGTTCAGGCATTGCAGCCATTGAACACTATTACCAGGATGCATGTGTGTTACTATTACATTAATGGATAAAAATGCATGTGAAAGAGGCTATACTATTACAGAGCATAACGTCTTTGTACTTTATATGTTAAATGTTACACATTAGCTGGTGGCTAGCTCAAAAGTTCAAATGTTAAAGAAGATGATTGACAGCAGTCTACTTGTCTCAGTCTGGTCAATATAACATTTAGGAAAAAAATTTGATTTTTTGAAAATGTGTCTCTCACCTATTTAGAAAACATCAAATACCAGATATATCCCATGCTAAACTGATTGGTTCTCACATGGTCCTCATTTGCATACAATTAAAAATAAAAAAGAATTTGCACAGATTTCACACCATTGGCATACCACATGAATGAGGGTGATGCAAAAGCTACTGCAGATCCTTATAGGTTAAACACAGTAAACTGTATTTTACAGCCCAATTACTACAGAGTTAAAGTGAACTTATTAAAAATGGACAAATTAGAATGGAATAAGTTAGTGTTGGCTTAACACTTTGACCTACTCTTTATTTTCTCCTGGGTATGCATGTATTTATTGAAGTAGACTTACACTGCTATCCTTTTTATATTCAATTCTGAAACATAACTATTATATTTCACATGAATTACTCTGTACTTACAACATAAACCTGCAATGTATATGTCAAATGTCAAATATTGCTTGTGAGTCTTACAGAATTATGTAAGTACATGCAAAACATGTAACAGAAATTACTCATAACTACCTAATATGAACATATTAAATAATAGGTACTTGCAACTCTGTAGAATAAACTGTCATTTTATTATTATCATTAATATTATCATGAAAACTGGAATATTCACTTAACATGCAATATCTCTTTTATGTGCAATATTTCTTCACTGTTTAATATTCTTCTGTTTTTCTCTGTGTAATAAAGGTGCAACTTATACACATATATATGTTTATATAGAATACTTCATACACGAATGTCTATTTATATATTTTGGATTTTATTGTGTTGTATAGTTTTTTAAATAGTATCTATTGCTTTACCACTTGTCTGCTGCTCTTACCTTTTGTACTACAGTAGCAATGCGAGTTTCTCACTTGTGGGACTAAGGTTTATCTTATCCTATCTTATTATTAGTTGTGTAATTTTAAATGAATATTTTATCTGTACTAGTAAAATTACTGTATAAATGAATACCTACAAACTTTGAATTAACATGTTATACACACCCAGTAGAAAGAGAAGCCTCCAAACAGCAAACATCTTCATGTAGCTTAAGGTGTGATCAGCTGCTCGTAGAAAATGAGGCCTTTCGGCATTTCACAGTGATTCTGTCAGCTGCATGCATGTGTGAATGCTTCACACCACCAGTGTGGGCACATCACAGCTGCAAATGACTCACTATTAAAATGTAAAGTTTGTGGTCTTGGTGAAACTGCTGTTGCAGAACTGAGGCATTTGCTTTTGCAGACACCTTATAACCTATATCTATAGCTCAGCCAGTAAAAGAAATGACTGAAAATAATTCAGCAAATCATTTGTTTACATTGGTAAACAATGCAATTTAATGACCCTACCAAAGATGTCATTTCATCAACCCAGTATTAGCAATGTTGTTGGGGACTCCAAAATACTGTATGGCAACAAAAAACGCATTTACAACAAAAGGAGAACTCGCTGTAAAACAAAAGAAGAACTCCCTAATGCACTGCAGCTATTTGCATAGCCACCTATACAGAAAATAGAAAGGAAGGACTCTCATTTCTGGTAAAGTTAAGAAAATATGGTAATATTTGACACCTTAGCATGGGCACAGAAGCCACTTTCTGAAATCACACAGGGATGATGCCCTGCCATAGTGCAAAGTAGTGGTACACATATAGATATATTGCAATAATGTGTATAAAATATGTATGAAATCTGATAGCGTGGCAGCCCTATTAGGACATCAGATGACATTGTAAACAAAGCAGCTAATGATTATCATTTCATCTCAGGGACTCAGGGACTGTCAACACACACACAAACACACACACACACACACACACACACACACACACACACACACACACACACACACACACTTAACTAGTCATTAACTTAACTTTATATTTATAACTGACATTTAAATTTTGTTAATTTTTGTTGTTTGTACCTGTCTGTCTTTGCACTGTCCTGCAGTGTTTGCACATCTTTGCACACACTACACTTTATGTTGTCAGTTGTGTAGTGTTTGGGTCCTGTGTTTTATGTAGCAGGTGGTTTTAATGTTCTGGCTGATCAGTGTTCATTCAAGCATATATATGTACAGGTATTAATAAATTGATAAAAATAAGAGAATCAAATATATTCATGTTAGATATTAGTAGCAGGCCGCTCAAATAAGTAAACAATGTGCAAAATTTTTTTTTTATTAATTCATTTATTAATTTATTTTTTCAATTCCACTTTTAAAATAGGCTGTATTAGGGGATACCAGAAACTTATGTTATTGAAGTTTAGCATAAACATTTTAGAAATATGTTACGTGATGTTCAAGTGATGATGTACACTATTTCCTCACATCACATAAGAGCGAGAGCTTTGCTCCACACTATTCCTTTTAAATAAAACAGATGTGCTGACCAAAGTATTTTGTCTCATTCAAGCGCTTTTATTTTTTATATATTAAACATATCATCAACTCTGCTTTTAAACAAGCTTCAGCTTCCAAATTGCTGCAGATCTGAATGGCATCATATTCTTAATTCTGGGTTTTAGTTTGTGCTGCTTGTGTCCTGATCCTGCTACACATTTCTACATTTCTTTTTGCACAGTTTGAAAAGAACCAAGACAATTAGGATGTGCCTCATTTGAATACCATCTACACTGAAATTTTTTTTTGTTTTGATTTACTCCAAATCTGTACACTGGTTCCACATGATATATATATTACACTTACACAATTTATTGCTAAGATAGAAAAAATAAAGTGCAACTGTTAGTTTGGTATAAAATATAGAATTTAAGGTGTAACCAATGTACACGTTTATATTAAATAATTGATGTAACCATTTTTTTTTCAGTCAATCAAAGTCTTTACTTACTGCATGATTCTATGAGCAAAAGCATCAAATTGCCATTTTCAATCATGGCTCATTGTGAAACCCCTGTTGCCATTGCTATTATTTTATCAGCATCAGCACTCATGTCATCAATAGCAGAGTTGATGGCCTGTAGCATGACTGTGAAGGAGCGACTGACGGATCTGGCATGGCGTGGCATAGCCAGCTCCACTAACTTGGTGGTGGCAGTGCTGGTGTCTTTCTCCGCCACTGAAAGCCTCCTCTTTACCTCGCTCCTGCTAATCTCCACGGACAAAAGACAGGTCCGCAGCCCCTTAAGCTTGTTTGGTTCAATACCCCTCTGTCGTGCCAACCTCTCCACAGACTCATCATCCAGGCATAGAGAGATCTGTGCTTTTGTTAGAATTCGTACAGCAACACTGGCATCCACCATGGAGGCCACCAGGGGCACAGGAATAGCAGAAACCCCAGCAGAGAGTGAG
The DNA here is from genome assembly GCA_037974385.1 of Arnoldichthys spilopterus. Classification (NCBI taxonomy): domain Eukaryota; kingdom Metazoa; phylum Chordata; class Actinopteri; order Characiformes; family Lepidarchidae; genus Arnoldichthys; species Arnoldichthys spilopterus. The sequence goes on along the minus strand of JBBPDA010000001.1, from coordinate 15,911,120 downwards.
GCAGCCGCCCATCCTAGGGCTTTAAATGCTTCCTTCTTCTGGGCCACTAATGTACTTGAAAATGTAGGTAGAGCCAAAAGAAGAGCATGGGCCCTGATCTCTGGAAGATCACCCTGCATCATCTCTAACAGCTTTAGAAACTCTAGCTTTTCCAATGCAGAAGGACACACGAGGAACACTTTGGGCTGAGACACTCCTTCTGCTTTCAGGCCCTCCAGACAGACCTTTCTTTTGGCCTCCAGGGTTTTCTCAGTGTCCTTCTCACATGTAAACAAGGCAAAGTACAATGTGTCTTTCTGCAGTGATCGTGCCTCTCTCCAGACTGACACCATGTTTGGACTCGGGCTTTGCGTGAAGGTCATGAGAATAGCATTATACCGTAAGATTTTGTATCGCTCCATGTAATTCTCGGGGTCAAAAGAGGGGTCATTTGAGATGGCGGGCAGGTCCCATAGACGGAAATCCGGGTGCTTTGGATTTGGGAATACAGCTAGTTCTTCTGGAGCTGCAGTGGAGGGACAAAGAGCAGCCCCTTCATCCTCAACACCGAGCCCTCTGAGGGAGTTAATAAACGCCGCTTTCTCAGCTCCCCTCTCTCCTACTATTGCAATGTTGATACGACTTATCAGCATGTCCTCAACAGCATCCTTTATGTCTGAAATGTTGTTCTTCTCAATGGACTCTTTCAGACTCTCCAGGAGGTTTAGACTTTTCAACACATCAGCCATGTCTGTTGTTGTGACCTGCAGAAAGAACATATTTACAATTTTATAGTTAATTACATACTTCATTACATCATGCAATAAACACTGAGTTGCCAGTGAACTGGGTACATCTACTTTCAGCCATTGGCCATTTTATCAGTTACACCTACTTTCATCCAAACATATATACCCAACCATTTAAATAGGTGAATTCAGCTACTTTAAGATGCACATATTGCTGACACAGGCTTCAATTACACACACTTATACACACGCAGGTTGTTGTTGCTATCGTTGTAAGTGCATTCCAGTGACTTTATGACAATACTGTATTTCAGTGACACTACACTGACACCTAAACCTCACCCTAACTTTAACCTCAGTAAACAAAAAGGACCAGCAAAATGTCCCCACTGCTACCGATTTTCCTGTATTCCTATCATTATGAGGACATTTGGTCCTCACAAGGCTAAATACACGAACCAACACACACACAAACACACCATTCAATACCTTTGAGGTGAGTTGGAATGAAGAACTAATCATCCAACACCAGAACCCAGCCTCACTTACTCTTGTGGTGGTGTAATGCAATCAAATCATCAGAGAAACTTTCCAGTTTCTAATAACTTTCTCAGAAGATGCTGTAACTGCAGCAAAGGCTGAATCAGTCCCCCTGTTATAGCCTTAGTGAGAAAGACTTAAATTTTGTACACATAGTGTAAGTGTTTTGTCGGTCTGCGATCACTGGCTATAGCTTATTTGTTACTGAACAATGTATTAGCCGCTCTCTGCCACATCCATTTATGGAAAGAGACAAATAAAGGCCTGCAAACAAATATTAGTTGAGGGCATCAACACGGCAGTGGCATGTGTTATGCTAATAAGAGTGCATCAAGTATGTATAGTGGTGTTGCTAGAGTTTGAAACACATCAGTGCCACTGTTGACTTGAGAATTTTCTGCCAACCAGAGATATCTAGCTGTGGACACAGTCCTATAATCAAAAACTGACCACCCATGGTGATCCCTTTCCATTGATGGATAAATTGTTCATCAACAAATGAACTACAGTCAGTGATTGTCTGAAAAGTGTCGGGGAGCAGTGAACATGTAACTGAACTAGTAGTTACATTGTGCAGTAGTTTGCTGGTAGTTCAACTAAATTTATTTTTGCACAATGATTCAAATAACTGTAATCATTCTTTGCCAATTTTGTGTGCTTACTGAAACTACAAATGTAAAAGGAATTATCTGAAATTTTTATCATTGATTTGTTACAGTAATTCCGTTGCTTGTTGGATAAGAGCTTTAATAAGAGTTGCCCATACGTCACATAAACAGGGTATTCTACTCTGATGTGTGAAATTACTGGCTTGTTTAGATCAGCGTTTATGTAATATTAGTGATCTGTTCCACCTAATACTTGCAAGCTCACATGCACCCACATTCTGTTAAAACCATGCCTAACATTTATATAGAGAAGATGAGTTACAGCGATAGAAAAAGTTTAATAATGTTAGAAGGAAAAACTGTTTGAGTTTATTAGGTACTTTAAGGTACTTTTTTTGCAATAAAGTCAGTTTGAGTGGCATTTCGCTGCATGTGACCTTATTGTATGTATTATTTTGTTATAATCTTGAATCACATGCTTTTTTTTGCAACGTACTGTGAACTAATTGTTTAAAATAGCTTTTGTTTGCTAAACTAGATTTCTTCCTAGGGTCCCTTTGCTGTAATTCAATGTCTTCAAGTATGATGCACTTGGTAGCTTGCAGTTCTATGCTTTCAGAGTAGATTCCTCAACACTGGTATTTGTGAAGTTATAAATGGCACCTGTATGGTACATGTAACTGATAAAATGGACAGTGAATTTAGGTACAAATGTATGAGATTATTATAATTTGGTATAATGTACTACAACTAGTGTATAGAGCAGGGGTGTCCAACTCTGCTCCCGGAGGACCAACACAGTTTGGCTGTTTTGCTGCTTGAACACACCTGGTACAGTTCACTTGTTAATTGCCAAATGTAGTGAGTGTGTTTGAGGAGAGCAACTACCAAACTGTGCTGGACACTGGCCCTCCAGGAAAGGATTTGGACACTTCTGGTATAGACTTACATGAGTGTGATACAAAAATAAGTCCATAGCTGTATTAAGTAATCATTAAACTATGGGTAGATATAGATATACCACAATACATCTAGTGATACAAACAATACAGTGTGTTAATGCGCCAGTACTTTAAATACAGGTATAAAATTGACATGATGCACTTTGTATTTTTATAAAAGAATATAAATAAAAAAGATTGATTAAATCTTAATAGTCATCTTACCTGAAACCTTCCAAATCACTTAGGTATGATGGGGTGGTAAACAGTCCAGATTTGATGGTACACGGGCAAGCTTTTCTCAGGAGCGAGGATGTTCTGAGTGTAGAACACTTGTGTGTGTGGAACATTCTAATCCCATAATCTAAAGCTTAATCTTCTTACACATACATACAAACACAGCAGCTCTCATCACTACTTAAATGGGGTAAAGGAGGAATACATTGCTGTGAAAGTGCAATCATGGAAGGGTTTGTGTTACAACACATGCATCATACATCAATTTTTACAATCTCAGTACTGCAGCTGAAGGCCAGAGGATATGTTCTAACACCAAATCTTATCTTCTGGTTGGCAGACATGTTGCATGCTGTAGCACCACCGTATGTTGAGTAAGGGAACTGAGTTCATAACATATACAAAAAGCTGAAGGGGGCAGTGGAACATTTAATTATTAGTTTTATACTATAATAAACGTATCATGAATTATCTTTACATTTTTCATTACATTATCAGACAGCTTTGCCAACAACATTGCAACCAGATCATCTGTAGTTATTTAATATTTAAATATTTTAGATGTGATTGAATGTCCAGCTCTGTGAAATTTGTCAACATCAAAAGCAAATTTACATGAAATCTTACTGTAACAACTGTAAAGTTTTTTTATCTATACAGTATATACATTTTGTGTTTATATTTACAGACTATTGCTAAACATATTTTACGTTAAAAATGTCTACTTACTGTAATGTACTTACATACCGTTTACTTACTTGACTTGAATATTAAAATATTTTAGATGTGTATGGATGCTGAAGTATCCAGTGTGGTTAACCACAGACATCTGAAGATTTCAAAAGACCTTCACTGTTTTATCAGATGCTTGTAACAGACATATAAACTTTTTTTTTTTTTTATTCTGTTTGTTGACCTGACACAGAATCTGCCACTGCTTACTCATGAGTGATATATGTAGAATCAGAGCAGCATATTAGATTACACTGTTCCTAATTGTTAGTGGTTCTGACAGGTTGAACCTAAAAGGCATCCACACCTAAAAGGATTGAGTGATCCCGCTTAGCTAAATTTATCTAGCTACCACAGGGGAAATAATGCTTAATTATCCAGAAAACATTTTAAGAATATTTCTCTTTTGTTTTCAAAACTTAATAATGATGATATATATATATATATATATATATATATATATATATATATGATGTGATAATAAGATGTAATAATAACTA